>JAKSZP010011907.1:0-216265 GCA_022478985.1 Massospora cicadina
AAAACAGAAAGAGTTGGAAAATGTGTCCCTAATGTTTTCCTCTCAATCCAAGTGAACCAACCATATTTGGCAAGCGACCTGCTTAGGTAATGGGAGTTGTTACACATTAAGGCAGGTCATGAACCAACTGATCAATTTGCTAGTTGCAGGCAGCATCACTTACCTTACAACTTACTCTTTAAGTTCCCAATCAGTCAGTGATGACACCCAACTAATCCCAATCGGTACGCTTGATAGTTAATCAACTATCAGATGCCCCGATTTTGTCAGCAACTCTGCCCAATGAGATCTTAAACATTCATCCATATTGATCCCCAATGGATCCAACCAGGAGAATAAACTAAAATCCCCCAAACATAGCTACCTGAAATCAGGGTCAACTAATTTCCAACTCACCTCACAGTAGGAAATTATCCCCTAACAATTCCTGGTAACATAGCCTGCTGGGAATGTGAGAAAATTCCCAGCACATCCCCCCTCTTGCCTAGATTTCCAGTAAGAAAAGGACTGGGGAAGGAGAAAACTGCTTCGGACACTTGGTCAAATACTTCATCTGCTCCAGTGGAGTATGATCACTAGTACTCAATGCTATTCGGGATGACCTTCAGCATGTGGCTCACTTCTTCTTCCTCCTCTCTACCACCTACTCAGAGCGCAGTCCCAACAATTTACTGTCATGACGGGCTAATTAAATTACTCATTATGATATTAATCCCAGGATCCAGTTTTCCCCCATCGGGGCATATGAACCGCTGTCATATTTGGGATTCTTGGTCCAGCATCAAGATTTCCTGACTTTCTCCTCATCCTCTCCAGGAGGCTCTTGCTGTCAATGTTTGTTTTGCATTCTAATTAAGAATGCTCATTTCTATATGCCCTTGTTATTTTCTTCTCATAACCTCTTGGCTCATATCATTCATAATTCTTCTCTGGAGAGCTTATCCCATTAATTTTGAGATTAATTTCTCCAAAATTGGAGCTTAATTGATTTCAAAGTGCATAATTTCGACTATAATATAAGTCCAACATCCCCCCTCTCATCCATCTCATATGTCAAATTTCACGTTACAGTACCATTAGCTTCTCAACAGTTTTTCTGATCAAGAACTTTGGCTCTTCAGCAGATGAGTCAGGCTGTGTGACGGAACCTCTCTTAAGGTCCTTCCAGGACTCATACTCCTAGTCTGGCGCCAGTGGTTATTCCTTCCGTGGAATTACCCAAAACAGTACCAACTCCTCTGAAACCAGGTTAGCAATTTTCTCAAATGATACGCAACCAACTTTTCCTCTGTCATTGTTTCCAGAGTTATATTTCATAACTCTCCTGGATTTAACTCCTTTTGCAGATGCACCTAACATCATCATTGATGCTCCTGAAATAATGCCCTTTGCTCTTGATCATTCCTTTCTCGCTGGGTCAGACTTGTTTCTGGAGTTCCTCTTCTGACTTGGTCAATACTATAAGCCAGCTGTCTTGGCCACTGAACTCACCATCAGTAACAGCATTTATTTTGAACTCCCCTATGCAGAATAAGGGCCCAAATCACAAAGGCTTTATCTATAGCACTGAATTCTTCCAATCTTGAGAACATCCTAGATTGAGATATCGCCACTTATTCTCTTTGCTTTGCTGGCCAAGCTCTTTAATTTGGGCCATGAAGCTTTCTGCCTCTCCTGGCTCCCACTGCTCCTTCTGCTTCAGCTTCCGAGAAGCTTGTACTCATCACTTGCAGGATACCATTTGCTCCTTGTATGACTATCTTGTTTCTGGTGCATCCAACTAGTATTTTCCGCAGATGGCTTCAATAGGGGACATGATTTGGCAACCACTATATAGTATCCCTTGTTCACTGCAGGCCCATATGTCCAGTGTTCTTGATGAAGCCTGTCAGCAAGTGTTCAAGACTAACCTCTGTCTCTGGTACCATATCAGGATTACTTGAGGTTAAACGCTGACTGCCTCTTCTTGTACTATTGCTTCCCTCCCTGCTCTGGGGTATCACATTTGGCTTCTTCTGACATCTCAATTTCCCTTCCCCTAGTCGCTTTCTCACAGGGATCTGCATCCGCTCAACAAACTTGGTTTCATGTAGGTTTAGCACTTGCTAGATCCAATCTCACATAGATTTTGATGGGTTATTTACTCCTACTGCAATCATCCTCCCTCCCCCAAGAGGCGACATAGATAGAATCATTCCCAAATCAAGGTTTATTAATAAAAATAAAATTATAAAAATATATCAGTTTTTCATTGCAGTTTCAATAATTCTTTTTTTCAATATCTTTATCAATCTTTAATTTTTTCTTCTTCTTTCCATGGGACTTGACCTTGTTTCAGTTCAGCGGTTCATCTTTTTTATTTTTCCCCAAAACTGGATCCTAGATATTCTTAGATCTACCAGTTTTCTTTGGTTTAGAGGTCCTTTTTTCAGACTTGACCTATTCATTAGCACATAACCAACTTAGTGGTTCAGCAGGTCCTTTGGAAACTCTTTTTTTGTTATTATTTTCATCGATTTTTTGCTTCAAATACTTAGCATGGACTCGATTTACCACCCTTTCATCCAAGCAGTTCTTGAGGGAGTAGGCATCCATCACCATCTTAGTGATGATATCACATGGACCTGACCACAATGCATCCATTTTGTTTCTTCTCCTGAAACTATGCGTATTGCAATAGGAAACTCTTTCGCCTATTTGGTACTCTGATAAGGCCAGTCAGTTCTTATCATCTATCATTTTAACTCATATCCTTTTCTTCAAAGTTGTATTGAATGCTTGTGATTGCATTTTGATTAGGATATTTGTCAATTAGTTAAAGTACTGCTTGGCACTCATCCCCAATGTTGGTTCCACCACCAAATATTAAATTGGTGGTAACGCGGCCTTCCTCCCATATAACAACTCAAACGGCATTTTTCCTGGCGCCATATGATGACTGATATTGTAGACAAACGCCACCAAACTCAGGTATGCTCCCAATGCAGAAGTTCTTCCTGTGACCAGCTTCCTCAGAATTTCGGCCAGCATCCCATTGACTCGTTCTACCAGTCTGTTTTCTCTGGCTGGTAGGGTATAGACATGACTCCTCAGATCCCCATTATCTCATTTAAGTGCAGGATTACATGAGATGTGAAGTTTGTCCCATTGTCACTAAGCAGGACCTGTGGGCATCCATATCTGTATACTACTTGATCCAGGATGAACTTTGCGGTGCTGGTAACGTTCACTTTTGCCAGAGCCTTCATCTTGACCCATCTTGTCAGATGATCAATTGCAACTATTATATACTTGACTCCCCCTGTGCTCATTGTCAGTGGTCCCATCATGTTAATGGACACCATATGCCAAGCAAATCCAGGGTGGACCAGTCAGTATCCAGTTGTATTCTTATGTGGCTTGTGCAGCTGGCACTCCACACAACAAGCCAATAGTCGGTGACATCATAGTTGATTAACTCCTAGTAGTACTGGAAAATACGGTCAGTCATTTTTCTCAGGCCTCCATGCCCAACAACCTTATGAGCAGCTTGAACGATAGCTGCTCTTTCTAACATCTTTATAAAAAGTAACTTCTTCCCGTTAACTGTCTTAAACACTTTTCATCCATGGTCTCAGTGTTTTCCATCGCTTTTCAAAGCGCACCTTAGATTTCTTGGGGCTCATTATCAACTTCTCTGTCGACTATTCTCTGGAATAACTCATCCACCTGCTGGTATACCATCTGGACCATTGGTAACCGTGATAAGCTATCTGCATTCTGGTGAGAAGCCCCTGATCAGTGTACAATTTCATAATTGTAAGTCTGTAGCTTTAGTGCCCATTGGGCCAGTCATCCTTCTGTTCTCTCAAATTGTGGAGCAAATGCAATGAGGAGTGGTCAATTACCACTTTGAAGTGTATTATGTGGATATACACCTGAAACTGTTTACAGGCGTAAATGACTGCAAGGCATTCACGCTCAGTTACAGTGTAGTTTCTCTCAGTGGCTGAGAGTGTACAGCTCACATACGCCACTGGATGTTAATCCCCAAACTCATCTATTTGGCTTAATATGGCGCTGATTGCCATCAACAAAGCATCAGTTTGTATAATAAATTCTTGATCAAAATTCAGACTTTTTGAAATCTGAGAATCTATCAGGTACTGGCATAACTCATCGATGAATTTCAGCGCTTCATTATTCCATATCAATCCTTTCATCATATTCTTTAACAGATGAAATAAGGGCTCAGAAATTCTGGTTAAATCCTGAATAAATCTTCTATAGTATCTAACCATTCCAAGGAACACTTGGATATCTTAGACACTCTTTAGCACAGCCATCCGTTCTATGGCTTCGATCTTCTGGCTTTCAGCTGTAACCCATTAGAGTTG
Organism: Massospora cicadina; assembly: GCA_022478985.1. Lineage (NCBI taxonomy): Eukaryota > Fungi > Entomophthoromycota > Entomophthoromycetes > Entomophthorales > Entomophthoraceae > Massospora > Massospora cicadina. The sequence continues at coordinate 4,377 of JAKSZP010011907.1, forward strand.
ATCACAAATCCAGAATATTCCAACTCTTTATTAAAATAGTGACACTTCCTCAGCTTGATCTTCAGGTTGGCTGCGGATAGTCTCTTGAACATTTCCTCCAAGTGGTGCAAATGGTCAGTAAACATCATAGTGAACACATTAATATCATCCAAGTACACCAGTATGCACAACAACTTCAAGTCACTCAATATAGCATCCATGGCCCTCTGGAACGTTGCAGGCGCATTGCATAGACCAGTGGCATTCTCGTCAGTTGGTATAGCCCCTGTGCAGTAATAATCGCAAATTTTTCTTGGTCTTCTCTTGGAAATTGATTTGTCAATATCCTGATATCAAATTTATTGCAGTGAAATACTTTGCTTCTCCCAATTGATCTAGAACATCTTCAATTCTTGGTAGGGGATACAAATCCTTCTTCATATACTTTTTCAGCTTTCAGCAAAAAATCATCACCTAATTAGAGCCATCCTTCTTCTTCACAATAAGAATCAGGCTTGCTCAGGGACTCGATGATGGAACTAGAAGCCCATGCTTCACTAGTTTGCTGATTTCTTCTTCCACTACCACTTTGGCTACCTTCAACTGTCAAATTGATCTCATACTGATAAGCAAATTTTCCCCGGTATTGACCTTGTGGATCACATCTCTTGCACATCCCAAATCATGGTCATCCTGGGCAAATACTTCCCAATACTTTTTGAACAATTCGAGCATTTCCTCTTGCTGTCCTTCTGTCAGACTAGCAAGTTGCTCTTAATCAACCAATAGGTTGATACTCTTGGTTACCCCAGCTTATAATTCCATCTCATCAAGGGTCCCAAAATCATGGACCATAAAAGTTAATATTTTATATTTTATATCTTTTATATATTTTTTTATATTTTCTTTTTCAATGGGACTTTTAACCTACAAAAAGTTCAGAGATCCTTCTTTTCCCCTCATCCAAACTGGGTCCTAGTTATACTCTGACCTACCAGTTATCATGGTTCAAAATCTTACCCTCATAAGATTAAACCATCCATTTGATTTAGTGGTCCTCTTCTTGGACTTGACCAAAACCACAGGACATAACCATTTAATGGTTCAGAGGTCCTCTGGGAACATTGCAAATATTTTCTCTTAGGTCCAATACTTCAATTTTTAGTATTAACCTTCTTCACTATATGACCAGCAGTGCTGTTTCTTCACATATAGGCTACACTTGCCAACTTTGGCAAAACTCTTGGATGTTTTCATTCATTAGGCCTTCAATCCTGACTGGTTATTTTCCCAACTGGTCCTAATTTCATCTCATATTTTGGCAACTGATGCTTGGATCTTCATATCTCATTAGCCAACAGTTCCATTTAACTTTTATAGATCTTGTTTCCTCTAAAAAGATTTTTGGCCTTCGTGGCCATCTAAAACGTTAAAAATAGCTTCACAGGTGGATCTGGAAACGATTTCTTTATCACACAGATCGTTCTGGCCTCATTAGCTTCATTCAATTTTGTCTTGAATTGATGAACTCGTCTCCAGCAATTTCTGATAATTGATTGAGTGTTATTTAGTCAAATGATTCTCTCCACTATCTTGGATCTATATCCTGTTTTAACTTCATATCTTCATTGGTATGGAAATCCAATACTCATAATTAATTGCTTCCTTTTCATCCAATGCCTCATCTAAACAATTACTCCTCAAAACTATTTAAAAGGACCCAATTTCAACCTGAGTTGATCCTGCTGTTTCTTGAGACTATTTCAAGTGAACCCAAATTCAACCTGAGTTGGCCCTTATGATACACTTCATCTCATGTAGATATTGGGTTGACAGGTCTTCTTGCAGCACTAGATAGCTCCATATCTAGGCTACAAGTCCCTTTCCCATAACTTGAGTATCCTCAATTTGCTTCACTTGGAGCTTTACTTCTGATCTAGGTTAATGCCAATGAACGTGATCCACTTCACATTCAGAATCAGAAACATCTTCATATGACATCCTTCTAAGTTCTTCTACTCAACTACACCTCTGGAGTGAGCACTAATTTGTAAAAGTTTATGGGTCTTGATTACTTTCAGCCAATAACCCCTATAAGATTATTACTTGCACAGTTTCAGATTTGTGCAATTTGTCTGCGTTGTATAATAGAAGATATAAATGGTTGATGATAGTATGATGACTAATAACCATAGTTGAATGGAAGTCCTAGATCTCAGCCCAATGCTTAGCCAGTATTTCCACTTGAAGTACTTGTGATGTCTTGAAATTTAATTTGTTCCCTTGTACTGTCTAACTCAATCTTCTCTTAGATTCCCGTTTACAGTTTCTCTGGTTTGACACACAGTCAGAAGCAATCCCTGATTTGATTCCTCTTCTTCTCTGGATCTCCTCTCAGATCCTTCCTCTTTTCCTTGAAAAGTCTCCCTATTATCGCACACAGCAATAATATCCCTAGAAAAGAATATAACAAATGAATGCTGAAAAAGTTTACTAAGCTAGTATATCTAGTGTATATTCTGTTGTCTTTTTTATTGTTCTGGTAAATACTGTGTTTTTTATTATTAGTGAATTCTAGGGAATTTATAGTGGAGGATTTGGCGCCCAACCCTCAATTGATACCTGTTCGATGAAATGGCAGCTGTTCCTGTTAAATCACCCTTCCTCATCTCAGCAGCAATTGTCTTACCATCCTGGCTAGGATTTCGTTATTGGAAATCCTCAAGACCTAAAACAGAAAGAGTCAGAAAACGTGTCCCTAACGTTTTCCTCTCAATCCAAGTAAACCAACCATATTTGGCAAGTGACCTGCTTAGTTAATGGGACTTGTTACCCATTAAGGTAGGTCACAGACCAACTGATCAATTCTCTATTTGCAGGCAACATCACTTGCCTCCCAACTTGATCCTTAAATTCCCAATCAGTTGGTGATGAATCCCACTCAATCCTAATTGGTACACCTGATAGTTAATCAACTATCAGATGCCCCAATTTTGTCAGCAACTCTGCCCAATGAGATCTTAAGCATTCATCCGGATTGATCCCCAGCAGATCTGACCAGGCGAATAACCTAAAAACCCCAAACACAGTTACCCCAAAATCAGGGTCAACTGATTTCCAATTCACCTCATAGTAGGAAATTATCCCCTAACTATTCCTGGTAATCTAGCTGGCTGGTAATATGGGAAAAATTTCCAACCCACCCAAATTAAGCGAGAAAAGGCCAACAAGCTGACTGTGATGTATGATGAACTATATATGTATGGAGCCAAATTCAACAAAGTATCGAAGCCAAATCATTAAGAGGTGAAAGAGGAGAATTAAATAAGCCTCTTTAGAGACAGTAGCAAGCCCTGTTTCTTCTAAAAAAATGGGAATAATTATTATGGAATGGCGGAATTACTAAATTTATCTTTTTGACTCATGGAAGGGATTTGATATGCCATAAACTAAATTCATTAGATGACATGACTCATTTCCAGAAGAATTGTAGCGTGTTTCAGTAAGACTGTCCACATAATGTGGTACTGAGAGCTAGTAGAAGGCTTAGATATTTAGCTGTATAATCTTGTCAATCCAGGGAATGTGTTGGAATTTTTTATGACAAGTCTTACTTGCTTAGCCTAAATTAGTCTTTATATTACATCTTATTAATTGAAGCATTTATATTAGATTTTATAGTTTAATCTTTATTAACGATGTTAACTCTTTGGAACTGGATTTCTAATGGGGTTCAATCCTTACCCTCATCCACTGCAGGCGCTGCTCCCATGGCGCAGCCCTAATCAGAGTTCATACAAAAGAACCATTCATGAGCAGATTGCAGAGCAAGCACTGAGTGTGTTGCTGTGGTCTATTGTGAGTGGAAAATAAGTTATTGCAACCCAATTAACTCCTGTTGCTGGCCCAGCACTGGATGAATATAATACATTTGATATTCTTAAATGGATTTGTTGGGACTAAGAGGTTTAGACCACTTGTACTTTTATTTTTATGGTTGGGAGAACCAAAGTTCCTGGGTGCTGGATTATAATTTTTACATTACTTGGCTGGAAAGTCTTTACTCAGGATAAGATTCCTTGAGTGGAAAATCCTTACTATATTTTCGTCCCTAAATAAATAGAGGTAGGCCAATTTAACTTAAAATGGCAAAAAAGAGAGTAAATTTTTAGTTGTTTAAAAAATGACTATATTGGAGATCAGGGAGTTTTACTCAGTAAATCCCCAAGCATTCCAAGCTAAGGTCTAAACTCATTTGCCAATCAGGGATTCTGAAGCAGGTTATTCATTTCTATCAGATGGGATTTGATCACCGCATAGATCAGCTTTAAGCCCCAATATTAGGGGGTTTTGGGAGAGTAATATTTGACTGCAATAGTCAGGGATTGTCCCCAATATTAAGATGGCTTAATTTGTCAAGGATTATTCCAGTAATGTTTTTGGCTACTCTATCAGATTGGGTTCAATTCCCATCATCTGACTCATGCAAATTTTTGATTTGGGCAGGAATCTTGACAACGCCTTCCTCTGGATCTTGGCACAGGGGGGAAACGGCGGAGAAATTGACTGTGTAATGATTCACCGCGGTGCCCTGAGCGACCTCTAAAATTTTAATGTTTGTTACCTTTGTTTATAATAATTTTGTAAAGACCCAGCCAGTTGATTTCTAATTTTTTATCATGACCTCCCATCTGATGTTAGTATGAAAAACACCAGGTCACCCATCTGTAAGGTGTGCAGTGGTTCATGTTTATCATTAAACTGCCTTATATTCTCTACTAGTTGTGGCAGTTAAGTTCTCAGAAAGCTAGAACCTGGAGTCAGATTATTTCATTGGCAATGCTTTGCATAGTAACTTCAGGGGCATTGGGTAAAGCTTGGTCCAACATGGCCTGTATTTTAAAAGGCAACTTGGGATTTCTTCCATACAAAGTTTGGAAAGTCGACATCTTAATTATTTGGTGATAGCTTACTATATGGGCCAGAATTGCACTAGGAAAATATTAAGGCCAGTGAATAGGTTCAGTCATGGCCATTTTTCAGAGGGTGGCAGTTAGGGTACCATTTGCCCGCTCTACCATTCCATTGGTTGCATGATGGTATGAAGTGGAAATACCTGGGTTGATCCCATCACTTCGTCTAAATCATTCACCAGTGACGATTGGAAGCTTTTCATTATCAGAGAGAATTATAATATGGCACCCATACTTGGTGATAACTTGATTATATAAGAATGTGCGGTAGCTTTTGCTGAAGCGGATGGTAGGGATACATCTTCAATCCACTTAATTAAATGATCCACGGCTAAAAGGAGGAACTTATGACCATTAGAGGCTCGAGGGAGAGGTCCCACAACATCAATGCTAATAGTATGGAAGGGTTTGCAAAGTGGAACCACTAGATGCTGAGATCAGAGATTAAGTCTGTCTTGACTTTTACATTCCAAGCAGGTTCTAATAAATCCTGGCCTGAAACAAGCATTCCTTCTCAGTAGCATTGAGTCTTGAGCCACTGGTAGGCTTTCCAAATTCCCCTTGGCCAAATTGACAATGTCCCTCCAATATGATGTCAGTTCAAGCTGGATGTTGTACATAAGGCAACCATTTTTGGGACATGAGTTTGTACAGTTGGCCATTTTTGACTTGAAGATTCACCAATCTTTTTGCTAATTTTTTGAAGGGTTGGGGCTACATCTTTCCATAATTGTGATTGAGTTAATAGGTCATAGAGTCAATTCTCTTTAGGTCTAGTTAAAGTTAATATGTGAAGCCAGGATAGGCAATCCGTATTTTGGTGTATTGGCCCTGGTCAATGAATAATGGAAAAGTCGTAGTTTTGAAGTTTTAACGCCCATTGGATAAATCCTCTATCAGGGTCCTTCATTTGCTGTAGCCATCGCAAGAAAGCATTGCCAGTAACTATGTGAAGTGCCCCATATGAATAAGGTCAAAAATGCTTAAAAGCCAGTAGTACTGCCACGCATTCACATCCCATAATGCCATAGTTGCGTAAGGCTCTAATTATATTTTGTTATAGTAGGAGATAGGATGATCTACTAAGATTTTGTCATAGTGCGATAGTATGGCTTTTTATGGCTATATCACTAGCATCAGTAAAGAGGAGAAAAGGTTTGTCAAAGTTAGGATGTATATGTACTTGAGAGTGGGAGAGAGACGCATAGCATGTCAAAAGCCTGCTATTGCTCTTATTTCCACTGGAAGGGTACCCCTTACTTCAATTTTATAACAGAGGATTGGAGGTGTTGGTAAAGTGGGGAATAAACTAACAATAATATCCCACCATACCTAAGAATACTTGTACAACTCGTAGGGATTTAGGGTAAAACATTTTGGAAATGGCCAAGACCTTGTCATCCATTGAGATATTCCAGCTTTACCTACCTTATGGCTAAGAAATCCATTTCATTGTGAAAGAAGGATAATTTTGATGGCTTTATTTTTAGCAAAGCTTTCCATAATTGCTTAAAAACTTGCCTGAGATGATCTATATGTTTGTTGAAGGTTCTCAAAAAAATGATAATATTGTCAAAATAGACTAACACACATGACCATTTTAAATCACCTAAAATTCTGTCCATGGCGCGTTGGAAGGTAGCTGGGGTGTTACATAACCCCTGAGACATTCATGTAGGCTCAAACAATTCTTCATTTGAGATGAGGTCTCATTTTTCCGATCCCCCAGCAATAAATTGACTTGCCAGTACTTGCTGGAGAGATCAATAGCCAAAAAATAGTGGGAACCCAACATCAAGCATAAGGAGTCATCTATACGCAGCAATGGGTAGCTATATTTTAATGTGATTGAATTGAGGTGGCAATAATCCATGACAATACGGTGGACACCATCCTTTTTCTGGATTAATAAGAGTGTGGGGAATCCCAAAACTTTTAGAAGGCATGAGTAACCCAGCTTCCAACAGTTGCTGTAGCTCTAGGGACACTTGAGCTTCCTCAACTTTGAATTTGTGGTATTTCTGAGATTTGAACAGAGTGTGAGCCTCAGTCTCAATTTGATAAATTACTCCGTACATTTTTCTGTAGTCACATGGTCTAGAGGAAAAGTTATTGCCATACTCCTCAAGGAGGTCTTTGACATCTGGCGTTTGTTAGGAATGAGATTATCCCCAATCCTACTTTTGACCAGAGCTATGGTGGATAAGGGATCAAATTCCAAATCTTGTAAAGAGCTAAGAGTCACATTGGTGATATTCTTGATGGTACATAATTTTGCGCAAGCAATAGGGGCATGCTGAGGGACTTGTAGGGTTTAGTTTGTTAGATTTCCTAATAAGATAAAGATAGATTTCCCGTAGGATGATCCAAAATCCCTGGGCAGGTCAATGCTTCTTTAAATATAGGTTTTAGTGTCCACTTAGCTCCAAAATTTGATAAGTAGAGGTGAAAATCTTGATCCCCATATACACAAGCACTTGTGAGCCAGAGGGTATTGTAATAGGATGGGGTCATATAGAGGGATCCCATCTTTAGCGTCCATATCCTCAGAGGTAACTTAGTTTTTTCTCCTAAGACTTGATATTTAACTTTAAAAATAGAGGATGGATATTCCAGGAGGCAGGTTCATTTTTGAGGGCTCTTTTACTCTTGACTGGGAGTTCAAATATCAACGGGATCAGATACCCTAATAGTGAAAGGTACTTTTTTATGGTTGATGATGTTTTTGAACTCCCACATCAGTTGGACGCCAATGAGCAAAACATAATTATTGTTTTCTTTACAACAGTGGGGGCAGTAATTAGAAGCTTTCTAAATAGGAGAGGTAAGGCTAAATATGCCTCAATTGCTTTAGTTGTCCAACTACCAGCTGTCCCATATTCAGTGTTGTGAATCAAGTCTGGAGCCATTTTTATTTTTTGGATATTTTGAGAGGATATAACATTAACCGGTGATCCAGTATCAATTATCACCAAGACTTTGACCTTACAAACAACTACATCTACTCTAACCACCAAAGAGCTAAAATGAAGAACTAATGGCTAGTAAACTTTTTTAGTACTGATGGCTAGTAAACTTTTATGAGGATTCTTTAGTGAAAAAAGCGGAGGATTTTGCTGTGTCCAAGCTTGGGGCTGTTTAATGTTTTTTAAGTTTTTATCTGCCAACGCTTGTGTTAAAATTTTATAGATTTTCTTGTTATTCTCAGTTAATAACCCCTATAAATATATTAAATGCACAGGTTCAGTTGTTCTGCAATTCTCCACATTATTTTGATAGTGAAATATAATTGTTGATGATAGTATGGTGACTATTATCCATAGTTGAATTGAAGTAATAGATTTTGGCCCAATGCTTGGCCAGTATTTCCTCCTAAGATACTTATGATGTCCTGAATAGGAATTTTTCCCTAGTACTGACTAAATTAATCTATGATCAGATCCCCGTTTATGGTTTCTCTTTGATGGCACACTGTCAGCAGCAATCCCTGATTCGATTCAGTTTCTTCTCTGGATCCCCACTCAGATCCTTACTCTTTATCCTAAAAAGTCTCTTAATTAGAGCACACAGCAATAATTTCCTTGAGAAAGAATAGAACTTGAACTGGATTCTGATAAAGTATACTAAGATAATAACTCTGGTAGATACTTCTTTTTTTATTAATTAATTCTTTGGTAATTTATAGCAGTGAATTTAGCTCCCAACCCTCAGTTGGTACCTCCTCAATAAAATGTCAGTTGTTGCCATTGAATTACCCATCCTCGTCTCAGCAGCAATAGTCTTCCTCATCCTGACTAGGAATCCATCATTGGACATCCTCAAGACCTAAAATGGGAAGAGTCAGAAAATGTGTTCCTAACGTTTTCCTCTCAATTCAAGTGAACCAACCATATTTGGCAAGTGACCTGCTTAGTAATGGGACTTGTTACCCATTAAGGAAGGCTGCAAACTAACAGATCAATTCTCTAGTTGCAGGCGGCATCACTTGCTTCCCAACTTGATCCTTAAATTTCCAATCAGTCAGTGATGAAGCCCAACCGATCCAAATTGGTACACCCAATAGTTAATCATTGATCAACTATCAGATGACCCTACTTTGTTGGCAACTCTGCCCAATAATATCTTAAGCATTCATTTGGATTGATCCCTGACAGATCTGACCTAGGCGAATAACCTTAAATCACCCAAACATTATTACACAAAAATCAGGGTCAACTGATATCCAATTCAGTTTGCATTATGAAATTATCCCCTAATGATTCCTATTAATCTAGCCGGCTGGGAATATGGGCAAATATCCTAACACATCCCCCTCTTGCCTATATTTCCAGTGAGAAAAGGACTGTGGAAGGAGAACACTGCTTCAGACACTTGTTCAAATACTTAATTTTTTTAATTGAAGTATGATCATCAGCACTCAATGCTGCTCAGGATGACCTTTGGCATGTGGCTCTCTTCCTCTTCCTCCTCAAAACCGCATACTCAGAGCAAGGTCCCCACGACCTTCTGTTATGCCAGGCTGATCAATTTACTCATGATGATATTAATCCCGGGATCCAGTTTCCCCCTTTAGGGCATATGACCCACCGTCATATTCAGGATTCTTTGTCCAGAATCCTCAATTTTCTGATTTTCTCCTCATCCTCATCCTCAACAGAAGATTCTTGCCGTTGCTGTTTGTTTCACAGCCCATTTAAGAATGCTCATTTATGTTCACTCTTGTTATTTTCTCATAATAAACCTCTTAGCTCATATCATTCTTAATTCTTTTCTGGAGAGCTTATCCCATAAACTTTGAGATTAATTTCTCCAAAATTGGAGCTTAATTGATTTCAAAAAACATAATTCCAACTATCATATAAGTCCAACATCCTCCTCTCTTCCAGCTCATATGTCAAATTCTGAGTCTCCTTACCAACAGCTTCTCAATAACTTGTCTGATCAAGACCTTCAACTCTTCCAGTGGATGAGTTGATCTGTGCAATGGAACCTTTTCTATGGTCCTTACAGGACTCATACTCCTAGTCTGGCGCCAGTGGCTAGTCCTTCTGTCAAATTACCAGAAATGGTAATCAACCCCGCTAAAACCAGGGTAGCAAATGTCTCAAATGATACACAACCAACTTTTCCTCTGTCATCAATTCCTATTAGATTTTGAGACTTACCTGGATTTGGCTCCTTTCACAGATACTCTTACCATCCTCAGAAAAATTCCTGAATCAATGCCCTCCACTCTCAATTGTTCAATCCTCGCCAGTTTGGACTTGCTTCACGAGTTCCTCTTCTTGCTTAAAAATATTACAAGCCAGCTGTCTTAGCCAATGAACTAGCCATTGGCAACAGCATACATTTCGAACTCCCCTATGCAGAATTAAGGGCCCAAGTCACTGAGGGTTTGTCTATAGCTCTGAATACTTCTGAACTTGAAAACATCCTCGATTGGGATATTGCAGCCTATGCTCTTCACTTTGCCAGCCAAGTTATTTGAAGTTTGGCCATGAAGCTTTCAGCTTCTCCAGTTTCCATTGCTCTTTCTGCTTCAGCTTCTGAAAGCTCATAGTCATTTCTTGAAGGATACCATTTGCTCCTTGCACGACTATTCCATTTCTAGTTTATCCCATCAGTATCTTCCAAAGATGGCTTTGATGAGGGGCATGATTTGGCAACCACCACCTATTAATTTCTTGCTTGTTGCCAGCCCATATGTCCAGTGTTCTTGATGAAGCCTGTCAGCAAGTGTTCAAGACTAACCTCTGTCTCTGGTACCATATCAGGATTACTTGAGGTTATTCGCTGACTGCCTCTTCCTGTACTATTGCTTCCCTCCCTGCTCTGGGGTATCACATTTGGCTTCTTCTGACATCTCAATTTCCCTTCCCCTAGTCACTTTCTCACAGAATTTTGCATCCTCTCAACAAACTTGGTTTTGTGTAGGTTTAGCACTTGCTAGCATCCAATCTCACATAGATTTTGACGGGTTATTTTCTCCTACTGCAATCCACCCTCCCTCCCCCAAGAGGTGACATAGGCGGAATCATCCCCAAAGATGAAGATAACCAATAAAAATAAAAAAATTATAAAAATATATCATTTTTTCTATACATTTTTTAATAATCTTTTTTCAATATCTTTATCAATATTTTATTTTTTTCCATGGTATTTGACCTTGTTTTGGTTCAGCGGTCCATCTTTTTATTTTATTCCCCCAAACTGGATCTTAGGTATACTAGATTTACCAGTCATTTATGGTTCAGAGGTCTTACTTTTTTAAGCCTTAACCATCTATTTTGGTTCAGCGGTCCTTTTTGGACCTAATCAAATTAATGGTTCAGCGGCCCTTTGGGAACTCTTTTTTTATATTTTCCATTAATCTATTGATTTAAATACTTAGAATGTACTCAATTTACTATTCTTACATCCCTCAGGTTCTTGATGGAGTAGGCATCCATAGCCATCTTGGCAATAATCTCAAATGGACCTGACCACAATTCATCGAATTTTTTCTTCTACTGAAACCACATGTATCACAATAGGCAACTCTTTCGCCTATTCAGTATTCTGATAAGACCATTCAGTTCTTATCATCTGTCATTTATACTCAAAAAAATTTCTTTAAAGTTATATCAATTGCTTGCAATTGCATTTCAATCATGATATTTTTCAATCAGTTCAGGTACTGCTTGGCACTCATCCTCAATGTTACTTTCGCCACCAAATATAAAATTGGCGTCAACGTGGCCTTCATTCCATATAGCAAGCCGAACAGCATTTCTCCTATCACCATATGATGACTGATATTGTAAGCAAACACCACCAAACTCAGGTATGCTCCCCAATACAGAAGTTCTTCCTGTGACCAGCTTCCTCAGAACTTCAGCCAGCATCCCATTGACTCGTTCTACCAGTCTGTTTTCTCTGGCTGGTAGGGTATAGACATGGCTCCTCAGATTCCTATTATTTCATTTAATTGCAGGATCACATGAGACTGAAATTTTCCCATTGCCACTCAGTAGGACCTGCGGAAATCAATGTCAATATACTACTTGATCTAGGATGAACTTCATAGTACTGTTAGCATCTACTTTTGACAGGGCCTTCATCTTGACCCATCTCATCAAATGATCAATCACAACTATTAAATACTTGACTCCCCCTATGCTCATTGTCAGTGGTCCCATCATGTCAATGGACACCATATGCCAAGCAAATCCAGGGCAGACCAGTCAGTATCCAGTCATATTCTTATATAGCTTGAGCAACTGGCACTCCACACAGCAAGCCAGATAGTCAGTGACATCATAGCTGACTGATTCCCAGTAGTACTGTCAAATATGGTCAGTCACTTTTCTCAGGCCTCCATGGCCAACAACCTTATGAGCGGCTTGAATGATGTCTGCTCTTTCTTACAGCTATGGGAATAGTAATCACCACATTAATTGTCTTGAAAACTTTTCCATCCATAGTCTCAGTGTTTTCCATCGCTTTTCAAAGTTTACCTTGGATTCCATGGGTCTCTTTCCAGAATTCTCCATTGACTATTCTCTAGAATAGCTCATCCGCCTGCTGTTATACCATCTAGACCATTGTAACTTCAATAAGCCATTCACATTCTGGTGAGAAGCCCCCGCTCAGTGAACAATCTCATAATTGTATGCCTGTAACTTCAGTGCCCATTGGGCCAGTCATCCTTCTGGTTCTCATAAAATGTGAAGCCAACGCAACGAGGAGTGTTCTGTCACCACTTTGAAGTTCAAGACATGGATGTACACCAAAAGCTGTTTACAGGCATAAATGACCACAAGGCATTCACGCTCAGTTATGGTGTAGTTCCTCTCAGCAGCTGAGAGTGTCCAGCTCACATGCGCCACCTGATGTTCATCCCCAAGTTCATCTACTTGGCTCAATTTGGTGCTGATTGCCACCAACAAATCATCAGTTTGTATAATAAATTCTCGATTAAAATCAAATATTTCAAAATTGGAGAATCTAGCAATTATTGTTGTAACTCATCAAAAATTTCTGTGCTCCTTTATTCCAAACGAATCCTTTCTTCAGATTCTTCAACAAATGGAAAAGGTCTTAGCAATTATGGCAAAATCCTGAATAAATCTTCTATAGTATCCAACCATTCCAAGGAACACTTGAAAATCTCAGACACTCTTTGGCACAGCCATCCGTTCTATGGCTTCAATCTACTGGGCTTGCAGCTGCAATCCACCAGAGTTGATAACAAATCTCAGTTATTCAACTCTTTCTTGAAGAAGTGACACTTCTTTGGCTTAATCTTCAGATTAACTGCGGATAGTCTCTTTTACATTTCCTCCAAGTGGTGCAAATGGTCAGTGAATTTCCTGCTGAACACATTGATATCGTCCAAGTACACCAGGATGCATGACAACTTCAAGTCATTTAGTCTGGCATCCATGGCCCTTTAGAAGTTTGCAGGCGCATTGCACAGACCCTGGGGCATCCTCGTCGGGTGATATAGCCCCTGTTTGGTGATAATCATGCATTTTTCTTGCTCTTCTCTTGGAAAATCGATTTTCCAATACCCTGATATCAGATCCATTGCAGAGAAATACTTTGCTTCTCCCAATCAATCTAGTGCATTATGATTCTTGGTAGTGGGTACAAATCCTTTTTTGTAATCTTGTTCAACTTCCAATAATTAATCACCACCCAATTAGAGCCATCCTTCTTCTTCACAATAAAAATCAGGATTGCTCAGGGACTCGATGATGGAACTAGAAGCCCATGCTTCACTAGTTTGCTGATTTCTTCCTCCACTATTGCTTTGGCTGCCTTCAACCATTGAATCAGTCTCATCCTGATCAGTAATTTTACCTGGTATCGACCTTATGGATCATTTCTCTTGCACATCTTAAATTATGGTCATCCTGGGTGAATACTTCCCATATTTTTTTAACAATTTGAGCACCTTTACTTGCTGTCCTTCCATCAGATCAGTGAGTTGCTCTCAATTAACCAATAGATTGATACTCTCAGTTACCCCAGCCAGTAATCCTGTTTTATCAAGGGTCCCAAAATTGTGGAATTTCCTCAGTTCAGCCATCTGGATTAGGTGAAAAAATGTGACGATCTGATTCTTCTCAATCTGCATTGGTTTTTCGCTTAAATTCACCAGGAGAACTCTAATTTCTCTATATTCCAGCATTATTATTTCAGGAACCACCCAAGGCTCTACTCTGGATTGCTTCCAGGAGCTTCCAACCTCCCCATACAGAAGCTCCAGTATCTCTAATGTCAACCCTGTATTGACTATTATTTGTTATTCTGGCAGTATAGTTTTCAATTCTTGATCCTCAGTGGAATTCCCCAATTTTCTAGGACTTCCGTCAGCATCTCTTGTCACTTCCTAGATCCAAAAAACATGGAACAATAAAATTGATTTTACTATTTAATATTTTTTGTATTTTTCTTTTGCAGTGGGCTTTTAATCCAAAATTAGGTTCAGAGGTCCTTTTTCCCCTCAATCCAAACTGGTTTCTTGGTATACTCTGATATACCAGGTATCATGGTTCAAAATATTATCCTCTTAAGATTTAACTATCTATTTGGTTCAGTGGTCCTCTTTAGGACTTGACCAAAAGCTTAGGACATGACCATTGTAATAGTTCAGTGGTCCTCTGGGAACATTGCAATTATTTTCTCTTGGGTCTAATACTTCCAATTTTTAGTATTGACCTTCTTTATTATTTAACCAGCTGCACTGTTTCTTCATGTATAGGCAATACTTGCCAACTTTGGCAATACTCTTGAATGTTTTCATTCATTAGGCCTTTAATACCGACTTGTCATTCATATAACAGATCCTAATTTATTTCATATTTTGGCAACTGATGCTTGAATCTTTTTATCTCATAAAATCGTGAATCTCTCATTAGTCAACAGTTCCTTTGACTGTTCTAATTATATTTCTTCTAAAAACGATTTTTGGCATTCGTTGCCATCCAAAACATTGGAAGTAAACCCACTGGTGGATCTGGAAATGATTCCTTAATCACACAGATTGATCTAGCCGTATTAACTTCATTAAGTTTCTCATCTAGTGTCTCATCTAACACCTCACTTCTCAAGACTATTTCAAGTGGACCCAATTGCAACATGAGTTGGCCCTGCTCCTCAGGAATATTTCAAGTAGATGTTAGGTGGAACAGGTTTTCTTGCATCACTAGACAGTTCCATATTTAGTCTGCAAGTCCTTTTACCCAAACTTGAGTATCCTAAATTTGCTTCCTTAGGAGTTACACTTTGGAGTTAGGTGAACGCAATTGAACGTGACCCATTTCACGTTCTGTCTTCATCAATGTTACTTTCCTTAGTAACATATTTCCATAATTGGTGACATATTCATATGACATCACGTTCTAATATCTTCTACTCAACTACACCCCTGTAGTGAGCACCAATTGTTAAAACTTATAGGTTTTCTGATTATTTTCGGTTAATAACCCCTATAGATATTAGATGCACAGGTTCAGTTGTTCTGCAATTCTCCACATTGTTTTGATAGTGAAATATAATTGTTGATAATAGCATGGAGACTATTATCTGTAGTTAAATTGAAGTACTATATCTTAGTCCAACGCTAAGCCAGTATTTTCTCCTGAAATACTTATGATATCCTGAATAGGGATTTGTTCCCTGGTACTGACTAACTCTATCTATGCTCAGATCTCTGTTTAAAGTTTCTCTTTGATGACACACTGTCAGCAGCAATCCCAGATTCAATTCTGCTTCTTCTCTGGATCACCACTCAGATCCTTACTCTTTATCCTAAAGAGTCTCCCAATTAGAGCATACAGCAATAATTTCCTTGAGAAAGAATAGAACACAAACGGATTCTGATAAAGTATACTAAGAAAATAACTCTGGTAATTACATCCATTTTTTATTATGTGAATTCTTTAGAGAATTTATAGTGGGGAATTTGGTGCCCAACTCTCAGTTGGCACCTCCTCAAGAAATGTCAGCCATTGCTGTTGAATTACCTATCCTCATATTAGCAGCAATGGTCTTCCCCATCCTGGCTAGGATTCCATCATTGGACATCCTCAAGACCTAAAATGGGAAGAGTCAGAAAACGTGTCCCTAACGTTTTCATCTCAATCCAAGTGAACCAACCATATTTGGTAAGCGACCTGCTTAGACAATGGGTCTTGTTACCCATTAAGGCAGGTTATGAACCAGCTGATTGATTTGCTAGTTGCAGGCAACATCACTTACCTCGCAACTTGATCCTTAGATTCCCAATCAGTCAGTGATGAAGTAAGAACAATCCTAATTGGTACACCTGATAGCAATCAATTATCAGATGACCCTATTTTGTTGGCAACTCTTCCCGACAAGATCTTAAGCATTTGTTGGATATATCCCTGATGGATATGACCTAGGCAAATAACCTAAATCACCTGAACATTATTACCCTAAAATCAGGGTCAACCAATTTGCAATTCACTTCAAATTAGGTAATTATCCTCTAGAAAACCCTGGTAATCTAGTTAGCTGGGAATATGAACAAAAATCCCAACAGCATGGCTTTCCATAGAGGAACTGACCTCCAAGAGCTGATTGAGTAACTGACCAACATAAGAATAGGAAGGCTGGAGACCTTTATTTTCTTGGATAGAAAGTGGTATGTCAACTTCTGCATGTGCAGTCAATATAAAACATTATGAAGTGCTGGGAATAGAGATAAAGCTAGAGCAAAAGTCTAGAGGCACTTGATTGTCATCAGCATAGGGAGCTTCCTGCCCTATAATAACTGGTCTTTTGCCAACCTATGTAGAAAGATGTGACAAGTGTCTAACATATAGTTTTTTCTTCTGCAAAAAGTGCAAAATAATTTGGGGGTGGGCGACTGGGGGTGTAACCACTAACACTTGGGACCAAGGCTTATTAATATTAAAGTGAGGGGGCCCAGTGGTTTGATTAGATTAGCTGGAATCTCAAAATGGCCTCTTTGGTATAGAGGAGAGATGTCCAGTTAGACTTAACCGCTTTAAGATAAAGTAGAATGTTAGGCATATTTTTAGATGCCAAAAATGAAGCAGTGATAGCGTCATCTAAAATAAGACGTTTTTGGCAACCAGCGTTTGAGCCTCAAGTTAAAAATGGTGAGCAAACTAAGTGATAATTTCTCTTAAATTAAGGCTTATGCTCATAAATGATTGCTTTTAATTGGATAAAGTTAAGTCGCTCCTGAATTCCCAAAATAACGCAGTCTTGGCATCATCCCAGGTCTGGCAATGCATTAGATGATTCACCATAATGTCTTGGGCTATGCAACTAATACAGTTGGTTAGGTGTCTGAGCTGGTGAGTATCATTAGCTTCCTCCATGGAAAATTCATAACAAGATAGGAAAATGAAGATGCTCCCTTCACCCAAGACGTACTTCTCTTTAAACAACGGTTTGAACGTGCAACTGGGGGGTTAAAGGCCAAACAACATGAATGGAAACTGGGGGTACAG
This sequence comes from Massospora cicadina, assembly GCA_022478985.1. NCBI lineage: Eukaryota > Fungi > Entomophthoromycota > Entomophthoromycetes > Entomophthorales > Entomophthoraceae > Massospora > Massospora cicadina. Next base: position 21,823 of record JAKSZP010011907.1, read on the forward strand.
TTTTACCCAAAGAGGAACTGATATTGCTGGGAGATACGTGATGGTGGAGAGCATCCATCTGACTTTTTAAGTTGTTGATATCTTATAATATTGTTTATACCCTCTTAAGGGTGGCATGAAGAGCCAATTGGTGGCAATAATCAGGGTTGACTTCCAAATGTCTCTTTTTAGCTTGGAAGTTGCATCATGAAGTTCAAGTTGATTTTGCTCAATGGTGAGAATTTGTTGTCCCATACCCTGTATTACAGCGAGTAATTTTGCCACAAATTTAAGGCGTTCTTGATCCAGAGAGGGATCTAACGCCAAATTGTTATTACTCATTGCATAATAGTTGAGCTGTGAACTCAGGGTAAACCTGTCAGGGAGCACCAGTTTTGTTGGGACTAAGGGTTTAAACCACTTGTCCTTTTTTAATTTATAAGCCAGGAAATCTGAAGTTTCTGGGTGCTGGGCTTTATGTATTTGCTTTCCTTGGCTGAAAAGTCTTTCTTCAGGTTGACATCCCTGAAGTCATAAGATCTTACTATTATTTCTTCCTAAAATAAATTTGATGAAGGCCAATTTAACTTAAAAATGGCAAAAAGAGTGTAATCTTTTATTTAAATGAGGCAAGCTGACCAGGGGACAGGCATTACCAAAAGAAAGAAAGAAATGACATGAAACCTGAACAGGGTCAACTCTGTTGAAGAAAGTTTTTTACCTCCAGATCGAGACTCAAATTTTTCTGGTTACATCATGGGTAAGGTTTTCGTGTTATTAAACCTACTAACCACCAATAGCTTCCTTCAGCTGGCACCCCGATTGATGTGTGAAGGGCAGGAATCAAACCCACAACCTTCAGGTTGGTAGCTATACACCCTTACTGACTCGCCTTCCACCCCCAAAAGAGTGTAATCTTAATTTGCTTAGAATTAAAAGTATAAGTGAGATCAAGTAGGTTACCCAGTCCAAACCAAGCAGTCCAAGCTAAGATCTATAACTGTTACAAATTGGGGGATTCTGCAGCAGGCTTAGTCATCTTGGTCAAATAGGATTTTCTTTCCGCATAGATTGGGTTTGAACCCTGATTTTGGGGTTTTTGGGCGATTAACATGTGACTGCATTAGTTGGGGATTGTCCCTTATGTTAGGGCTGGATCTATTGGAGATTATCCCTGATAATGGTTTTAGCTACTTTGATGGATCAAGTTCAATTACCGTCATCTACCTCATCTGAATCTCCAATTTGTGTAGGAATCCTGAAAGTAGTTATAATTCCATCCCTAATAGGATGGGTGCAATAAACCTCTTCCCTAAACAATAGGACTAGCCATATCTGGCCTAGCCATGGGAACATCCCTTTGCCCACCGAGTGAAGCATCGCCAATATGTCAAGCAAAATTGTACTAGGAGGGAAAATTTGGTAGCAAAATTTGAGCCCAAATTAGCTGGCCAGGCTGAGATGGATCTGGCATTGTGAAGCTTGTAAAATGTTGAACCATCATAGTTGAATTACATTATTGTTCCTGATGGCAAATACAAACATTTTGGCCACTATTTTTTGGTGAGCTTATAAGGCAGCAAACCCTGACAGGTTCCACTGTCACTCCAGTTTTTTCTTTCCAGTATTATAGTTCAATAAAAAACCTTAAGAAACCTCCAGTTTTTATCTGTGGGGTTAATAAGTTCAATGAACATCTAGTAGGTAGAATTTTTAATTTTAGGAATCTCTGGCTGTCATTCATGGTTGCCCTAGTTTATTTTTCTACAATATGGATGGCTGTACCAGAGGTATTCTGGTAGATTTTCTGGGTGTTCACTCATCATGAGCTCCAGGCCAGTCTTATTATTATCAGCATGCTCAATGACACTTCCTTACCATCTATATGAGGTGTGGCAGAAAAGTAATGAGACTGATTTTTTACTTACCAAAGTTTTTATTTTTCTCAAACATCAATCTTATCCCCTTCAAAGTAGTTCCCTTGGGCAGCTACACACCGATGGAGACGTTGTTCCCACTGTTGGTAGCAGCGCTGGAAGTCTTCAACCGGTATGGTCTGTAGCATATCTGTTACACTCTTTTGGATGTTTTCTAAAGTCCCTAAATGCCGTCCTTTGAGGACATTTTTCAGTTTAGGAAATAGGAAAAAGTCACAGGGACTGAGGTCAGGTGAATAGGGGGCTGGGGAACCACAGGAATGCCTTTTGAGGTCAAAAATTCTGTGACAGAGAGGGCAGTGTGACATAGGGCGTTGTCATGATGGAGCATCCATTTGTCTGCAATGTCCAGTCTCACGCGAATGACCCTTTTTCTGAGCCTTTCAAGGACATCTTTATAAAAAACTTGGTTGACAGTTTGTCCTGAAGGAACAAATTCTTTGTGGACGATTCCCCTTCTGTCAAAAAAACAAATCAGCATTGATTTGATCTTTGATTTGCTCATTTGAGCTTTATTTGGTTGAGGAGAACTCGCAGTGTGCCACTCCTCACTTTGCCTCTTGGTCTCAGTATCATATTGAAAAATCCATAATTCATCACCTGTGATTACACGACTAAAGAAATCTTGCTCATTGGCGATTCTGTCAAGAAGATCAAGACACTTGTTTTTTTGATTGTCCTTCTGCTCAATTGTGAGGTTTGTCAGCACCATTTTGGCACAGACCTTTCACATGTGCAAATGTTCAGTCAAAATTTGATGAACGGTAAATCTGTTCAAATTTAATTCTTCACTCAACATTCTTAATGTTAATCGACAGTCTGATCTCACAAGAGTGTTCACACGTTCAATGTTTTCATCAGTTTTAGAAGTTGAAGGCCTCCCTGAGCGGTGTTCATCTTCAACGTGTTCTCTGCCTTCCAAAAATGATATATGCCAGCGAAAAACTTGAGCTTGAGATAAAGAATGTTCCCCATACGCTTGTTTTAACTTTTCAAATGTCACACTTGCTGATTTTCCAAGCTTAACACAAAATTTAATGGCACAACGTTGCTCCAAATTATGCTGTTCCATTTTGCGTGATGCACAACCAAAACACACCTTCACTAATAGCAGTCACAACAATCATGTAGTTAACAGAAGGAGTTGAAACTCGCACTGAGAGATGGGAGGGGCTGATACACGTGCTCTGTCAAGGACAACAGCGCAGCGTTGCCAGATCGCTTGCAGTGTTCCCAGTCTCATTAAGTTTCTGCCACACCTCGTATATCACTGATGTATATGCCATAAGTCTCAGGCTTCTTGGATAAATAGATTTTCAGGCATTCTTAAGGTGCAGTCTGTAGCAGTTTATAGCCAATTACTTTCCTAAACCTTCCCTTACAAGCATATATCCCCTTGTATTGCTCAAAAGTCCCGTTTACCTAGAATAAATAAGTTTAGTGGCTTTCTAAAGGCACAATCTATAATTAATACTTCCCCATAACTTCCCTCACCATCTTTATATCCATTTGTAATAGTCAAAAGTCCCATTCACATAAAAAATAAGATTTCTGGCTTTCTAAAGACAAAATCTATAATCAATACTTCCTCATACCTTCCTTTTACCATCTTCATGTCACCCTGTATTGGTAGAAAGTCCCATTCACCTAAAATAAAATTATTTCTGGCTTTTAAAGGCACAATCTATGATTAATACTTCACCATACCTTCCCTTACCATCTATATATTCTTTGTAATTGCCAAAAGCCTTAGGAACCCAGAATAAGTAGCTTTCTGGCTTTTCTAAAGGCACAATCTATAATCAATACTTCCCCATACCTTCCCTCACCATCTTTATATCTTTTTGTATTGGTCAAAAGTCTCACCCACACAGAAAAAAATTTCTGGCTTTTTAAAGGCACAATCTATAATTAATCTTCCCATAGCTTCTTCACCATCTTTATATCCTTTTTATTGGTCAAAAGTATCAACAACCCAGAAAAAATTCTGGCTTTTTAAAGGCACAATCATAACTACTTCCTTTCCCCAAATCTTTCCTCACCATCCATGTATCCCTTTGTAATGGTCAAAAGTCTTAATCACCCAGAAAAGAATCTTTATGGCTTTATAAAGGCATATCTATAGTTATTACCTCCCCATACCTTCCTTTACCATCTCCATGTCCCTTTGTATTGGTCAAAATTCCTTAATCCAGAACAAATAAATTTCTGGCGTTTTAAAGGCACAATCTATATTTAGTCTTCCCATAGCTTCTTCACCATCTTTATATCCTTTATATTGGTCAAAAGTATCAGCCATCCAGAAAAAATTCTAGCTTTCTAAAGGTACAATCATAGCTACTTCCTTCCCCCAAACCTTTTCTAACCATCCATATATCCCTTTGTAATGGTTAAAAGCCTTGGGAACCCAGTATAAGTAACTTTCTGGCATTCTAAAGGCACAATCTATAATTATTACTCCCTCATACCTTCCCTCACCATCTTTATATCTCTTTTGTTGGTCATAAGTCTCAGCCACCCAGAAAAAAAGATTTCTGGCTTTCTAAAGGCACAATCTATAAACAACACTTCCCTGTACCTTCTCTCACCATCTGTTAGAATTTTTGCCCTCCTTTCCAGCTTCCTAGGTTATCTGTTGGTTTGCTAGGGGATAAGTTCCACTAGCAAATAAATCAGATATTGTGCGACTTCAATTTTGGGTTAGAGTATCCAAGGATTTTGGGTAATTTTCCAGGTTTGGATCCATTGGGGATAAATCCATGTGAATGCTTAACATCTCATCAAGCATAGTTGCTGACAAAATTGGGGCATCTGATAGCTGATCACTGATTAACTATCAGGTGTACTGATTGGGATTGGTCAGGTTTCATCAACTGATTGGGAATTTAATCAGCAGTTGTGAGGTGAGTTATTCCACCTGCAACCAGTGAATCAATCAGTTGGTTTTTGACCTGCTATAATGGATAAAGAGTCCCATTACCTAAGCAGGTCACTAGCCAAATTTGGTTAGTTCACTGTGATTGAGCAGTAATGTTAGGAACATTTTCTGGCTCTTTCCATTTTTAGATCTCTGGGATATAGAATGGAGGAATCCCTAACCTGATGAAGACCATCGCCAATAGAGACATCCTAGGGAAATTCAATGGCAACAGCTGCCATTTCATAGCTGAGGTGCCGATTGAGGAGTTGGGCACCAAATTCCCCCTATAAGTTCCCTAGCATTCTATATCAATAAAAAGGAGGAGGGAGATCTAGTAGCATTAATAAGTTCTATTCAACTTCAGTTAATTATTGTCAGTACAATAACTGTGGACTCTTTTATGTGTATAAAGCATAAGGATCAGATATCCTTAGAAGAGAAGCAGACTTTTGATATGAATCTCGCTGACTTGGTGTGATGAGAGCTAAGGCTGGGAACCTCTGAATCTGAGAGTGGATTAAGTTCAGCCAGAATAGGGAAGAAGCCCCTAATGGTTGTATTGGTATTTTGTAGATTATTCCAAGTTTAGTGCTGGACCACATCTGGTTTAATTATTCAACTATGGCCGATAGTTGTCATACTATTATTGCTCATATATATCTATCAAGTAATGCAAATTGTGCACATACTGAACCTGTGCAATTAAAAGCAGGAAACTATCAGCCAAGCCAGTTTTTAATAATTGGTACTCATTCAAGAAGAGGAAGTAGAGTAGTCACCAATCCCAGAATTTAATATTTGGTGCTCAAAATGGGCAAATAGTTCCAGTTTTTAACACCATCTATACATCCCTTTGTAATGGTCAAAAATCCCATCCACCCAGAAAAAAAGTTTTCTGGCCTTCTATAGGCGCAACTTATATCTGATCCCATCCGTCACCCACTCCAAACCCCCAATCCAACGTACAGATGCCACAAACCCCTAGAACCAATCAATCCCTAGGCTTTCCAATGGCCCAACCTGTAACGGCAATGGGTTGACTTTGCGAGAAGATCTCGCCAAGGCTTCACCATGAACCCAGCTAAACCTCACTGGTAAGTGTTGGCGCATCAAAATATAAACCCAGGCTTTAGACCCATACAGTTAATAGGTTGGGAGCCGATACGTAGAGCTGGGGTTTAAAGGTCCATCCAAAGCCAAGGGTGGTTAGTTGAGATACTCGATGTTGTATGAGTAGGGGGTTTTAAATAGTCAATGGGGTATATCTATCTTTATCACCCGGCTGAGAGTTGAACAAAAGGATACGGGTGACCTAAAAAGTTAAAGGTATGAGGCCAGGATTGGTTCCTAGTTCCGAGGTTAGGTCAAACTGGAGGATGTTTTAAAGTATTTAATTCAAAGTTTGATGTTTGAAAGCTTTGGGGGTAAAGGGTTACTCGGGGGTGGAGGTAAGTTTAAAAGTTTGTATTGGTGATAAATTAGTCTAGGTCATTAGGATAGTCGATCAACTGCCGCAGCCGGTAGAAAATATAGAAAAAGTACAAGTTCAAGTTATTGCATGAGGGGTGGGGGAGGGAGGTTAGCGAAGGGTCCCTAATCCAAATCAAAAAACCAGTTTTCCTGTAGGATGAGGGATTCCACTAGCATATAGAGGGGTTGCAGCTGAGGGTGCAGCTGCGCATCCTGGGGTCTAGCCAGGGTTGGCCCAAAGACGATCGCCAGATTGTTTGCGTCCATCTTGTTGATGTCGCTATAGTCGCATATGGCGGCTAGGTGGTGGATGAGGAACTGGAGCGTGCTGAAGCTCAGATCACTCAGCATCTCGTGGAGGATATCCTTGATCCGCATCAGGCGATCATCATATTGGGAGATACCTTCAAGGTCAGCTGCCAACTTGCCACCACTTACGAGCCGCCTCCAGTATAGCTTCGTAAGCGGGATAAGGGATCAGAGGTTCAACCAGCTCCCGAAAGTAGAGTTTTAGGATGCCAGTGATGACGTTGGTATCCGGCTCGCTTGCGAGGGACACCGGGCCTTTGCCATTAGTAGGAAACACCAACCCTACCTAACGTAATAAATTTATCCTTCCACGCCCTAATGGACGCGTTGTTCCCCGAGAGGCGGTAGAGGCCAACTTGCTTTAAGCTCTCGCGGGTTACCAACTCCTCAACGCACCTCTTGACGACATAGGCGACATGGTCGGAGTCACCCGCCAAGGTGCCCCACACGGAGTCATCAGAGGTCGGCTTGGGGATGGGGCGGCTAAAAAGCTTCCCAATCATTTTGGGTTTTCGGGGCTTGGGGGTAAAGGTTGGCGCGGCAGACCAGCAATCATCGGGTCCCGGGGGAGCTCCGGCGGGTTGGCCTCAATAGTGACCTTAAGCTGGGTGAGCCAGGTATGGCAGGAGGTGGCGTCGGATGCCTGAAATAGAGCGGGTGGCAGGCGGCTGCCACTGGTGAGTGAAAACACATGCCGCTTTTTGGACTGGCCCTTGACGGCGGGGGCGACGGTGGCGCCAACGAGATCATACCAGCCCTTAAACTTTTTGGATTTCGGGTCCTTGTACACTAGCAGGGCACCGGCTTGCACGACAACCCAGAACTGTTTCCAGTGCTTGGTAGAGGTGAGGACGCCACTCTCACACCACTCGGACTTGATGCTCAGCGCCCCCTCCAGCTGAACATCCAGAAAGCACGCTGCAGCCGGATGCACCTCCCCCTGCTGCGGCGCATCGGGCGAAGGCGGCTCCATTGGGCTCAAAGCCAGGGCTGAATCAGGCCCGGCCTGGGAGTGGTCGGAGGACGAGGAGGATATTTGCTCGGGCCTAGGGGAATCGGCCACTTCCATTAGGGGTGCTTCGCGTGGTACTTCAAAAAGGCTTTCGGGCTCGTCGTCACCGAGATAGAGCTGATTGAACTGCGCATACGAGATATGAAGGCTGGAGAGATCATCCTTAAGGACGCTGGACTCGGCTAGGGAGAACACCGACGACCCGCTTTCCAAGTCATTTCCGAGGTCCAAGGCCGAGCTAAGCCGGTTATTGGTTGGGAGCGCCAGAGATGGCAAGCGCCGTCGATTAGTTTGCGGCTTCGCATATAAATTATTCATAGAATCCAAACTCTCCGCCTCAACTTCAAACCCCCAACTCTTCAAGGCATCCGTTTCCAAGCCCAAGCTGTTCAACAAGATACCTTGGTCGTTTAACGGAGGTTGGGGAGCCGAAGAGGTTGTCAAGTGTAGTCCACCTTGCTCCGATTCGAGTGGCACGCTTAACGCCATTTCAGTGGACGGTTCGTGGTCATTGGCTTGGATCTCATGCTCATCCGCTGGCCGGCAAAATTCAACTGGGAACAGGCCGATCGCCTCCTGACATCTTCCTAAGGTTGCATAGGTTCAGTTAAGACGATACGGTTTAAAAAATAAATGAGCGGCTAAGCGGCGCGACCTCCTGACCCGTTAAAATTGCGGGAAAGCGTTCAAAAGCGAGGAAAACCAAAGGCTGGGACAACTTACCCACCCACCTAGTTTAAAAGCCAAATTAGGGGCCGCGGGCGACGCCGGTAAAAATAAGCCTGGTGCCGATAAATCATACGCAAAAGGGTCGCCATAAGCTGGCTCCTCGTAAAGGTAAGGGCTTACCATTCTTCATCGGGCCGTCCGATCACTTCAACTAGGCTACCGGGCGTCAAGGTCTAAATTGAACATTTGCGTAAGTATAAAGGCCAAACATCTCCCGTTCAAAAGGGGTATAAAGCTACGGCTTAAACTTTAAAGTGAGGGTGTAAAGTTTTGCTTGGATGGGAGTCAAATCATATCACATCCAAAAGATTTAAAGTCGAACGCTTACCGAAAAACAACCCTCAAAATACCAACCAACGCCAAGTGAAGCCAAATAAAAACCGTATAAAATGGAAATAAAAACCGTGTAAGTTTGAGGAGCGTAAAATCAAAGGGGCTTACCAATTCGTCCTTATCCCTGGCAAAATGTTCCCATACCACCACCAAATAAACCCCTCCGGGTTGAGAATTGGTTTCAGGATAAGGTCCCAGGCCAGGTACGGAATCCATGGCGAACCGAGGATGAACTTTTACTTTCACTTAGCTCATTCACCTGCCGATGATAAATTAAACTGCCGACCAATCATCCCAGCTCCACATATCAACCAAGTTGAACTTTTATTAAACTGGTGCCGTTATCCGGCTAAATATAGATTTTATATTTGATCTATAAATCAGCCCCCGTTTAATTTTGACTTATTTTTCCGCTTACTCCGAATGCTCCTTGTAAGCTGAATAGTGCGATAGGCGATAGACCTCAAAGCCGGATCGAGTGATGGAACCTTACCGAGTTAAACTGATCCGATTAGAGAATGATCGGTTGGGATGGCTTCCAACTGTTTTAATCGGTTGGACGAGTTTATACCATCCTATCGATCTGGGGGTTGTAAGCTTTTTAACCGACTTTGAAAAAGAAGGTTATCAATTCGACCTGTATGTTTTTTTCTATATATGTTCGCGCATAACTCTGAAAATACTGGACCGATTTAGATGATCATCTTCTCCAAAAATCGAGGATGCTTCAACTTAGGTCCCTTTTACTTTTGTAAGTATTAGTCAAGTACCTGCCCATTAATTTAGTAAATATATCAAAATGGGCTCAGAAGCGATGGATACTTGTGGGACTAATACAACTCCGGATAAACTTAATTCTGGCATCGGTGAAGCGATAGCTTCGAAGCACTTTAGATATGTCCTATGGCTGGGGGGTATATTCAAAATTCAGTCAGTATGAGCTCATAGCGGGACGAGCTTAAATCATTATAGATGGCTATCGTTTTTGCATAATTTGACCAACAAACTCATCTAAATTTGATAAAATAAATTATTTTTGATAGCGATCAATAAATTTACATAGATTGACTAATAAAAGCAACCAAATCTAATAAAATGAATTACTGTAGATGGCGATCAGTAAATTTGGCATACGTTGACCAATAAAATCATCTAAATTTAATAAAATGAAGTATTGTAGATGGTAATCAGTAAATTTAGTATAATTTGACCAAAAAATCAACCAAATTTAATAAAATGAATTATTAGTATATTTGTTTATAAGATACTATATATAAGGACCATCTAGTACTAAAAAAAGATACTATATATAATAGATACACAATAATTTTTACTTTTATAAAGAAATAGTAAGGGGAAAAAACAATATATAGAGATAGTAATATCTAGTAAAAGTAGTAAAAAGAGCCACTTTTAAAAATGCACTAATTTTTTGAGGGGAAAAGAGCTGGGGGTAAAGTTTTTTGAGAAAAAAAGAACCTTCTCAAAAAAAATTTTTTGGGAAAAAAAGAAACTCCTTTAAAAAAAGCTCTAAAAAGTATGAAATAATTGAAAAATTAAGCCTACTCAATAAAACCCTTTTTGAAGTCGGCACCATATTTTAAACTGAATTATAGAATTTTGCTCACAAATACAAATTTCATCTTATGTCTGGTTGTCCAAGTGTAAACTATAATCAGCTTAGAATAAATAGTACTGAATATATAAATTATAAATACCTATCATAAGTCAGTTAAAATATGGCGCTGACTTCAAAAAGGGTTTTATTGAGTAGGCTTAATTTCTCAATTATTTCATACTTTTTAGAGCTTTTTTAAAGGAGTTTCTTTTTTCCCAAAAAATTTTTTAGCTTTTACCATCCATCGCCCTGGGGTGTAAGCTTTTATCTTCCTCGCCAAGGTTTAACTGGAGGCCGTTGGTTTGACCCCATCCACTCATCTTGATTTAAATATTAGCCAGTATCAGTAGCCTTGCCCACCAATATCTATATGATTTTTGATGTAACTATCAAGTTAGTCTAAAGCCAACAGTATAACCATACCCATTAACTTGAAGCAATAAACCAGTGAACATTTTTATAGCTTACCAAATTTTACCAGTTTATTATTGTTCGGTATTTTAAACCATCCCATCCCCAACCTATATTGCATCAAACTGATAGCCAATGCCGACAATTTCATACCCGATCAGATTAATGTTTAAAGATGGGAAGGGTTTGGTCATCTCGATCCCTCATCCCACCCTGTTGAACTAAACTTATTGACTCACCTGATTGGATGGCCATGGTACTGTTCATCAAGAGCTTGATTGCCCAGAATACAAAATTCACATTTAAACCCTTCCTATTAAGGGGGAGGTTAATCCTTTCGATGGAACCTTATCAAATTTAACTTTATTTGATATTACTGGATATACCCAGCGTCTTGCTAACTTAAATCAGCTAAAAAGTTGATTATAAATAAAAGTTGTTACTTCTATATTAAGAAACTTTAAGGTCCATTTAAAGCTTAGCACCTCTAGTCAAGGCTATAGTAGTTCTTTGGAAAGGGATTGAAGCTTAAATTTTAATTCAACCATTAAACCTTTAAGCTTCTAACTTGGCATGGGCTTACCAATACTTTAAATTGGATGTGCTCTCCTGAGATGGAAGAGGTGGGCCAGATGGGTAATTAACCAATACTTTGATCCAATTTATGGAGTATGGGAGATGCAAGTTAAATTTAAATTTTACCTAACGCTGTCATGTTACTGCTGAGATCACCAATCCATCATTAACAGCTGTCCCCTCTCTTGCCTTACCCCTATTGTCATTTATTAATTTCCATCTACTTTCCCTTTAGGGCCCTAAATTCTCTTTCACTTTGCAAAATTTATATTTTTGGGTATAAAAAGCCTGCTCACAACTTTCAATAAACTGTAAAAGTACTTTACTTAAATTTTTTGTTTGTCTTTCAATTTTATCTCCACCATGCCAATACTGATATTTCAGGCTGTATGCCCTCCTGTGACCACCAACAACTGGCCACCAATATGCCAGATCAAACTGAAACCTGAGATGTTACCCAAACCTTAGGTTATGATCAACCTGGGATTACCAAGCTTTCACAACAGAGTGGTGTTCCTACCAGGTGTCAGGATTCCTACCCAAATCAGAGATTCAGATGAGGTAGATGACAGGAATTGAACCTGAGACATCAAAGTAGCTGAAACCATTAATGGGGATAATCCCTGATGAATTTCCAGCCCAATTGACATTGGTGACAATCCCCAACTAATGCAATCACATATTTTTTAGCACTAGTGGTTCTTAACCCAAAAGGGGGAGCCACCACGCATCTTTATTTGTGAATGAGCCAAATAAAGGGATTATTAGAAATAAAAAAATCCTAATATAGACCGCTAAGTTATCAGCCTAGGAAGCTATATCAGAAGGTGAGGAATCTTTGGGGAAACTTTTGTCCAGCACCCGCTTTAGCTGGTGGACAGCATTGGGGTGGGAGCATCAGCAACATGAGGCATAAGGAGGTATAATTGGGGGTTTTCTTCATTAATGAGGCCAGCGGTGTTCATTGCCTCAATGTATTGAGCAATTTGATGCTTAGCAAAATTGATGAGAGCCAGCACGCAAGTAAGTGACTTGATACTCCATTGGGTTTGGGGATAATTGGGGTCAAAAAGAGAAGTTTTTGCTGCATTGATGCAAGCGTGGCTTGCACCAAAAGCAAGCTCCTCAATTTTGTACTTTGCATCTTCCTCAAAATCATGAGGAAAATTGGGGATAGGAATACCCTCAACAAGGGGCTCCATTGCCCCATGGAATTGCTGGTGGAGTAATGCAATCACATATTAATCACCCAAAACCCCCTAATATTGGGGTTCAAACCTGATCTATGCGGTGGTCAAATCCTATTTGACTGGGATGAATAAGCCTGCTGAAGAATCCCCCAATTTTTAATAATTATAGATCTTAGCTTGGACCACTTGGAAATGGACTAGGTAACCTCCCTAATCTCCATTATAATTTTGATTCTAAGCAAATAAAGATTACACTCTTTTCACCATTTCTAGTTAAATTGGCCTACTCTACTGATTTAGATAAATTCTAACAGTTAGGATATAGGACTCTAGGGATACAAACCTGAGAAAAGACTTTCCAATCAAGGATAGCACAAACATTTAAATCCAGCTCCTAGCAACTTTAGGTTTCCTGGCCTATAATTAAAAAAAGGACAAGTGGTCTAAACCCTTGGCCCTGACAAAACTGGTGCTCCCTGCCAGGTTAGCCTGAGTTCACGGTACAACTGTTATACAATGAGTAATAACGATTTAACGTTAAACCCCTCTCTGGATCATGAACGCCTTAATTTTGGGGTAAAATTACCTGCTTTGATATGTGTGATGGAACAATAAATTTTCACCATTGAGCAATATCAACTCAAACTTTGTAATGCAGTTATCAAGCTAAGAAAAATTTGGCAGTTAACCCTGCTCATAGCCATATAAATTGGCCCTTCATGCCACCCATAAGTGGATAGATTCAATAATTGAAATATCGATGACTTACAAAGCCAGATGGACGCTCTCCACCCTCACATATCTCCCAGTGATAGCAGTTCCTCTTCAGGTGAAACTGCACCCCCAGTGTCCATTCATGTCTTTCAGCCATTAACCCCCCCAGAAGCACATTCAAACCGTTGTTCAAAGAGAAGTATATCCTAGGCAAAGGGAGCATCTTCTCTTTCCTGTTTTGTTATGAAAGTTCCATGGAGACGCTAACAACATCTAATGGCTCAAAGACCTAACCAACTGTCTTAGTCATATAGCTCAAGACATTATGGTACCTCACCTAATGCATTACTGGACTTGGGACGATGCAAAGACTATCTTGTTTCAGGAATTTGGGGTTGGGTTACCTTTATTTAACCAAAAGCAAACTTTTTATGAGGATAAACCTTAATCAGTAGAACCCTTCAATGAGTTCATCTGCCATTTTTACAATGAGGATCAAACATTGGTTGCCAGAAAATATCTTACTTTAGCTGATGCTATCAATGCCTTGTTCTCAGCGTTTAAATATATGCTAAACATTATACTTTATCTTAAAGCAATGAAATCTAAATGAACATCTCTCCTCCATATCAAAGAAGCTATTTTGTGATTACAGCTGATCTAATCAAACCCACTGGGCCCCCTCGCTTTAATAATACATAGCCTCAGCCCCAAGTTTAGCCGTTACACCCCAAGTCATCTACCCCCACATTATCCTGCACTTTTTGTAAGAGAACAACTTTATAGTAGACAATTGTCACATCTTTCTACATAGGTCAGCAAAAGGCCAGTCAGTATATGGCAGGTGGCTCCCTATGCTGATGGCAATCATTTGCCTCAAGGCTCTTGTTCTAGCTCTAGCTCTATTCCCAGCACTTCAGGATTTTTAGATTGGCTGCACATGCAGAAGTTGACATACTTATTTCTATTCAAGGAATTAAAGATCTTTAGCATTCCTATTTTTATATTGGACAGTTACCCAATCAACTCTTGGAGGTCAGTCTCTCTACGGAAAGCCAAGCGCTGGCAGACAGAAACCTTTAAAAGCATTTAACATCCCCAAGCTTAGCCGCAGCAAAATCCTCTGCTTGCCTCACTACAAGTCATCATGAAAGTTTACTAGCTATTAATTTTACATTCAGCTCTTCTGTGGTTTGAGTAGAGGTAATTATTCATAGTGTTATATTCTTGGCAATAATTGATGCTGGATTACCAATTAACGTTATATCCTCTCAACTTATCCAAAAGATAAAAATGGACCAGACTTGATTTATATCGCTGAATATGGGATGGCCAGTAGTCAGATGACTAAAGCAATTGGGGGATACTCCGCCTTACCTCTCCATTTTTGGAAAGCTTCTATTTACTTCCCCCACTATTGCATTAGAACAATAATTATGAGTTGCTTATTAGAGTCCAACTGATGCAGGAGTTCAATTGCATCATCAACCATAAACAAAAGTACCTTTCACTATTAGGGTATCAAATCCCAGAGATATTTTAACTCCCAGTCAAGAATAAAGGAGTCTAAAAAGATAAATCTGCCTCCTGGAATATCCGTCCTCCATTTGTAAAGTCAAATATCAAGTTTTAGGAGAAAAAAACTAAGTTAGCCTCTATGGCTATGGACGCTAAAGATGGGATCCCTCTATATACCCCCATCCTATTACAATACCCTCTGGCTCACAAGTGATTGTGGATATGGGGATCAAGATTCTCACCCATCCTGATCAAATTTTGGAGCTAAGTGGACACCTAAACCCAAATCAAAGAAGCATTGACCAGCCCATAGATTTTGGATCCTGCCTACAGAAAATCTATCTCTATTTTATTAGGGAATCTAACAAACCAAACCCTACAGTTTCCTAGGCATGCCCCTATTGATCACATAAAATTATGTCCCATTGAGAATATTGCTGATGTGAGTTGTTTTGGCTATTTACGGTATATAAATTTGATCCTTACCTACCATAGCTTTTGTCAAATGTAGAATTGGGGATAATCTCACCCCATCTTTATTTTGCTTCGATACCTAAATTAGAGCCAAATTAAAAATTCTTTTAAAATATACAAAAAAGATTGCTCAAATTAGCCAAAACTTATCAATGTCGATGCAATTGATGCCTGCTGCCCCAGCTTGGGGTGGTGGTGCAATGCCATCTGGCATCTTTTGGCTGTCGCTGAAGCGTGCCCAGGCTGGCTCTGCTAGCCCTCCCAATGCTACTGGGAGTTATGTCCCACCTTGGGACTTGGACCACCACCTTGCAAGCTCCCAAGCGGTGCTCAAGAGCCCTTTGGTGCTCCAATGGAGCAATTTGTGTTTCAGCCTCTGGGTCAAATATGGGAATCTTTTCTCATATGCAAGCGTGGACATCCCAATGATGGCCACGGCAGTTTTTAAACCTGCCAGCTATATTGACCTCTTCCCTGTTTGGTTATTTTAATCTTGGCTTCCACTCAGAAGCTGATGAGGTTGCAGCATATAAGCTGCAATTATTTTGCAAAAAAATCCTGATTCCCACTGTTTGCATGTGGCTCCCAGATGAGGCCACTTTGGTGGTCCAGTTTTCTGGGTTGCCATCATTTCTCTCCCCTAACGCCTTTGCCACAAACTGATGGAGGGTTTGGCCATTTATGGTGAAGACCCTCCATCAGTTTGTGGTTCCCAACTGGGCAGGTTAGTTGGCAGGGCCTCACACCTTTGTGACTATCTTCCCTTTTCATTGTGACGCCCATCTCATGATTCCCCACCCCCGCACTGTGATCAGATCCACACCTGATCACACTTATTGGGCACATGTCAAAAACAGCCGTGACATATGCCTCTTGTGCTTTGAATTGGATCATTCAAAGCGCAAGTGCCTTTAGCTTCCAACTTTGCCACTACTGCCACTCCTCCTTCTGGCGTCAGGCCAGCTGCTGCCTTGCCCAAATTTTTGAGCGGGGTGCAATCCTTCCACCTCCAACCTCAGCTAATTCTGGCACTGCTTCCAAAGCAGCAGCCAATTAAAATGTAAATATTTTCAAAAATTTGTTGGAATTATGGAATCCTGAGCTACTGGCTGAGACAGTTTTGGCTGAGCTGCTGTGGTCAACTGTCCACAGCCAATCAGGATCTACCACTGCACTAAATCTGGTGGCTGGCCTGGAATTAGTCGATTTAAATCCATTTGAAGCACTCAAATGGATTGTTGATACAGATCAGCCTTATAATGTGAAGCCCAATTTTGCCTTGGAGGAATTTTTTGTAAATACTCCCAACTCACGTCCCCGCCATTTTCATTCTAAAAACGGTTTTCCTAATTATATAACTATAAGCAAAATGGAAGTAGAAGCAGCAGCTGCTCTAGACAACACCCTCCTCTGCCAACATCTCCATGGGCGATGGAACACCTTGTTGAGGGTATTCCTATCCCCAATTTTCCCCACAATTTGGATGAGGATGAAAAATACAAAAACTGAGGAGCTCACTTTTGGAGCAAGCCGCACTTGCATTGATGCAGCAAAAACTACTCTGTTTGACCCCAATTATCCCCAACCGTCCAGTGCATTAAGTCTTTCACTTTTGTGCCTGATCTCATCACTTTCGCTGAGCATAAACTTGCTCAATTGTTGAGGCAATGAACACCGCCAGCCTCATTAATGAAAAAAACCCACAATTATACCTCCTTATGCCCCATGTCGCTGATGCCCCTATCCCAATGTTGCCTGACATGGTCCATCAGCTAAAGCGGGTGCCAGACAAAAGTTTCCCCAAAGATTCCTCACCTTCTGATATAGCTTCCTATGCTGATAACTTAGCGGTCTATATTAGGATTTTCTTTATTTCTAATAATCCCTTTATTTGGCTCATTCAAAAATAAAGATGCGTGGCGGCTCCCCCCTTTTGGGTTAAGAACCACTAGTGCTAAAAGAGATAATCTTACCCCTAAAAAATGTAAGAATGTCAAAGACCTCCTTGAGGAGTATGGTGATATTTTTTCCTCAGGACCAATTGAATATGGGAAATTGTCAAGGGTAATTCACCAAATTTATACTTAGACTCACCCTCTGTTCAAATCCCAGCCATACCACAAATTCAAAGTTGAGGAATCCCAAGTGTCACTAGAGCTACAGCACCTGTTGGAAGCCAGGTTACTCATGCCATTTAAAAGCCCTTGGGCTTCCCCACTCCTATTAATTTAGAAAAAGGATGGTGTCCACCATGTTATTATGGATTATCACCGATTCAATTCAATCACAAGAAAAGATAGCTACCCATTGCTGCGTATAGATAATTCCTTATGATTGACGTTGGGTTCCCACTAATTTCAGCTATGGATCTCGCCAGCAGGTACTGGCAAGTTAATTTATTGCCAGAGGATTGGAAGAATTGGACCTCATCTCAAGTGAAGGATTGTTTTAGCTACTCAAATGCCGCAGGGGTTATGTAACGCCCCAGCTACCTTCCAACGTTCCATGGACGGACTTTTAGGTTATTTAAAATGGCCTTGTGTGTTATTTTATCTTGACAATATTAACACTTTTTCAAGAACCTTCAACAAACATATAGATTATCTCAGGAAAGTTTTTAAGCAATTATGGAAAGCTTTGCTAAAACTAAAGCCGTCAAAATGCTCCTTCTTTAAGAATGAAATGGATTTTATAGGTCATAAGGTAGGGAAAGCCAGAATATCCTCAATGGATGACAAGGTCCTGGACATTTTTAAAATGTCCCCCCTAATTTCTATGGTACATACAAGTTTTTTTGAGATGGTGGGATATTATCGCCAGTTTATTCCTAACTTTGCCAACACCTCTGAGCCTCTAGTATATTTACTGAAGAAAGGGATACCATTCAGTGGAAAGAAAACAACAGCAGGCCTTTGACCTTATGCGCATCTCTCTCCAACTCTTCAGTACTTATACATCCTAATTTTGACAAACCTTTTCTCCTCTTTACTGATGCTAATGATATAGCCATTGAAGCCATACTATTTCAGCCTGACAAAAACTTAGTAGGCCATCCTATCGCTTGCTATAGAAAAATCTAACCAGAGCCATATGCAACTATAGCGTTATGTAATTTAAATAATATATGGTACTACTGGATATTAAGCATGTCTAACCTTCTTTTATATGGAAACATCTTAGCCATAATTATTGGTCATCATTCCTTGCAAGGGCTACATCATATGAAGGATTAAACAGGAGATCAGCCTAATGGGCGTTAAAACTTCAAACTATGGATTTTCCATTACTGATTGACCTGAGCTAATTCACCAGAGAGCAGATTGCCTATCCTGACTTCCCATATTACCTTTAACTGACCCTGAAGAGAATGAATTTATGAATTCCTAATTCAACTGTAATTATGAAAAGATGAATCCTGACCTGAAAAAGGAATTAGAAAGAGATTGGTGGATTTTCAAGTCAAAAATGGCCAATTGTACAAACCATGTCTCAAAATGGTTGCCCTATGTACGACCTTCAGCATGAACTGACATCATATTGGAGGGACATTGGCAAGTTGGCCACAATGAAATTTGGAAAATCTACCAATGGCTCAAGACTCAATGCTACTTGGAAGGAATGTTTGTTTCAATCCAGGATGTATTAGAGTCCTGCCTGGTATGTAAAAGTCAAGCCGGACCTAATCACCAATCTCAACATCCAGTGATTCCACCTTGTTAACTTTTCCATACTATTAGCATTGATATTAGGGACCTCTCCCTTGAGCCTATAATGACATTGGTTCCTCCTTCTAGTCATGAATTAACTGAATAAGTGGATTGAAGCTGTATCACTACCATACGCTTCATCAAAAGCTACCACATATTCTTATTTAATTGGATTACTAACCAGCATGGGTGCTCTAATATAATTCTCTCTGATAATGGTCAAAACTTCCGATCATTGCTGGTGAATGATTTAGACAAACTGATGGGATCCACCCAGGTATTTTACACTTCATAATATCCTGCAACCAATAGTGTGGTAGAGCGGGTGAATGGTACCCTAACTGCTACCATCCTAAAAATGGTCAAAACTAACCCTCTTCACTGGCACCTATATTTTCCTAGTGCGATTCTGGCCTACAGAATAAGCTATCACCAAATAATCAAGATGTAGCCCTTCCAGGATTTGTATGGAAGAAATCACTAGTTGCCTTTTAAAGTGCAGGCCATGTTAGACCAAGCTTTACCTGATGCCCTTGAAGTTACTATGCTAAGAATTGTCAATGAAATAATCTGACTCCAGGCTCTAGCTTCTGAAAACTTATCTGCTACAGTTAGTAGAGAAACAAGTAGGTTTAATGACAAACATTAACCTCTGCACACCTTCAAGCAGGGTAACCTAGTCCTTTTCTACCATCATCATCTGGGAGGTAGTGATAACAAATTGTGCACTAGCTGGTTGGGGCCCTACAAAGTCATTTATAGGTAAGGCAATGAACACTCAATTGTAGAGGTCGTTCAGGGTACGGTAGTAAATCATGTACATAGTCATTTTCTCCGGCCGTTTCCCCCCTACACCAAGATCTAGAGGGGGGCGTTGTCAGGATACCTACCCAAAACAGATATTCAGATGAGGTAGATGATGGGAATCAAACCCATGATGCCAAAATAGTTGAAACCATTATTGAGGATAATCACCAATGAATTTCCAGCTCGCTTGAAATAGAGGATAATCCCTGACTAATATAGTCACATATTTTATTTAACCAAGGCAAGCTGACCAGGGGATATGCATTACCAAAAGAAAGAAACTGAAAGAAAGAAATGACATGAAACCTGAACAGGGTCAACTCCATCGAAATAAGTTTTTTCACCTCCATATTGGGACTCAAATTTTTCTGGTTACGTCATGGGTAAGGTTTTCGTGTTATTAGACCTACTAACGGCAATAGCTTTCTTTGGCTGGCACCCCAATCGATGTGCAAAGGACAGGAATCAAACCTGCAACCTTCAGGTTGGTAGCCATACGCCCTACTGACTCGCCTTCCACCCCCTAATATAGTCACACATTAATCGCCTAAAACCCCTTAATATTGAGTTTAAACCTAGTCTATATGGAGAGCAAATCCTAAGTGAACAAGTTTACTGAGACTGCTGCAGGATCCCCCAATTTGTAAAAATTATAGATCTTAGCTTGGACTGCCTGGAAATGGACAGGGTAACCTCCCAGGATCTCCCTTATAAAATTTAATTCTAAGTAAATAAAGATTACACTATTTTCGCCATTTTACTTAAATTGGCCTACTCTACTTATTTAAGAAAATTATAATAGTCAGGATATATGACTCCAGGGACGTTAACCTTATAAAAAGACTTTCCAGTTAAGGAAAGCACAAACATTTAAATCCAGCACCCAGGAACTTCAGGTTCTCTGGCTTATGATTAAAAAAGGGACAAGTGGTTTAAAACCTTGGTCTCAACATCAGTGATGACACCCCAGAGCCTATGACCAATCTACCTACCAACCAAATGACCGCCATCTACTTTATGTGACCCTGTGCAACATTATCTCAATAGTTTGACCATAGTCTATCACCAAATGGTTGGAGAACTATAACTCTTGGGTAGATGGCATTGTAGTCATATCCCAACAACGCTTGCGATAAGTGACCAGTCTGCTCACTGAAACGCTTAAAGTTGGTATAGCGCCAACCTGTTTTCAAATATTGGACCAAATAGTAAGCTCATTCCTGAGAAAATTTTATATTGGCATATCAACTCTGCAAAAAGTTTTAATAGATTTATCTCCAGAATTTTTGAAGTATCAACAAATCCCTCACCAAATTTGAGGAACTTATAGAACTTTGGGTATATATTGTCTACTGACATTGAGAGGATGTTGCTCAGCAACTCCTTGACTGGTTCCTCAACACTATCCAAAAACACTTAACTCAATTCAGTATACCTGATGCAACCAAATTGTATGGATCAAGCTATTACCTTTTGCCAAAACTAGGTGAGAATGGTGACCTGCCACCAAAATCAACCCCAAAGTTCTGCTGTCATATATTTGGATGCTAAAGATTTGGATGTATTTGACACTAATGATATACTTCAAATCCTCAACAATTTGCTACCCCAGAGGTTAAATGACGGATACTCACCCTCACCAAATAAGTCCAGCAATTGACCAAGTTGGTTTAGGGGCAGCAACCCATAACAACCCTAGATGCCTTAATTGCAGCCAACCTCAGCTTCATTTCCAACAATGCTGAGCCCCTTATGTTCAGTGCCAGATAGTCTATCTAGGTGGACGTCTCCCTTATCAAGGAGAGCAGCAAACCTTGACTATGCCACCTACCTCAAGGCCTGCCAATGTGCCTCCTCCAGGTCATCTGTCCAAATCTCCTCATCCCAGAATGCTCATGCAACCTATGATATAGGAAATCTCAACTAGAAAACCATTGCAACAAATTCAGTATGTGGATGAAGCCCTCAGACAAATCTTAGTAGTTGGACTTACCTTTGGATGTATAATGCCAAAGAATGAAGAATCAAAAAAACTATGAGCTCAATTAGTACCCCTGACTGCTCAAAGAAGATTAAGTTTAAAGTTTTATAAATTAAATATTCCTGAAAGCACCTGAGCCCAAAAATGCTACCCTTGAATTCCCTAAGAAAGTGAAGCTTGTTTTACTAAATGCCAGATCTAAATATGCCTGAACCCATGGAATCCCAATGAAGGAATATTATGAGAATCCTAAAATCTAATCTACCTGTAAGCCTTTAGGTGGCGCCCCTACATCTGATTTTGGGAGGTTTCTTCTTAAAAAAATGGAAATAACAACCTCCAGCCCTCCTGCTCCACTCTAAGGGGGACCTTGCTCATACTATAGATAAGCGTTGGGTCTGCATCCTTTTGGAAAAGGGGGAAAGGTTGCTGTTTAAGTTTCAGTTGACCACATTATCTAACCCACTGACTAATTAATTAATTTGGTGCTTGGTGGTTACACTTGTATATTTTGATAGTGGTTGACAACTTAAGTGTTAGTCTATATTTTGTCAGGAATCCTCTCAATAATACTGATCAAGAATTTGATGAGGGAACAATACCCAATAGTCAAATTATTATGGGAATTGTTCAGAGTTAATGGATGAGGAGTCATCAGAAACTACCTAGGCATTCTAAAATTTTGTGATAAAGGTATAGTAGTCATTGGACAACACAACAGGAAATAATTGTTTAGAGTTCCTGAAACCGATAAAATGGTCACCAAACACAGAGGATTAAGTAACCTAAGAAAATCAAGGTAAAGATATTCGCCAAGAATTAATACCTAAAATTCAAAGGTCAATCCAATTTAGGGGAACAAGTAATTGATCCCAGTAGACAGATGACAAGCTGTGTACCATTTATGCTATAAACACATTTTTACCCTAGCAAAAAATAGATTCAAAATTGATAATAACTTAGTTGTTTATACATAGGTCATATAGCTTACTCTTTGGATAAAAGTGCAAGGTTTGGATATCCTTAGGCTGTTATTATCAAATCTCAGCTTGGCTCTGCGTGAATAGAATAGGGAATTGTTCCCTACCAGATCAAACTTAGCTTCAAGATGAAGAAGCACTTATCTAGCAAAGTACCCATTACTCAACGTGGCTTTTGGGCAATCACTTTAATAATAGTATTCAAACTATTATTTCCCCAGTTAATCAATTTCAATCAGATCAACGCAAGTGGTTAAGAATATGTGCTTTTGAAATAAATAGCAGAAGCGAGCAATCATCTAAGCAACCATGATTAACAATTGTGCTCACTACAGGGGGTAGTTGAGTTGTCAAAAGCCAATTTCAATCCACAATGTCTTATAAGAGTGATATTTGGAAGGTCTAGATGGTTTTAAGACCGTCAATCAGAATGTGCTTAGCTTGACATCTCAGCTGATGTCAATAACATGGGAGAGCGTGTGATATAAAAGTAGAAAAAATTCTCAAACAAGTGGGAAATGTGAATAATGACGGTTGTGGGAAAATTTCCTCTTTGAAGCAGAAAGAGGGAGAAATTATTAAAGGAAAAATATTCAAAAAAACTGAACATGAAGCTGACTGAGATACATCTGACGGATTCACAAGGATATGGCGAAAATGACAAAATGTATTGAGGAGTTGGTAAATCACAAATGTGATTGTGAATTTGAGGCAAATGAATCTAATAAAAAATAAATGCAAAACCCCAATTGGGAAGACATCTCTACCCCGAAATATGCTTAAGTCGTTCGCTGGTGTGTCAGAAATGACTCCTGAAGCCACTTTTATAACTACTCAAGTCATTGGACAAGAATCTCCTATGAGTTGATTAACCAAGGAATTTCGAAATATGCCAAAATTGCTCACCTTTCACTGGAATAATACCCCAGCATTTTTCCATCTCTTTAAGATGAAAATGTTTGATTATGTGAACTTTTAGAAAGCGGTGACCATAATGAACTGTCTTAGCACTAATTTTTAGATTCTGGTGCTACCTCACCTTAGTGGGGACAACTGGTCGTATGCTGAAGCAAAAGCAGCACTCACGTTGGAGTTTGGAAGCCCTACTTTGATGTGAATTCACAAATAAGAATTTATGGGTATACAATTCCGTAAGGATAATACCCTGGCTAGTTTCACTGATTTGTTTTACCAAGAATCCCAGATCTTGGCAGGGACAAAAGTGATGAATGACTTTGATGCACGCATAGTCATGCAAATAACACTTTGGCCCTACCGCAAACTAAATTATATTATAGTGGTGGCATTAATAGCTCAGACAACAACCTCACAGATGTTGGACCATCTGAAGATTCTCAAAGCCATGTTTGAAGCTCCCAATCACACTTTTAAAGTGATCCAAACAAAGGCTCAAACTATTGTCAAATTCGCTGAATCTTCTAAAGATCAGAGAACTAAAATATGATGAAAATAAACCCAAAACCCAAACATGGTAAACAAATAATTAATTTTCTGTTTCCAATGTTGGAAACTAGGCCATATAGGTTCCCAGTGTTGGGAAAAAAGCTGAAGGATCAAATCAATTTCGTTCAGACCAAGAATACTGGTTTGTAGTCAGAAAAGGACCAGCAGTCTAGACCAGCGACGTTCTAGTACTGCTGATAATCCTGTCCCACCTGATATAATGAACAATAATATTGATATCTCTGATCTATTTGTAGATGATGACACGCCTGTTCCGCTTCATCAGTTGGTCAACATGGATGTTAATGAAATAACTTAAGCTAAAGCTAAGGGGATTGACCCAAAATTATCAAAGAAGTTGCTAAGCCTTATGCACGACAGTTAGCGGATAAAATCAGATCTGTTGAGAGCTCTGAAGACTTAGTCAAAACGAAGTTGGATGAGGCGAAAGTTTTCCTACCTATAATTGCAATCAAATTATCATACTCTGATTACCTGCCCAAATAATTAACACTCCTGATCTGGCAAATAATACTTCTGTTCATACAGTAAATACTTTATTGCAGTACTTGGATTGTAAATATGCCAATATTCTAGTTATTATGATAAGAGTACAAGCAATAATTTATAGTAAGTACTAATCAACATCATTTTGACCAAAATAAAGAAACGCATGATGATTTTACCAGATTTGGAGCATAACAAAAGTTTATGGAACTGCTGGACCAGGCATCATATCTCATGTGGAGCCTATAATGTGTGCTACAACTTTTGTTTGGATTGCTGGTGGTGTCAGCTCCTGCTATAGTGCTGGCTAATCCAAATTACAATATACATATTAAGAAGGAGTTTCTGAGAAAGTATGGGGTGAAATGCAACTTTGAGGAAAACACCATGACCATATTGGGACATAAGTTGCCTTTGGTCTACCAATGGAAGGGAGAGACCCCTCTGACAAAGAAAATAATTTTGTTAACCTGATTTATAATGATGGTTTTATACTCATTTGCTATAAATTAGTTGAGCAAAAACGGGAAGCAACGTTGATGAAAATTATGGAAAATTGCGGAATACCTCTGATAATTAACGCAATGAACACTATTCTGCCTGAAGCTCAAATCTTAATTTACACTGGGTTAATGATTAACTCCCAGAATAGCTATATGGGTAAATTGTCAATCCATGGAGAAAATCAGGATTGAACCGTGGGTGGCGCCAGAAATCTTAATGCCAGGTCACAGAGAAATCTAAGTACTATTAGCCAATTTGGGAGAGAAGTCAATAAAGATTGAAAGGAATCAGATCAAACCATTTCTACACCAGCCCCTGATTAAAGAACTTGGTGCTTTTCAAGAATTTAGATCAATTTCCAAAATGGAATTGCAGGTATAAACTTCCAAAAGTGTCAACATATTAATGTTTGTGAGAAGATAGCCAATATAATGAGTTTCAGAGAAAGAATGTGCTCCAAATATTTGAAAAATATTGAGTGATATCTTCTCAGAATGATGATGACTTGGGATGTGCAAAAAACGTACTCCACAAAGTCAATACTGGGGAATACCCACCAATAAGGACGAGACCTGTCCAAAGGTCAAAAGTTGCAGAAGTTGAGGTCAACAATGAAATCAGGAAACTATTGGAACATGGGTTTCTTGTTCCATCATTGAGCCCATGGGCAAGTACAATCCTCCTTGTGAATAAGAAGGATGGATCCAATTAACTAGTGATTGCTTATTGCCAATTAAACAATATCACTAAGAAAAACTTCTATCCACTGCCCCAAAGTGACAATGTGCTTAATCAGCTGGGGGAGGCTAAATAATTTTCAGCTATGGACCTGATTTTGGGCTATTGAAAAATCAATTTGCCAAAAGAAGATTAGGAAAAATGAGTGATAATTACTGCGCAAAAATTATATCAGCTGATCAGAATGCCCCAAGGTTTAAACAACGTGCCAGCAACTTTCCACCAGGCTATGGATTCAATGCTCAGCGACTTAAAGTTACCCACATGATAGTATACCTAGAAGACCATCTAGTACTAAAAAAAAGATAGTATACCTAGAAGGTATTAACGTTTTTAGCAGGACCGTCAAAGATCACTTGGAGCATCTAGAGGAAGTCTTTAAGCATATGACAATGGCAAATCTAAAAATCAAGCCGAGAAAATGCCATTTTTCAGAAAAAAGCTCAAATACTTATGATTTTCATAAATTATAATGGATTACAACTGAAACATATGAAGTTAGAAGCTATTAATGGATGTTAATCTCAAAAAGTGTTTGAGATATTTAAGCCTTTTTAGGGATGGTTTGATACTATTGCCAATTCATCAAAGATTTTTCTGTAATTGCTGAACCTTTATTCCATCTACTTAAGGATCCTAAAAAGAATTCATGTGGAATGACAAGGCATAAAAGGCATTCAATAAGCTCTAAAACTATCTCATGAGCAGCCCATCGTTGAAATACCCTAATTTTATCCAGAATTCATAATCCAAGGGGATGCCTTGTTAACAGCAATTAAAGCTTCATAAGTCAAGTGGATGACAATGTGGAAGAACATCCAGTTGCATATTTGAGCAAAACCCTGTTGCCAGCTGAAAGAAACTACACCATAACAGAGTGAGAATGTCTGGCGTTAATCTATGCTTGCAAACAATTTTGAGTCTACATACATGGGACGCACTTTAAAGTCTTAACTGACCACTTGTCCCTATTCTGGCTTCATAGTTTGAAGGAACCAGAAGATCAACTAGAACACTGGGCTTTAAATCTGCAAGCATACAACTTCAAAATCATTCACAGGGAAGGAGCGGTGCATCAGAATGCTGATAGATTGTCTCAATTTCCAGTTGTTCATGTGATCTATCATCAAGCTGATGCGCTATTTGAGCGTATAATCAGAGGAGATATCAGGGATGAACCCCAAGAAATTTGGAATTTCTACAAAAAGTAATGTATAGTACTGAATTTAAGAATGATCAATTTTACAGAACAATCAAAGGAAAACAGTTTTTAATTCCTAAAATGTCAGAACGAGAGGAAATATTTGAGCTGCTCATAAGGTCGTCAGCATAGTGGCCTAAAGAAGACAGTGGATTATATTCTACATTACTATTAGTGGAAATTAATCAACTATGATGTTGCAGATTATTGAACCTGTTGTGTGGAGTGTCAACTTTACAAGCCTCACAATAAGGTCGTGGGGTACCAGCTAGTACGCCCTTGTTTTTGCATGGCATATGGTGCCCATAGACACTATGGGACCGTTGAGTTTCAGCACTAGAGATGTGAAGTATATTTTTGTTGCAATAGACCATCTAACCCAATGGGTCAAAACAAAAGCCCTAAGTATAATGGATGCAATGAGTATAGCGAAGTTTAAACTTGGCCAAGTGAACTTTCAGCATGGATGCCCACATGTTATCCTCAGTGACAATAAGACTAATTTTACATCTTATGTAATTCCCAGGCTAAATGGACTAGTGGGAATATGAGGTGTTATATTTTTTCCTTATCATCCAGAAACAAACGGGATGGTGGAAAGAGTGAATGCAAATATATCCTCAACGTTAAAAAAGTAGTCATGGGGAAAACTTCCATCTTTTATATAAGCTAAAGTCTGCAAAGCTGTCAATATTGTATTCTACAGTGGAGCTATCTTCAGAAATGAGCTCTGAACAAAATCTATCACAGCTGGCCTGTATCCTGATTAAAACACAATCTCAGGCATTTGAAACAATGATGAAAAGGAGAATCAATGCAAAGAAAATGGACAACCAGAATTGGCCCGCATTAAAAGAATACCATGTGGGTGATAGGGTAGCCTATTGCAATGCCCATGGGTTTAGGAGAAAATAAGAAGGACGCTCTATGGATGAGACCATTTGAAATTATCTATAATTTGGTAAATGATGCCTATAAAATTAAGAATATAGAAGATTGTCACATAGTCAATAGAGTCCACGCAAAATGCTTAAAGAATTGGACTTGTAGAAAAATATAAATACCAATAATAAAATATATGAAAAAAGATTATAAGATGAATAAAAAATTATAAAAACTAAAGATATTAAAAACTGATTTTTATTCTTTGTGTGGTGATGCATCTGGCAATATTTCCACCTGCTGAGCATGGAGGAAGGAAAAGACCATAACGGACATGAGTCTAGAGCATTGGCAGGATCAGGAAAGGCTGAAACTAGATCCTCCAGAATAGTCCCTATTAACAAGTCATTGAAACCCATCCTGGGGTTAGTACAGGTTAAATAAGGAAGTCACTGAAACCCGTCATGGGGTTAGCACAGGTTAATGGCAAGATGCCATTGGAAACCCATCCTGAAGTTTGTACAGGTTGACTAGTTCATCTCTTGACAAGGTGATAATATGGGACTGCCATAGCATGTTGTCGTGAGAACCATGCTCAAGAAGAGGCAGCAGTGGGTAGTAATCAAGGACAAGAAGTTGCAAAGCTAAGCGGAGCATATAGGCGTTAAGTGTGGACAGAGCTAAACTCCGCTGAGGTCATAGAGATATGTAATCTGAACATGAGCATGGGATGCGGCTTTCATCCCTGAGGGTTCTAACATCCCCTGAATAATCAGGTAAAGAGGTGATATGTTAAAATTTCAGTTGACCACATATTAACCCAATTGCCCAATTAATCAAATTGATGATTGGTGGCTACAATTGTAGAAATCAGTAATGGTTTTCAACTAAATTGTAGTCTATTTTCATAAGAATCATCCCCTGACAATATTTATCAATTTGATGAGGAGAATTTTCTTTCCACTCAACATCACTTTCAAGAGAATTTATTATAAAAGCATCAATTAATTTTCCATCGCCACCTCCACCATATCAGTTTTCATTTTGTCAGCGGATCCACTACCTGCTACCCCAGCTAGGGGCAGCAGCGCTCCACCTGCTAGCGTTTTTCGCCCTGCAGGCAAACGCATGCAAACTGGCTCATCCGTCCGCCTAATGCATCAGGCCAGTTTGTCCCTCCAAGGGACTTATTATTACACTTAGCGCGCGTCCACCCAACCCGCCCCACCCACTTGCCCTACCCCAATCCAATATTTGCTATTGCCTCTGAGTCAAATATGGGCGTCTCTTCCCATATGCCAACAAAGCAATGATTGAGCTGGCAACATCCACGTTTTCACCAGCAGGATTTATTGACTTCCGCCCTTATAAGGGCTATTTTGATATTGGTTTTCCCACTGAAGAGGACGCAGCTGCTGCAGCAACTACGCCCTTAATATATAAAACACTCCTATTACCACAACCCATACACGCCTCCTCAGTGACACCACAATGGTGGTGACCTTTGAAAACCTTCCTTTGCACCTTCCGCCTCAAACACTCTATGAAGAGTTGATGATGGGGCTATCCAAATATGGTACAAACCCCATCCTTCACTTTCTGGTCCCAAGCGGAGCTGAGCGGTTAGCAGCACCACAGGCAATAGCCACCATTACCCCCACCAGCCAACCATAGCCCAGCACATCCCACCATGTGCCCATATCCCATCTACACCAGATTACTTCTTTTGGGCTCATATTGACAATGGCCGCACCATTTATCCCCTCTGCCATGAGTTGGATCATTCCAAAAAGAACTGTAGCTACAATTAAAAACAAGAAGAATCCGCCAAGCCCATACATGAGGCCGCACAAACAGCGTTTGAGTGGGGATTTTGGCTGCCCCCACCCCCTCCAGCTGAACACTCAAAAATCAACAAAACCTTTGCACCTAAAGCCCAAGGCAGCTTAATTTCTAACAATATACTCAATCTAAGAGCAGATTTGGACCCATATTCAGTCCAACCAATTTAACGCCCCAAAACTTACCCAACCAAAACCTCGTCCCTCTAAATCAATCACGCTCAATCAAAACCCTGGGACCTATTGGATGAAATAACTGAATCTGGGGAAATTGTACCACCTCCCGACTTTCCAATTAATTTGGAACCATATCTACCTTCAGATTTCGGTGCCCCATTCCCACCTAAGAAATATATCCCCAAACCCACCGCTACCCCATACTTGAGTGACCATCAACTGGCCAAAGCTGCTGTGGCCTCTCCTGATAGCCACCATCTCCGCAAAGCTGTGGCACAATCTGTCACTCAATTTAATGAGGGACTACATAAAATCTTTTACCCTGCCAATTTCCCTGAGGTTGCAAAGGTGGAAATTGACCAATTAAGGAAAACCGCCACCTCTGCTGTCAAGCAAGTTGTTGCACTGGCAGAATTTTCCCCCACCACGCGCATCACCAGAGCCAATATAACTAAATTTTCCCAGTTTCCCAATGAACGCATACAAGCTGAACACCATGTTGCCAAATTCCTGGAGGCTGTGCTCCAGGCCCAGATTGTTAGCAAACAGCTTAAACCTTTTCTATTTTTCCTTGACCCACATCCCGCGGATGCCCCAACCCCTTTGCTCTCAGCTTTAATACATCTCTTCATTTGTGAAGAAGAAATTGATAATCTGTCTGATACCCCCTCCCTCTCCCCCTCCGCCATGGTGAGATAAGCGGTTCACAACTGCTACACCTGCTTGGCTAGGTTTTCCTTTTTTGTTTTGGTGTTTCACCACTCATTTAGGGCATTTTTGCGTTTTTAATCGTTATTTTGTATTGGTACTGTCCGTCCCCTGGTCAGCTTACCTCAGATAGATTTATAGAATTTGATGATGAAACAACACCCATAGCCAAATTATTATGGAAGAGATCAAAGCGAACAGATTGGGATTCATCAGAAACTACCCAGGCGTTCTAATGCTTGTGATAAAAAATAATTGTCATTGGTCAACACAACTTGATTCAATTGGTTATTAATTACTGATACCAATAAATTGGTCACCAAACACATAGGATTACATTATCTAAGAAAAAGAAGGCGAAGATATCCGCCAAGGATTGGTACCTAAAACTCAAGGGTCAATCCAATATAGGGAAACAAGTAATTGATTCCAGCAAACAGCTGAAAAGCTGTGCGCCAATTATGCTATAAATACCCCCAATAATTCTTTAATAAAATTGAATTCATACTTGATAATAACTTAGTTGTTTATATATAGGTCCTATACTCTTTGGAT
Organism: Massospora cicadina; assembly: GCA_022478985.1. Taxonomy (NCBI): domain Eukaryota; kingdom Fungi; phylum Entomophthoromycota; class Entomophthoromycetes; order Entomophthorales; family Entomophthoraceae; genus Massospora; species Massospora cicadina. Next base: position 53,065 of record JAKSZP010011907.1, read on the forward strand.
AAAAGTTCAAGGTTTGGATATCCTTAGGTTGATATTATCAAATCTCAGCTTGGCTCTGCGTGAATAGAATAGGGAATTGTTCCCTACCAGATCAAACATATCCTTAAGATGAAGAAGCACCTGTCTAGCGTTGGACCCTTTACTCAACGTGGCTTTTGGGCAATCAACTTTAATAATAGTCTTCATACTATTATTGCCCCAGTTAATCAATTTCAGTCAAATTTAACACAAGCGGTCAAGAATCTGTGCATTTGAAATCAGGGAGCAGAAGCGAGCTATTATCTATTGATCTATTTGGGGGAGGTTGACAAGGGAATGTACAATTTCGATATAACAAGGTTAAAATAATAATAAAATGTGAATAATTAAGGACACCCCAGAGGGTTCATAGCCCTCCTGTTGCCGACAGTACCACCAGGTTTATGAGGATGGGGGAGATTTATGCTGACTTATCCTAGGATGCAGCATGAGTGAAGGAATGAGTCAATATTTAGGAACCATATAGGGAACCATGAATTGATTATCCTTCTGTGGCGTGGGATCATGATTCCAAACAACCATGTTTGAAAATGGTCCAATATATGGTAGTGAAAACGATTGATGGCTTCTTGGAGGGTAGGCGTTGCTCCTGTAAATTAATCCAATACTATAGTATAAATATTCCATAGTGATATTCTTTTATTATTAATGCCCATAAAGATTAATGAATAGGTGATTCTATGTTGAGAGCAAACATGTTCCTAGCTAAACTAAATGAGTGTCAATTGTCTTGATGGAATAGGGGCATGACCTCTTTCCGGATAACTACTAATGTTGGACATTGATCTAAGCAGTGTACTAAGCTCCATATTGGCCACATATTGTGCATGAAGAAAGGCAGCATTTGATTGTTCTGCCATGCGATACACTCTCCATATGCATCTCCATACATGTGGACGTATACTGGGTTGTAGTAGTGAGTGGTGTGCATATCTCAGGGCCATTCTTTGGGTCTCCAGGTGTATGGTATGTCCATATGATCCAGATAATCATTCCTGGCAATAGTAATCAGGTTTTTGGTTTATTATGTTATTTGTAACTACATGGACATTAACATCATGTCTGTGAGTTACCCTTGAATGACCTCGGTGACTGGTCTGGCCATTTATGTGGAACTTCCAAACTGCTTTTCTCATGGCTAGAACTATTCTTTTAAATTGTACATTAGTGCCATGCCTTCCTGCAGCAGTTAGGTGAGATGCCAGAAACTTAATCAATGAGTTTCGATGATCTGGATTTCTTAACTGGGCTTATGCAAAAAATAAGATCTTGCTGCTCTACCCAATGTATATCTGGAAGGTCTGGACTAGTTACCTAAGCTATCCAGGATCCTAGTATATGGTCGCTTGCTCTACATAATTAGTTAGACCCATACCTCCATTCCACCTAGGGCCAAATAGAGTTTTAACGCACAGGGGCTTAATGGTTAGACCAAAGACATCCCTGTATTAAGTCATATATTGTGTTGAAAAAGGACGGTAAAAAACAATTGCATGGGCCGTAAACCATATAATTGATAATATAATGGAGTTGGCTATCACAACTCGCCTAGTTAGACTTGTATGATGTCCATGCAAGGAGGCAATGAGTTTAGTTACCTTTTGGGAGTTGATTTTCCATAATGATGTTGGCGTAACCCCATGCCTCTAACCATACCCACAAGTGGCGGACAGGTCCAGCTGCCAACTTGGTAGTGAAGGGAAGTTCCAGTGGGGTAATTGATGATCTTCTCCTCCTAGGTCTAGTGAGTAGTCTTGATGCTGTATTGGTCTGTTGACCTAAGGTGGATGGTGTCCAATGAGTCTGATATTTCCCCAGGAGTATAATTTAAATTTTTCAAGTCTTAAAGGATGAGTTGCTTGTGGATGAGTTTTATTGTATTATTTTCTCAAGTATGTGAGAATCCTGGTTACTGGAAATAACCACCACACAGTTGTCAGCAAAATTCATCATTTTTGGCTAGAGGTTGGCCATAGACCTTGATTCCATTGATGAGGGAAATTTTGTATTCTGGATTAGGGGATTAAGACTAATCTAATATAGTAGAGGGCTTAGAGGGTCCTCTTGTTTAAGTCCCCTATTTGGAAAAAATAGGTTAGTTAAATAACCTGTCCTGAGCACAGCCATGGTGGCTGACTCTGTGAACAACATCAACAGCTTATAAACCTATTTGGGAGTTTGAGTTTTTGAAGGAGGCTCTGAGATAAGTCCAGTTCACCCTGTTGTATGCCTTCTGTTCATCTAAAAAGACAAGCGTTCAAGAGGCTAATTGGCATACATTTGCAACTGTGTGAATATTATCCCATATGAACATCTTCGGACAAATTCATATTGTGATGGGAATATCACATCAGCTGCAATTTCCCCTGATCGTTTGACCATTTTTGTGAATATTTTAGTGTCAGTATAAGTTAGGGATATTGGGCGCCAATTGTATAAGTTTATACTATCTCCTTTTTTGAAAAGAGTGACTGTGTATGCTTCATTGTCTAAATGTAGAAGGCATGTTTACATAATGCGCTTATTCATGGAAGCTAAAAGTATTAGATATGTTAGTAAATTTTTATATATAATTTGTAGGAATCCCATCTGGTCCGGGGCATTATCTCATGGCGCACCGTGCACCACTTCCCATAATTCCCCATTCAATATTAAGTTATTAAATTAATAGTTTGAGCTGCGGTGTTAATATGTGCATTTGCGAGGATTTTAAAATTTTTACAGGTTTGTCTGGGTCAGAATTATATAAGTTTGTATAAACCCTGTGTACTTTAGTCACAACTTCCTTGGGCGTTTCCGCTAGGGATGTATCCAGTTGTCAGATCTTTGTACAGGCTACCATGTTCATTTTGGCATAAAATTGACAGACAATTTAAATTTAAACAAGTTCTCCATCTTTTAGGTTTTTTGCTCTGTATTAAACACCAATGCAGTGTTGGTGTTCGCATATCAAGGTGTTTAGATGTGCAGAAACCTCTACCCATCTGCGTCCCCATCTAAACTGTATCCTGTGCATGGAAAATTAATACCCAGGTGATCAACTTTGGCCAAGGGGTTTTTTTATTGATGACTGAAGCTGCCCTGTATCTTCTTGATATTGTATATTTTAATTTGTTGTATTGTTTATTTATTTATTGTGGGGAAGGCCGACCAGGGGATGGACACTTATGGAAGTAAACACTTAAGAAAACAAAACTCAGTAACAGGGAAGGCCCCCAGAGAAGCGATGCTATCTCCTGTTGCCGGTGGGAACTCCACTATGGGGGGGAGGGGGGAACGTGTAAAGGGGCCGTAACCACAATTGAACACATGTGGAGGAAGGAGTTGAGTTGATGAACCATACCGGGAACCAGGAGGAGACCAACTGATGGCAACGCGGTGGGAGGTACCCATACATCCACGCTTGAAAGTGGTCCACCAAATGGGACCAGAATCTGTGGACAGCTTCTGGGAGAGTGGGGGTGGAGCCTGCGATGGCATCCAAGACAATCGTGTGGATAGTCCACATGGCGATTGCGACCATCAGAGCATGGAGGGAGGGTGGAAGAGGGGATACCATGGATATAGCAAACATATCCCTTGACAGACAGAAGGGATGTGCCTGATCCTGGCCAAGCAGACGTTGAACTTCACGCCATATCGCTTCAGAGGTAGGGCACTTCTCCAGGCGGTGGAACAGCGTTCCATACTGGCCACACACAACGTAGGATGAGTGTAAAGCGTTAGAGCGCTCAGCTGTATGGTACACCCACCTCAGGCAGTGCCACACATGGGAACGGATATGAGGCAGCAACAGGGGGTGGTGTGCGTATTTCAAGATAATCATCTGGGTCTCAAGGGATTAAGGGATGTTTATCATGTCCAGGTAGTCCACCCTGGATAGGACATGGGGCCGTGTGAGGATCAAGCCATCTTGAATGGGTAGCCCCTGTACCTCCTGTGTGAACCAAGGGGAGGGGCAGCCTCTCTGTGCAGTGTGTCCACAAATACAGATTCTCCACTCAGCGCTCCACATGGAGAGGAGGGTTCGTTTGAAATAGGGTTTAGTACCATGAGGACCTGTGGCCGATGAGTGGGAAGCCAGATATTTAATCAAGGAGTGAGGGTGCAATGGGTTGGTAAGGCCCAGGGCGCGGGAGAAGTTGGAGTGGGCCGCATGGGACCAGTGTTGGGAGGGGAGCATAGGGGCGGTGACGGCCGCAATCCAGGTGCCAAGGATCTGGGCAGCATGGGCTTTAAAGTCGAGCAGGCCCATGCCACCACAATGACGAGAGCCAAACATGATCTCAAGCCACACTGGCGGTGGGCGGCCTGACCAAAGCCACCCTTGCAGAAGGGCATACTTAGATTTGAAAAAACCTGGGGAGAAGCCAATGGCGTGGGCTCCAAACCAGACTTTGGAGAGGAGCATAGAGTTGGATTAAACAACCCTGCCAGTAAGGGAATTAGGGTGGGCTCTGAGGGAGGCGATGCGCTTCGTCACGTTGTCTAGAATATGACTTTCCATTACTGCTGAGGCATACCCGCCTGCCTCCACTCACACGCCTAGATGGCGGACAGGCCCTATGATAGGGAGTGGCACAAAGGGGAGCACAAGTGGGGCAGTGTGGGGTGGGCAGGGAAGGCGAGCACATGTGTGAGCAGATGGGTCATGCTGGGCACAGGTCGCCGGGGCCCAGCAGGTTTGATACCGACCAAGGAGGATGATTTTGGTTTTGGAGGCTTTCAGTGCAGCATTACTTACCCGGGAATAAACCTGGATAAGAGCTTCAAGCGCGCGTGCATCTTGATTATTAGACACCCTGACCACACAATCATCTGCAAACGCCGTCATCTTGACTGGGGCTTGGCCTGGTACATGGACCCCAGTGAGGCGAGCATTCACGTTTCAAAGTAGTGGGTCAAGGCTGAAGTTATAAAAGAGTGGGCTAAGGGGGTCCCCTTGGCGTAGGCCCCTTTGAGGGCGGACTACTTCCGTGAGGAAGCCAGGGACGCGAACTGCCATTGTTGCAGATTCCGTAAGCATCATCACCTCAGCTGATGAAGCAAGGGGGTAAGCAGAATTGGTGGAGGCAGGCCCTGAGGTATTCCCAGTTTACTCTATCATAGGACTTCTGTTGGTCCAAGAATACTAGTGCCCCAGAGGTTGTGGACTGGCATGCGTTAGCCACAGAGTGCACATTGTCCTAAATCGACCTTCTGGTTATATAACCAAATTGTTCTGGGGAGATGGTGGCAGAGGCTACAATCCCTAGATGGTTAGCCATAATTTTAGTTAAAATTTTGGTGTCCATGTTAGTTAGAGAAATGGGGCGCCAGTTGGCTAGGTCTAGCTTATCCCCTTTCTTGAAGAGTGTGATGGTGAAGGCCTCTTGCCCTCCTGGTAGAAGGCGCGTATTCAGAAGGCTCTGGTTAAGGGAGGCAAGCAGCAGTGGGGATAGATATATGAAGTACTTCTTATAGAACTCATATGGAATGCCATCAGGGACTGGGCATTTCCAATTTGGTGCACCGTGGACAGCGGACCAGAGTTCATCTGGAGTAATCAAATTAATTAACTCTGGGTATTGGGAAATGGTGCAGATATGGGTGCTATCGAGAAATTTCACCATTTTGGCTGGCAGAATTAGATCAGATTGGCTCAACTCGGAGTAATACTTTTGTGTTTTGATTGCCACTTTGGCCAGCGTATCTGTGACGGAATTGTCTAACCTCCGCACCTGTGTGCAGGCCACACTCTGGCGCAGTGCAAAGAATTTTTTAAAAAAATAAGCGGAGCATGTGCCACCCTCTGAATGTGTTTGGCCCTGTACTGAACACAAACCCAATGTTTGTGTTGCCTTTCAAGCGCGTTGAGGTGGGTGGCTGCTTCTGCCCACTTCTGTCCCCAAGCAGGGCTGTAGCCCATGGCTGGGATGTTGGACTCCAGGTGTGCCAACTCTGCCAGAGTGTGTGAGATGACAGCTGAGGTAGCTCGTGAGCGTCAGGAGGAGAGGTGGTGAGCATGGCGGATGGTATCCACTTTGAAGGCTGACCATGTGGAAATTGGGTCCACACAAAATGGTGTAATAAACTCTTTTGCCGAAGTCACTGATTCCACCCATGTGGAAGATCCTGGTGATGCGAGTTCAGGTGGGCGGAGTTTGCACCAGTGTGGAGCCCTAACCACTGTGACGAATAGGTGGTAGGTTAATGAGGCCAGCCAGTGATCAGAGAAATCAATTTTTGATGTGTGAAAGTGGGAAATATGGGATCAAAATTGCACCAGCGCGAGGATAAGGTTGATGTGGGACATGAACCTTAACTGGCTGTTGTGGACATGGGGATGCGTCATGATCTTGAGCAGCAGAGATTGCTGCAGTAGCGTGTCAAACAACCCAAGGGTGGCCTTTATAATGTGAAGTTCTACGTGACCCTGGGGTGTGGGATGAGGAAGGCTAGCAAACCGTGGATGTGTTTAACCAACAGTTCATGTCACCAACTATGAAAGGGTCAGGGGGTAACAGAAGGGATTTGAACAAAGAGAAAAATTCCCAATGCTCTCGTGCACAGGTTGGGGCATAAGTGTTGATGATAGCGTGCGCCATGTCAGCCCGCAAAAATGTGACAACGAGGTCTTGGCCATCAAGGAAGGATTCATATGATAAAAATTTAAAAAAATTGTTTTCCAAACAAGCATCCCACAGTGCTCAGACCAGAAGGAAAGGGAAGGGAGGAGCATGGTTTTCCAAGCGTCCTCAGAACCTTTCAGACAGTGGGACTCCTGGATGGCCAGGATGTCCATGGGTAAATTTTTTTGTAAAATACTCAGTTTCCTAGCCCGGGACAGTGAGGCCTTGAGTTTGGCAATGTTCAACGTCCCTAAAGTGAAGGCTCCCCCCATCACACCTTAGGTATGAGGGGTGAAACCCAGGCCCACCAGCCTCCTCTGGATCCCCATGGGCCTTCACAGCGGCGCAGGTGTTTGCAGCAATGCTATTGGAAGATTTGTTAATTTTAGCAGATAGGTTCGCATTGGCTTTTGTCTTCACTTTTGGTTTCCCCGCTGTCAAACAAATTTTTTGCGGTGTGGTCAAGTTTGGTGCACCAATGTTTGGGTCAAAATTTTTTTTCAGGTAGGTTGGAGGCCAAATCGGTTCCAATTGGGGCTTGGGTGCAAAGGTTGGGTAAGATCAAGTCACCCATTGGATCCTCAGATTGGGTGGCCCAATAAGCTTGGGCATCCCAAATTGATTGGTTGAGGGATTCCCAAGTTGCTTTAGCCGCAAAGGTTTCAATGTCCTCCTGGCGTTGGGAGCGCAGGATAGCAGAGGCGACCTTGGCCGCTTCCTTGGCCACAGCCCTGCGGGCCTGTTTGGCCTTCTTTCGCTCTTGAGGGTGACAGGCTTTACTAGTAAGTAGCAGCCTTGTGCTCCCCACGGGAAGGCCTCTTTGATACTGGTGGTTGGTTCATAAAGAGCCTCCCCATTGGTCATGGCCGCCGAGTGGTGCTCTTGGAATGTGATGCCCTCCTTGGTGGGGCATGTGTGTGCCTTATGGCTGAACGCGTCACAGTAGGTGCAGATGGGGGGTGCGCTGTCCACAGTTACCCGGAAAGGGTGGATGGTATGCTCCTCAATTTTAATAAAAGTTGAGTGTGGGATCTGGGTTAGGTCCTTCGCAATCTGCTCAGTTAAGGTTAAAACTGCAATAGCTTTGCCAGTGCACAGGTGTGGCATCAGCGTAAAGCATTGTATCTCAAAGGATTGTATTTCTCCATATATGGTTAGACCAGCTTTCAGGTGCTGCTCCAGAATGGCACGCTTGACTGTAGTGGGCAAAAAGTCAAACGTGAGGAAAATTTGGTTGGATTTTGTCCATCTGGTGAGTTTGGTTTTGATGACCTGCTGCCCTTTGGGGAGGTCAATCACAATGCACACTGCAGCAGCTTCGTCTGCTGCCTCCTTGTTTTTTAAAACTGAGATCCAGCTAACTGCGTGACATGAAGTGAGGTGCGACATACACCGCGGTCAGGAAATGAGTGTGCACATCCCCACAAAATTTTTCCCACAACGCTGTTTGTTGAATATCCAGGAACACCTGGACTCCATATTCCACCAACGAGAGTGGTTGAGAGTGCAGCGTGTTGATGTACTGGTTACATCGCGCCTGCCAAGCGAGGATTTCTGGGGAAATAGTAACCACCGGTTTTTTATTTTTATCTAATCCTCCAGTTTATCCTGGGCGTTTGCAAATGTTGGAAGTTGCAGGCCTACCACCTGTGCCTTTTACCTTACTTGCCCAACTGCTCCCTGACATTGGCGCAAACTAATCTCCTCTGTGAGATTATCAAGCTAAAGTCAGACTTGAATTGAATAAGTTGCAAAAGTGATTGCAACGAGAGAGAAAAGTTTTAATTTGTTGTATTGTTGATTCCTTAAAATTTTCCCAGGTAATCAGTGGGTCTGGACAAAAAGGTGTTTAGAAATGCCAAGTTGAGGACATTTACTTCACCCATGATTGAAATTCTGAGTTGGAATAATTTTCTGGGCGTATTCTGAACCACCTGGATGCTTGGATAATTGTTTTTGCTGTTTACAGGACACTAAAACTAGCTGGTGGTTGGAGAATTTAATTTATGTAGTTTTGAATTTATAAATTTGGTATCAGAAAATTAGCGGCGCAGGTATTAGGTCTGTTTGTAACATAGAAATAAGTTCACCGTTGTTCACATGTGGGCATGTCACGTCCTGCAGGGGAGGCAATCGTTTAGGTAAAAGATCATATAGAGCCAAGGTAGCTTTCGACACATGAAGTTCCACATGCCCTTGTGGTGTCTCCATTGTCTGTGGCCATCAGTTGGTGTCTGAGTTAATCCAGAAGTTCATGTCTCTAATGATGAAAGTGTTTAATGGAAGAGGTATCAGTGTCAAAGCTGATAGAAACTGTTTATGCTCCGTTGCACAGTTTGGTGCGCAAAAACTGGCTAATCTGTGCTTCTCTTTGTGACATGAGAAGGTAACGTCTAGTATGTGGCCATCTAAAAACAAATTTTTATTAATGAATCTAAAATTTTGATATTTATGTACTTTCACCCTACAGTATTGTGACCAAAACGATAATGTTGAAAGAAGCATGTTTTCCCATGCCTCATCCTTTCCCTGTGGACAGTGGGTTACCTGCACCACCAGGATGTCCACAGGGGGGTTGCACAGGAGACTCAACTACTTTCCTGGGACGGTAAGGCCTTAAGTCCCACTATGTTCAGCGTCCCTATCTCCACTGAGACGCCTAGGTGCGCCTCAAACGATTAGCAGGGCCCCCACCCATACTCCCTCGTCCTCTTTTCTCACCTTGCATCTTTGATGTAGGTGGCATAATGATGCTTTAGTGCTGAACTGTATTCTGCCTCTTTTGTTACCGCTGTTTTTGTTTATTTCTTAATATTATTGACTTAAAAATTTATCATTGAAGTACACTTGTGTGTTCTCATTGGTCAATTTTTTGTTTTGCGCATTGAAATGCTGATTTCAATCCCGTTTGGGCTGTACTCCACAATTTTGGGGGGTGTGTTAAACCACTGTGTTGATGCATTTGCGTCCAAATTTGGTTCCACCGAATTCATTTTAATTGAAATGGTTGTTTGGTTTTTTTGTGTGAATTGATTGACTCATTATTGAAAATTCTTCCATGTCTTTGGATCTGTTCAGGCGAAATGGATGATTCCACCAAGGCTTTTGCCTTGGCTGCAGCCAACTTGCAAGCCTGTTTGGCCATTTTCTGCTCCTCTAGGGAAATTGGGTCAATAATTTTATATTGTCTGAATTATCCCCAGTTGAATGCTTGTATGTTATCAGAGATTTTAATACTCTGAGTCACTTTTGCCCATTTCTTCTACACAGAATTCCATTTCTCTTAATCTTTCTTTTATGGGACAATAATAAAACTTGTGCCCATGGTCCTGACAGTGTTTGCATATGGGGAACGCACTCTCCACTGTCACGTGGAATAATTGGGATTTTTACCCATCAATAATAATGGATGCAATATGGGGTCTCTTTGTGATATCCTTCATATTCTTTAAGTTCAGGGAAATAATTGCAATTGCTACTCTGTGCTAAGTGTTGGCAACAGCTGGAACCTTTGCATCTCAAGTTGTTTAATTTCTCCATGAAATTCCAAGCTTTCCCAGAGATATTGTTCAATTACTGTGTGCGCTAGTGTTATCCAAAGATATTAAAGATTATAAATATATCTTTGGCTTCTGTCCAACATGTACATTTGGTCAATACTAAACGTTGACCAATGGGAAGGTCAATTACTACCCTGACCTTTGCGGATTTGTTTGCTTCCTCCGCTGTCTCAAACCCAAGGTCCACCCCCCACGGCGGATAGTGTGGGTTGTCATGTGCACAGCATGCAGAAATATTTTTAGTTTGGTTTCATCAAACTTTTACTACATTGCCGGTGCCTCTGTGCCCAAATATGCATGGATCCTGTATTCAACCAATGACAGCGGTTAAGAGTGAGACACTTCCATTTAACTGCAGTATTTGACTAGAAAATCAACAAAACCCACGGGGTGCACCACCTCAGGTTTTTATTTTTTACTTTGGTTTTTGTTTACTCATGTGCGCTTGGTGCTTTTGGGCGGTGCAGATCCAGGTCCACTACCATTTACCCATTCACCCGATTCTGTCCTTGTTTATTAAATGTGCTCATCTCACCTGGTATTTATCAATTGTTCTGTTTAAATTGAATCGTTACTAATAAGTGATAGTAATTAGAAAGAAAAGCTGTGAGCTATCATCTAAGCATCCCAGACTTTAACAGTTGCCATGCCCATACCAGTCCCGCTTTTGAGTCAGACTTACCTCAAGAAGATTTTCTTCATGTGTCAAGAGATTCTTTGACTTTGAGGGCAGAAAACAGGGCCCAGGCCTCCAAACCCCCATCACACTCAGCCCCAAGTTGCCACCAGCTGAGGAGTCCCCTGAAACTAAACCCAACATATCCTCCAAGAGTGCCCACGCCTCATAAATGGTTTTGAGGCAGGTTTGGATGTCAAAGTGGTGGAGAGATAAATATCTTGCCTTAACATATCCTAGCCTCACCTCCCATTCAACTGCCACCAACCTCAAGTAGCAACCAATAAAAAATTTAACTGTAGTTTAGGAGCTCACCTATGAGTCTTCCTCAGCGCCAATCCTCATTTTTTGTGGCCTCAGCTCCATTTCAAGCTCAACCCATTATTTGCAGAAAGTCAGGCCTCTATTCCAACTTTTTCTACTTTTTGGACCGTATAACTAAGAATTACAACTCTAAGTCAAGTGGACTTAATTTTCCTATAAATTTAAATTTAAAATTCAATTAGATTCAAAGCAACTATCATGAAATTTTCAAAAGGCATTTAACTATAAAATGGGTGTGTATTTACACTTGAAGTAACTTTTGAGCGAATTCAATTAGAAAGTAAAAAACAAGTAAGCCTTCTAACAAATGACTACATCCCCCATTCTCTTCCTGATGACCTCAGAATCTCCGCCAGCTGCTCCTGTGTGGGGTGGCGGTGAAACCCCACCCAGCATTTTTTGTCCGGTGGGAAAACGCACTCTGACTTTTTTGTCCAGTCCCACAAAATCATCAGATCAGTTCATTCTGCCAAAAGATCTCGCCATCCACCTTGCATGTGCCCAGACAGTGCCTCACAGCCCACTTGTTATCCCCCACTCCCAGCTGCATTTTGGCCTTTGGGTCAAATATAGGAAATTATTCCTATACAACAAAAAAGCTATTATTGACCTGGCCCAAGTGGTGATGCTGCCAGCTGGTTTTATAGGTTTCCGCCCATATAAGGGGTACTTTGATCTAGGCTTCACTTGTGAAGCTGACGCCACCACAATGTCCACCGTGCACCTGGTTTTCCAGGGCACCACTATCCCAACAACGTGCACCTGGATCCCCACAGACACCACTATGGTGGTTCAAATTTTGGGATTGCCCACACACCTTCCCCCCACGGTGCTCCATCATGAGTTGATGAAAGGTTTGGCCGCATATGGATCCAGCCCCATCCTTCAGTTTGTGGTCACCAATAGGGCTACTCGCCTTGCTGGGCATTTGGCATTTGCCACAATTAGCCAAATTTCAATGAAATTGCTTTATCAATTCACCCCATGCTATTATTCCTTCTGCCCCTGACCACCCATTCTGGGCCTGCGTTGAGGGCGAGCAGACCATCTGTCCATCCTGCTTTAAGTGGATCACTTGAAGCATAAATGACCCTCTCTTGCTGCTTTCGCTAGACCTGTGTTGCCTTCATCTTCCCCCCAATTGGCCACACACCCCACTGCCTTTCCAGTATGGGGTACAATCATTCACCCCTCCACCAAAGCCTGCTGCCACTACGGAACTGGCAACGGCAAGCCATCCCCCTCCTCATTCCATTGCCACCTGCGCCATAGACAATCAGGAAATGGCTTGGACAACAGTTCAATCCCATGTTATTCTGCAATTAACAGCCACAACCTATAATTTCACCAACCCAAATTTCCAATATGACTTGAATCCATGGACTTAATTGTTGAAACTGATAAAAAGGGCAATGTAATCAAAGAATTGAATAGTAAAAATTGAAGAATTTATTCAAGTACAGCACCCCATTCAGTTCCCTTGACGTGTTTACAGCCTCAAGATGAACGCCCATGTGTTCCGCCCTATCCACCAGCTTGCCAAAGCAGCAGTTGATCACCCAGATAATGCCAACATCCATGTGTGTGCTGCTTCATCAGTAGCTATACTAGCCAAGGGTATCCCTACTCCCATTTTTGCCCAGACCCTGCACCTTAAGGGCAAACGTGACATCCATAACCTCCACAAATAAACAGCTGCATCCATTCAGAAAGTGTTTGTTGCTTTTCAGGACAAGCCAAAAGTCACCCTCACCACCGTCGCTTTGTTATCCCAGCTTCCTTCCATCCGCCTTCATGCAGAACAATGCTTATCCCAGTACCTAGGTGCAATTTTTGCTGCAGGTAATTTACTTGACCATCTGATCATCAGCAATCTCCACCCACATGTCGCTGATCACCCCACCCCATTGCTCTCTGCCTTAAACCTCAATCTTTCCTTTGAGGAGGAATCCTATACTGAGGATGAGCCCCTCAATCCCTCTTCCCCTTCCGCCATGATGGGCTGAGTGGTTTGACGCTGTCCCACCTGGTTGGTTGTGATCTCTTTCATTTGTGTTTTGCTCTCTCATTTTGGGCGGTTGACTCATTCTGGTTGGGTAGATCTGTTTGTTTTTTTGCTCATTGAGCTTCGGTAATGTCCATCCCTAGTTGGCATACCTCAAATAAATTTGAATAATGTTATAAAATGGGTGTGTAGAATATAAATCTACCGCCCCTAAAATACAAAAGGGCTTGCCAGCTGGTGGGTCCAGCATGGTTGATTTTCAAGTTTTCTAAAAGTAAACCAAATTCTCATCCAACCAAAATCAATTTTTAATCCTCTTTTATATATTAAAAATATATACTATAGTGTGTACACCTAACTTGACCTCCCTATTGGCGGCCTACAGATTTCTTCCATGGCATGATACTACCCCTGTCTTCAGCTTTGATAGCAACCATCACTTGGGATTACCAAGCCTTCCACGCCATGCAGACTACCTACTGTAAGAAGTTTCTACTCTCAGTCAATAATGCCAAAGACTCACAGCTAATACCTGAGATGTAGTCAACCTCCCAGTCCCTTTCCCCACCTGAGGATGCTCAAGTCATACCTGCGGTTGCCCTCACAACTAGTTTTGTATATTTGTGAGAGATTTGTTATATTTTTGAATGTGTATTTCTATCATCTTTCAACTAGATCCTCAATTAGCAGAGTCATTTGAATGGCTGTGCCACTGGCATTCTGTGTGCTTTTGTGGTTCATTGGGAACCCATGTCTGCAGCCTGGTTTGACTTTGCTTAGCTGTCTTGCTGACATAATCAATCAGCCATTGACCTATGTAGCTTCCACCTTGGCCCAAAACCTAGGCGATGCGGCTGCCTTTACATTCACTCTTATCCTCATGACCTATGCAAAGGCCATTTTTATCCTCTGGTCCTTTGGTACACTATTACATACCCGTCGTCAAGCCCTTATTTTATGTACTGCTGAGTCTACCTCTCAAGGCTCAGATTATTATATGTCATATAATTTTGCCCTGGTAGCATCTATCCCAGGCCCTTTCGTTGAGGCAGTGGAGCATACTCTGGATATTATAATTGAGTTCAAGCTGCATCTTTCAGCTGAGAAGTCTACAAATATGACCCAGTCTGAGGCTCAGCATACCCTGGCTCTCCTGGACACCATTAAAGAAGACTTCAAGTGGTCAAGGAGTCTTTTTTAATCAGCATTTTTAGCATGCAGCCAAGTGTACCTGCTCACATTGATGTCCGCTACGCTTTCCCCAAAGAGACCTGAAACACCAGGCTTTATTAGCTTTTTTATGAAGGCTCTTACTGCGTACCCTTGGATCATTATACACATTTACCCAGTTCTCTTCTGACGTAGGCCTTCCTAGTGATGTTACGGTTGCTGTGTTATGGGCCTCCCTCCCCCCTCAATTAGCACAAACCTTATATGGCTTAATAATCCCGAGTCGCCCTTGGCAATGTATGCCTTGGCCTCATCAATGTATTCACATGCTTAGGTATGACTAAGGCAGCTACCAGAAAACTCAGAGCCACAGGCACCTCGCAAGGACCATACGGGCCCAGCATGGTCAGCATCTGGGATAAAAATGACAGGTGCTCAGCAGTCTGTGCCCCTCAGGAGGAGGGTGTCCTAATGATTGCACATCCATATATGTTGGGCTCCCCCATTAGTAACTCTCCACCTCTGGGTCCTCCCACTGGGGCTTTCCCTCTAGGTCCCTTCTCCTTCCCTGGCTATGGTCACTCAGACTAAGGAAGGCCTAAGTTAATGTGGACTGAGAGGCCCCCTCCTACTTGAGACCCATTTTGGCTGGGAAGAGGATGATACTCAGCCTCAGGGTGACCTAACAGTAGCCCATCGCCACCCTACAGCTTCCGTATCTCCACTGGTGCCCTTATCTCCTGGTGGTATATGCACTATGACACGGTTTCTCCCAGTATCTCAGTTGTAAATTCCAATAAATTTAAACATGTCTACTTCTGTTTCCTGATGACGTTCACAGTTAGACCACGAACCATCAGTGCTCCCAATTTTCTGGAAACAGGTTCTGCAAGAAATTTTGTTATCCTGGATCTTGCTGAGTCTCTGGACCTTGACTTTGCTGAACCACTGTCTTGGAGGCCACCTCAGACACCACGACTTGTTTAACAGTCAAACAACCTTTCAGGTTCACTGTACTGGATAACTGCTTTACTAAACGCTTTTCAGTGATTCCTGGGCTCTTATACCCAGTCATCATAGGAATAGGATAGTGTTGCTGACAGAATGTTCATCTTGATCTCACTCTTGGTACCCTCTTCTTTGATAGCTCAAATGGTACAGGGGAGCTAAAGGTACTTGATACCCTATATGCTCCTTCCTTCGTGGGAAAACTTATCCTGATCTCCATGCCATATGCCACGGACCTCACCCCTGACCTTCCTAGCCTCTTTACTACATATATGGATATAGTTGATGTTTCTCTAGCCACTAGGCTCCATCTACACTCTAAATATGACTTACGCTTTCACTTAATAGTTGAGTTAGTGAAGGTCAATTGTCCCCTATACCCATATACTGAAGAAGAAGAGGCAGCCCTGGCCAAATGGTTGGATGATAAGCTAGAAAAGAGCCGGATTTTAAAAAAGTCCTCCTCAGTTGCTGTAAGTCCTGGACTCAGACACTGAGACTAGACAGGGACCAGCATCCCTTCAGGAGCAAAACGGATCCAAAGGTCCAGGTGGACCCCTTGTCACACTTAATTGACTTGGCTCATGTAGTGGATGAGCACTGAGTTACTGCTCTGCCCCCTAATGATTTCCATCCCTGCCTTTCGCCCCTCCTCTACTTTTTTAAATTATAGAGGGGGTTTGCAGAGAGGTTGTCCAGTCCAGGGGCTAAAGGCAGGCCCATAGGACCCACCTCACCCCTATATTTTTGTTAAAACTCAACAAAAGCAGGTCAAATTGACATTGAGGCTCAGTTTGCCAATTTTGGCCAGGGAAGCCAGTCTGGGATACCCGGGACAAAAAATAAAATTAGGCCATGATTCAGGCAACTGATTGATTGTTAAGCGACCTGCCATATGTCCTAACTCTACAGAACATATTCGGGAAGTCAGGGATGTATGGCGAGCTTGAATAAAATGGCCAGATCCTGGTTTGGAACTGTTGACCTGGCTGACCCATAATCTTAAAAAAGTTATAGAAAGTTTTTTGAATTATGACAGGGTTACAACTATCCCCCTTCCCGCCACTCCCCCAGCCAATTGGAGCCCACTACCAAATCCCAAGGGAACGATCCCTTGATGCTTCTCAACAATGTTTCCCCCAATTCATAAGGCAACAGCCCATCCATGGGCTGTTAGTTCATTTTTACTCCCTCACCTAAGCTGTAACTAATAAAACCTTACGTTCTCACCTGGCCTGTTGCAGACTCCATCAACCAATTTTTTTATCAAAAATCTCAATTTCAATCTGTAATAATTCGCCTGCTATTTTAGTCTTGTCTCAATGATCGTTAACTGGATTGTCCAATTGATAAAACTTCTCCATCTGGCAGATCATCTTGAATAAAAAAACAAATTTCTCTCAGATGACGCGCATGCTCCTCCCACCATTATTGCATATCAGTATTTTTTGACTTCAGCTCTCAAACTAAGCTGGTTTTCCAGAAGTTGCTTTCTGGGTGGAACAGCCTCAGAGCGAACCCCATTTCATTACTGGCAGAGGCTAAGCCCCCACCCAATCCTCACATGAAGGTTTTGTTTTCCTGAGGGGCTTGGAGCACCTCTCAGGGAGATCTCGGTTCTGACGCTCTGCGCAGCCCCACTTGTTCCCATTTTCAGCTACTGATCTCATAGTGGAGCTAAAAGCGCCTTATATCAATATGAGACACCTATTTATTAAAACCAAAAGGCCCACAACTGTGAAAACATAAAAAGTTGTCATCTTCCCCGCCTCCCCAGCCTTGGGGTTGCCCATGAAAGACTTGGGGTTCCACCCATTACAATCATTTGGTTAGCTTGAGGGCTTTAGTGCATTATTGAACTTTTAATTTCCTCCAATCTACGCTAGAACCTCACTTCTCCGAGTCATTTGGACCACTGAGACTCTGGCAATTTAGGATCTCCACTGGGTGTTCACAAAGCCTGATCATGAGCCAAGTCTAATCTTTATCAACCACAATTCTGACATAATTAACTGACTCCCTACCTTGGCTTTCTCCGACCTCCTATCTGGTGTTGGCAAATAGATGGCCTATGCCCTTATGATGAACTTACAATCGCTCTGTGACCTTGTTTTCTCTTATTAGTCCGCTGCCTTGCTCATCCGAGCTTGAAAACAGGCTTTAATGGAGTGGCTCCAACCTAGCTAAGCCCCACCATCAGTGTAATCCCTCAGTGAATATATTAGGGATATGGGTCCCTCTCATTCTTTCTGATAAAATCTCTTAAGTCCTGGATGTCTTGGCGGAGCTCCAAATCTGCTTCTCTGCTGATAGCAAAAAACTCTGGCTCCCTCTGAAGCTCAACAGAATGTGGCCCTCCTTGACGCTCTAAAAGGGGATACCCTCTTCTGGGTAGGGGAGTGCTCCCCTCTGCAGCCAAGACTGGCAACCCTACGCTTCTGCTTGCGCTGGTCATCTAAGCGGTTCAGCCCCTGAGTTGAGACCCTCACACCTCCTCCGTCTCTTCACCTTGGGACAGGCAGCTGCAGAACTGCCCTTCCTTGTTAAAGCCTATGCCGTGCTGGCCCCCTCTGTGCCAATCCACCCTGATTATTACTGTCTCTTCCTTCCAGGCCTCCCTAGACTCCCCTTTTCTGCCCACCCAGCTTGGGACCCTCTCTCAGTGTCCTCATTGGTTGTTTTTAGCCCGCTCAATTGGGGATAGACCCTTCCAAATACCCATGCCAGCCGTTGCTACCATTGTTGTGCTGTGTGCTGCCCATCCTCTATCATCCAATGTCTGCGGACAAGAGAAGTAGCCCCCTGGTCTCGCGGTCCCAAACCCCCTAATGGGCCCACCTTGGACGTCCCCCTCCGAGGAAGTAGCCGCAGGCTGTGTCCCCTATTCCTACACTTGACCATGAGGTCAATTTGCTGGGTCCCTGGTATCCCAAGCCTTATTGTTCCTGCACCGTTATATCCTTTACTGAATCCTGTTTCTTCCCCAAGAATGCAGCAGGAGTACTTGTGAACTGTCGCCTCCCCATCTGAGGCAAGGAGAATATGACACCTTTGCCTTTGAAAAAGCTCAGCTCTACGCCTCTCAATAGCTCACACCTTATAATGGGCCATGCTCCCGCCTCTGCTGCTCTCACCCTTGTTTTTCCCAACAAAAAAATTAGTCTTACTTTTGTCCAAACATGCTCATATGTGACTTCAGTTACTGTCTGCTTAGAGTCAAGTAAAGTCAAGGTACAAGCCCTTCTTGATATGAGTGCGGAAGGCAACTCCATTAAACACAGTGTATTGCATTCTATGGACTTTAGAAAAAGGAAGCTTCATCTATCCTAGGCACATCATCAAAGCCACTTCAGTGCCAACGCATTTGGCGCCCCATACACTTCTTTATTCATGACTTAGGTTTTGCGACCATTTCTCAGCATTGCAGGAACTACTATATCCTGTGTTTTGGGAGCGAGCTGGTGGCATCGCAAGCAGGTAAGGATCATCCTGAATAGAAAATCCCTTTTATTCGCAAAAGAAGCCGAATAGAGAGTTTCCGCTGATGAATACTCTTTCTTTTGGTCCCTCACTTAGCTTAATCTCTCCTCACCCTACTCCAGCGGACCTCCCCCTGACTACCCTTCCCTTCTCGCTCCATACAATAACGTTTTAGATATGTCTCTTGTGCAAAGCTTCCCCGCACTCTGAATATGACCTTTCATTTAAGTTGATGTTTGGTGTAATAATTTTTGGGTGATACCGTTAGGATATGCTGAAAGGGTCACACAAATCGAACCCATTGGACCATGGATGGAGGATATGAAGCTCATTGGTCCTCCAAACACACCTAAAAATGTAGTAAAATATGAGCAAATGCCTCAACAACACTTTTATCTATTTTATTAAGAAAGCAACTCTTTGCTGTTCTGCTCTCTTTACTATAACCAACCTGACCTTTCAATTGCTCCATCTTGCTTATATATTAACAGCTTTGGGTGAAACCATTCTCTTAACTTAGACTATTCTATTCCGCCATATATCATTGTTTTTGATGTGGTATTTTCAATTCTTTATCGCCTTAGTTCGAGGCAGTCTAAATTATATTCATCAAATGTTGACATCACCTTATCGCCTTATTTGTAGGTGATCCAATAGTAATCCATTATATCCTATTATCGCCTCATCTCAACGCGCTCAAATACTTATAAATAAACACCCTAGTTGGCGGATTCTCGCCATTCCACCATAGTCTTCAAGGCTTATCATCCAGTCATATCAGTATCTCAACATTACCCCTCCCCCCCTTTAATTGAAATATAAGTTTTCCACTTTTTATACACTCAGAGAAACTTTTCATGTATGCAATTATTGATTTGACCACTTGCAGAATCTTTGATGGTATATGCATTGACACCTATTTTCTCATCTATTTCAAATGGACCAACCCAGATGATGGCCAGCTTTTGTTTCTGCTAAACATGTGCTTGTCGTAAAAAACCATCTCACCTTCTTGGAACTGAGCCAACCTTCTACGCCATACCTGATCAGTGGCCTGATTCTTGATCTTTTTAGCTAAGCTTGATGAGTACGCTTCCATTTGTAACTTAACCAACGTGTCAGATAAATTCGTCAAGTAATGGTAAGATCCATTCTGCCGTATCTTCTATGCATGATAGCAATGCTAGAAGAGCGGGGTGTCATCCATATAACAATTGAAAGAGGCTTTTCCTTGTGGCCAAATGATAGCTGATATAGTAAGCAAAGACGGTGGTAGATAAAAGGTAACTCCAATCATAGCTTTTAACGGTTATCAGCTTCCTGAGGATGTTACCAGGGTCCCATTAACCCATTTGACCATTCCGTTGGACTCAGGGTGATATGGGGTCATCAGAACCCTGTGGATGCCCATTAGCTCTTTAACTTGAGAAGGATGTGTGAAGTGAAGTTAGTTCCATTATCAGTAAGAATTAAATGAGGACATCTATGTCGCTGGAAAATACTTTCCATTATGAACTTGGCCACTGTGACCGCCCCTAAATCCTGTATTGGCAACGCTTCAACCCACCTGGTCTAGTGGTCAATAGCCACCAGAATTTACTTGCACCAGTTAGCTCCCATTGGCAAAGTGCCAATGACATCAAGGAAACTTTATGCCAAGCAAAATATGGTTTCACTAACCAGTGTAAGGTCTTCTGGCGAAACATCTTTTCCACTTGGCATTGATGGCAACAGGAAATGGTTTCAAGCATATCAATGTTCATGATTTACCAGTAGTACTGAGGGCACAACAGGTCCATTGTATTGCACACACCACCATGTCTAACTGCCTTGTGGGCGCTCATAATAATCCCAGGCCATGCTGAGGGTCACGGAAAGTTCACAGTAGAATCGCTGTTCTGCTTGTGCAGTTCCCCATTCTGTTTTAAGTATTTGCTTGCATCTCATTTAGCGCTTGTATTACATGAGCCAGTTAGTCGCCATACTTTCTTCTGAGCATCTTATCATACATCATATTGCTATGATCAGCCATAACTGCAATGGTTGGTAATCTAAATAAGCAGTTACCGTCCTTATGTTTTTCTCCCAGTTATTGGAGGATCTCAAAGTCATAAGCCTGCCGTTTGAGGGCTCATTGGGTTAGATGCCCTTCAGGTTCCTTGAGGTTCTGCAACCAGTGTAACAACGAATGATTTGTTATGACTTTAAACTTTACCCCATGAAAGTAGACCCTAAATTGCTTATACTATTAGATAACCACTAAGCACTCCCGCTCAGTCACAGTATAATTATGCTCATGGCAATTAAGGCTTTAACTGCAGTATGCAACGGGATGCTCCATTCACTCATTGTCTTTCTGAGAAAGGACCGCCCCAATAGGAAAGGGATGCATCCATATGAACATAAACTTTTTATCAAAGTTCAGATAGCATAGCACCAGCACACTGATCAGCGCCATCCAAAGTAGGTCAAAAATGTATTGATGGTATTCCGTCCATTTGAACATGTCATCCTTTTTTAACAACTCAAATAACGGCTCCCCAATACAGCTAAAGTTAGGGATTAAGCACCAGTAAGAACTGACCATTATTAAAAATACCTTTATGTCGCACTTACTATTAGGTGAAGTCATTTTTTGGATGGCTTAACCTTGGCCTGCTGTGGCTTCAGCCCCTTGGAGCCTGCCACAAACCCCAGGTATTCCAAAAGTCCTTGAAGAAATTACATTTTAGAGGCTTTATTTTGATGTTCGCCTCAGAAAGCCAGCAGAATACTGCTTCTAGATGATCAAGGTACTCAGAAAATGTTTAGAGAAAACATTGATATTGTCAATATATACTATGAGGACACTTGACAGCTTCAGGTCGCCGAGGATAGTGTCCATGGCTCATTGGAACGTACTGGGGCATTACAAAGCCCTTGTGGCATAAAGGTCAGTTGGAAAAGGCCTTTGGATGTAATTACAGCGCATTTCTCCTGTTCTGCTGGAGGCAACTCGATTTTCCAACAGCCTGATATCAAGTCCATTGCTGAGATTTAACAAGCTCCCCCTAAACAACCCAAAGCATCGTCAATCCATGGCAAGGGTATAGAAACCTTTTTTGTAATACTTTTTTGCTTCTGGTAGTCTATCACCACCCAGTTGGTGCCAACCTTATTTTTTTACAATTAGAACGGGTGAAGACCACAGACTCTTGGAAGGTTTGAGCATCCCTTGCTCCTGCAACATATTGATTTTCTTGTTGACAATGTCTTCAGCTGCCCTTGATGGGCAGATTGGCTGAGATCTGATGGGAGGATAATCCCCAGTGTCCAATCAATGGACCACCCCCCAAACACACCTTAAATATGGTCGTCAACAGCAAAAATCTCTTTAACCTTCTGAAATATAGCCATCGCTTGGTCTTTTTGTTTTTCATTAAGACTATTAAATCCTCTCATGATGCCACTGTTATTAGGCTGGGCTGCGACTTATTGGTTAGACCAACTTTCATCAACAAACCAAACTCATGAACCTGAATGATCACCTCAATTGGGGTCAAGTGTAAATACGCCACTATTTGGTGTCAGCGGATTTACATTGGTTCATTCTGGAGATTCTCTAACAAAACCTTGATCTCTCCATGGCCTGGGAGTATAATCCCTGGAGCCAAATGAGGCTTAAGCCGCATTTGCTGATAGGACATAATGAGCTTCCCATAAATCCAGCTGGCACTTCCGCCTCTAACTTGGTGTTCACTATGACTTGGTGTCCAGAAGGAATAGATATAGGCCCAGAAGCTCAGAGTGATAGCCCTTAACAAAACAATATCTGCTAAGAAGGGGCGAAGTCTTGATTTTTAGTCAATAGTAGTGGAATTAAATCACTCCATGACTATATGCAAGGTGATATGGGCCATGTGCACTGGATCCTCCAGCACTCCGCTAGAGGTATAGTAAATTGTAATCCACTGCCTCAAAATCTCGAAGGTCTCAGCCGTCATATCAACAACAGCCCCAAAGTAGTTTCTTAAAAGAAGTTAGAATTAACAAGTCATAGTTATTATTGGGTAGCACTATCGCTGGAGCTACAATGACAATGGTCCCAAACCATAAATACAATGTTCTATACGCTCCCTCAGAGACCGTTCCTTTCGCTCCAGTGGTCCCATACACCAATTTGATGGTCCACATCAGGTTCTAATGTCAACATAACCTTCAACTTAGTAGAAACTATGTTGACTGGAGCTCCTGTAACTATTATCATGTGTACTCTATATTCGCTAAAAATATCATAGTATGTACATTCAGAATAAGAAGAATACTGACTGTTTAAACGTGGACATTTACGGAATCTCTTTTCCCAAGGAAACTCATAATCCCTTCCCCAACTTTGGGGTATTCTTTAACAGTGGTGTCTACCAGAAGGGCGACATTTACTCCTTTTAAAGTTGGCGCATCTTCGATGGAATCCAGCTTGTCTGAGGAAGCTTGATAGAGCATTTGGCAGGCTACAGCTTTGGTTGATCTTGAGGTCCTTAATCCGCCATGGTCTTGGCTTGCTCTCATGTCATTATGTTCATTCCCTACTAGTTGCTGGTATAAAAACCCCATATTTGTATTGAGGAACTTCAGCTGGATATACTACAATTGATTTAGATGGGACGTTTGGGATGGGATCAGAGGTAGAGAGTCCTGTCTCTACTCTGCTCCATTTTTTCACTGCTAGTATTAATCCTGCTGCACGTTGTGAGCATGACGTTTAGGGATAAACCCATGCCAGGTGGCCAGGGAGACCACATTCATAGAAATTAACCCCATAAGAGCCACGTCCTTGATTCTCATAAGAGGGTCCAGGATGATAATTTTGTTGATGTTTGGCGTAACTAGGGCCAAGTTGGTAAGATAATTGCTGTTGCTTGGCGTAATTAGGTCAGGTTTGGTAGTTGAACTGCTGACAATTTCTGTGAATGGGGCTGGGGCATAAGTCAAATGGTTGGGAGTAATTTGGTCAAGAACGAGGCGCGGAGCTATAGTAAGGCCAGGGGTGGTAGACGGAATGTGGGCAGGGGAAGAGTGTATTCCCCCAAATAAGAAGGTCCGGTGATAATGGCGGTATGTTTCCTCTCTGTATTGGGCAGAGGAAGTTAGCGGATATACAGCTTAAGAACTTTACAATTTTGCGCAAGGGAACGTCGTCATCCAAAATGGGAGAAATGACATTGTGAAGCTCACAGTATGGCTTTACCATGGAGGTCATTGTGATGCACAAGTCAGCTTCCATATATAGCCTGCCCCAATCAGCATGTGCTCTTCCCCATAAATTGGTTAGCGAACTCTGTGGGGTCTTGTTATGGAAGAACCCAATAGTTAAGCACTATGCCTTTTGCTGGGACATTTCTAAGTACCCCCAAACAGGCGCAGCACAGTTTCCTTTACTTCTTGATAGGTAATGGAGCTTTTTGGAAGGTAGCAGGTGAACTTTATTGACACTCCTGACATCCAAGGAAGTTATTAGCAGTTTAGCTTACGCTGATCCAATTCACCTTCCGCAGCAAACTCAAACCGTTTTAAGTAGCCATGGATTTTCCCATTGCAATTGAACAGAGGCAGCTTCTCAATATTGACCTCCTCATATCGCTCATAGACACAACTTTTTGGGTCATACTGAGGAATGGGTTGAGACCCATAAGCAGCCTCTCAATATGGAGCTGGTCCAATGGAGATTGGGATTCATGCTGCTTCAGGGGTAGCATGGGCCTCTACAGTTGTCAGTACTGCCATCACTTGAGAGAATTGGCGCTCCAACTCATAATCATAACCAGAGCTTCCCTCTTGGGTCAGTAGTTCCGACTAGCGTCATATTCCTTGTCATATGGTCCCCCTTGTCATCCTTCCTCTTCCCAATGAGAGGACTTGGAAGTACTGGTCAATTTCCGCTCTGTACAATGCGGTCATTGGTTAGTATCATCTAAGCTATCAGAAAGTTGCTTGTTTTGTTGCACAGAATTTGCATCTGGCAAAACGTGCTGTCAAGCTGGTGCATAACTGCGTTCCATTATTGAAGAAGTTCATCCTGTTTCTTGAGCACAACGTCTAAAATGAGTTTGAGTTCCTTGTATTTGGCTGGTGCAGTGCTTAATGAAGATTTCATGGCAAAGCAGGCCTGTTGAGACATGGCCAGCGACTGGAGACTTT
This sequence comes from Massospora cicadina, assembly GCA_022478985.1. NCBI lineage: Eukaryota > Fungi > Entomophthoromycota > Entomophthoromycetes > Entomophthorales > Entomophthoraceae > Massospora > Massospora cicadina. The sequence goes on from JAKSZP010011907.1 coordinate 78,115, forward strand.
TTATTTTTAGTGGTTGACAAAGGCCCCCTATAGTGAGCTCCACTGCTAGAATTTTTAGGCGATACCGTTAGGATATGCCAAAAGGGTCACACAGGTCAAACCCAATGAACCGTGGATGGATCATATGATGATTGTTGGTCCTCCAAACACACTTGAAAAATGTAATAAAATATTGAACAATTTTTTCTGACAACACTTTTATTTATTTTATTAAATACAGCAACTCTTCGCTGTTCTGCTCTCTTCACTATAAACAACATGACCTTTCAATTGCCCCATCTTAATTATATATTAACAGCTTTGGGTGATACCATTCTCTTAGCTTAGACTATTATATTCCGCTAAATCACATTGGCTTCATGATGGTATTATTTAATTCTCTATTGCCTTAGTTTTAAGCAATCTGAATTATAATTTTCAACTTTCATACGTTGCCTTATCGCCTTATTTGTAAGTGATTAATAGTAATCCATTATATCCCAATATTGCCTCATACCAAGGTGCATGAATACTCATAAATAAACATCCTAGGCTGCGGATTCTCACCATTCCGCCTTAGCTCTTCAGGGATTTAAGTTCAGTCATATCAGGATCTCAACTATTGCTTTGTCAACATCAACTGCCCCCTCTACCCATGTACAGATGAAGAGGAAAAGCCCTGGGATTTTCTGGACTTATGTTGGTGAAGAGATGTATTATCGAAAATTTTCCCCAGTCGCATTACCCATAGTCTTTTCCAGGAATTTGGATGGTTTCCTGCGCCCTTGTTTGACTACAGTCACCTGAATAACATCATGGTTCTTGATACGTACTAATGCCCTTGGAGAAATCTATTTCCCAGGCAATCACCAAGTCCTAAATCATCTTAAATTTTGACCTAGTTACTATTTTCAATCAGGTGAGGGTGTAAGGATGCAGGAGTGGTCATGGCAATTTGCACCTGATGTGGGCTCTACCCAGCAAGGGTATTGCCCTTTGGGTTGTTAATTGCCCAAGCCACTTTCTAGCGCCTCATCAATAATGTCATGGGTGATCTGCGCATTTCCTGAGTGGTTGATTATATTTATGGCACTTAATTCATTCACACAATTGTGAATAAAATATTAAGGAAACAAAAGTGGTCATGGCTGCAATCCACAAGGATAGACTCTTTGTAAACCTTCCAAGTGTAATTCTTTGGGTAAGGAGGTGACCTTTCTAGGCAACCTAGTCTTGAAGGTTGGCTATGCGGTTCTCCCCTGCAAGCTTGAGGCCATCCAGTCATGGCTCACCTCAACTATCCAAAAACAACTCTGCATTTTCCTTGGTATGAGAACATTTTTGAAGAACTTTTCATGGCCCTTGCTCAGCTGGTGGCACCCCCTCTTCCCCTCAGGGAAAGAATGTTCTCAAGTGGTCCACTGAATGCAAACAGGTTTTTAAAGCTATCAAAGAGGTCTTCTTATGAAGCCCCAGCTCTCCATCACATGGATACCTTTCGCCCCTTTGTAGTAGCCTGCAATGCCTTCTCAATGGCAGTAGGCGCTGTGCCTCTACAAAAGCACAAAGGAGTTGAACACTCTTTAGCCTATTTCTCCCAAAAGTTCACCTCAACTGAGCAAGCTTTACCCATCTATGACAAGGGGTTGGCGGCGGTGGGTTGATCATTCACTCACTGGCGGTACCTCCTGTAGGGCTTCCAGCACAAGGTACTCATCCAAATGGATCTCAATGCCCTGCTCTATTACTGAAAAACCCAAAGGCTGGAGCATCATCAAACCCGCACCTATCAGGACCCCTGTAGCTTACACTTCAAAGATGAAATTATCAAGGGACCCTTGATCTTTACCAGAAATTCTAAGTCAAAACCCCTTCCTGTCACCTGATGGTGGGGAGGACCCTCCTGAGCTCACCACTATAGTACCCCCTCCCAGATCCTCTCCTTGACCCCTCCCATGGTGGCCTTTTCCAATCTGGCCCTGGATTCCCAGCTCTACTCATGCATCTTTGCATCCCAAACTTGCTTCCCTGTAGGGGTTGAGTATATGAAAATTTAATGTCCAAGTGTAAGAAGAAATCTCTCTACACACTGAGGGAAGGGACATTCTGGTTCTAAGACCAATCTTGGGTTACCCTCTCTCTAAGCACCTGGGTCATTGAGGAGCACTACGTCCCTCCAGAGGTAAGTCACTAAGGCACCAAGAAGTGAGCAGAAACACATTAAGCGAACCTTCAACTGGCCAGGGGTTCTCCAGAGGTGTTCCCACCTGGATTACTAGCTGCTTAACCTGTGAGCATGATAAATCAGACTGCTTAGGCAAAAAGAGGTTGTTATTCCCCCTGCAGCAGGCTGGGAGCCCAAGGACCTCAGTTTTTGTTGACTTTATTGTGGTTCTCCCACCCTCCTGTGGCTCATATGCTACCATGGTAGTCATTGACTGATTTACCAAGTTTGCACTCTTTATCCCATTCCTCTCATCTATGGCTGCGGTGGAGACCTCAGGTTTGTTTGTCAACAATGTTTTTTCCATGTTTGCCTCCACTAAGAAGATAGCAGACGATAGGGCACCTAGTTTACTACCCAGTTTTCAAAGTTGTTGGTCCTCCTCAACATCAAGCCTTGCAGGTCCACCGCCTACCATCTTCAGTCTGATGGGTAGACTGAGAAGGTGAACCAATACTGGAGAGGTACCTACGTTGTTATGTGACTGCTTTGCAAGACACCTGGGATAAGGACCTACACCTAACACAGTTTTCATACATCAACTCCATCCTATCTTTAACCAATTTCTCCCCCTTTGAAGCCACCCTTATGTAAAACCACTCCCCTCAAATCGGCACCCAGCTCTCCTTGCAAGTCCAATTGGCAGAGGACTACTAAACTCAATCCTCGAGACACAAAATCTGATCTGTGAACACTTGGCGGAGGCCATCAAGGACTAAAAGAAGATCACAGGCCAGAAACGCCTCCCCATACATGAAGTTGATTTTGATCCCTTGTCATGCTGAAAAAATGGAACATTCTTTTAAGAGCCCCACATAGAAGCTTGCATCTAAACTTTAAGCCCTCTTTGAGGTTGAGAAAGATCTGGGCAATGGGGCCTACCATCTGAGACTGCCCGCGCACTGGAAGCAGCACAATTTCTTCCCTACTTCTCTCCTGTCTCCCTTAAAGGGGAAAAACCAACTTTCCCTGAGCCCATTTTTGCCAGAGATTCCCAGAAATCAGAGTGGAGGCAGTCCTTGCCTCCTGGAAGTCTCTCTGATATGTCCAGTACCTGGTCACTTGGATGATTTACCACTCATATGGGTACAGCCGGGTGAGTGCACATGATTGCGCAAACTGCAAGGAGCTGGTGGAGGCATTCCACGCATTCCACCCTGAAGCCCCTCGTCCCCCCAGAAGATCGTCACCATCCTTGCCATCAAACTCTCAGAGAAGCACAAGAGCTATTCGCAGGTCCACTCTCCCAGTGGGGAGATCCTCCCAGTTGAAAAAGAAAAAAGGTATTATAAGCCCTGGGGCCTAGCCCTTTGATTAGATAATTAAAGCATCCCTTCAGGAGCAAAATGGGTCCAAAGGCCCAGGTGGACCCCCTGTCACAGTTGAGTGACTTGGCTCATGTGGTGGATGAGCGCTGGCTTACTGCTATGCCCCTAAGGATTCCCATTCCTGGCTCTTGCCCCTCCTCTACTTTTTTAGAGATTATAAAGGGGATTTGCAGAGAGATTTCTAAGTACAGGGGTCACATAAAGGCCCCTGAGACTCACTCACCCCTGGAGATTCTTGTTAAATTTCAACAAAACAGGTCAAGTTGGCTTTGAGGACTAGTTTTACAATTCTGGGCCATAAAAGCTGGTCTAGGCTACCTGTTATGATTCTGATATTACTAGACAATAAGCCCTAAATAGCTACAGAGGATTTGTAAGAATATACCAACCATGATTAATAATGCCCAAATATTTGAGCGCCTTAGGATAAGGCATATTGGTCTGGTAAGATAATTTTGGATCACTTCCAAATAAGACAATAAAGCATTGTCGACATTCAAGATAATTTTAAGATGATCGTCTCAAATCTAAGTGATAGGGAATATAAAGAATATCATACACTGCTGGAGCCAATGATAATATGATGGAATTGAATATTTTAAGCCAGAGGGACAGTATTATCAAAGTCACTGGTATATAAGCAATATGGTATGATTGGAGGGAAAAGATTGTTAATATTAAGAGAGAGGGAAGCAGCAAAGATCATCCTATATTAAAATAAATAAGTATTGTAGTCAGAGCTAATCACTACATATTTTTATTATATCTTTAAGTTGTTTTAAGGACTGAAAATCCTCACATCGTCTTCCTGTCTGTGCTTGGTAGTTTGACCCTGAGCAACCCTTACATTTTATCCCAACAATAGCGTCAAAATTATAAAATTACCCAGGATTTTATGTTTACATGGCTTAATTGAGGGTACCAACAGTCAAGACAAGGATGGGCGTCAGGAGGCCCAAAAGGTTAAGCCTAAGGACTCTCTGACCTAAAGCACACCTTGGACCAACGTTGGGTGCAGGCTAGATATGCCCAGGTTAGTACAGGTGAAGTTTGTGACATTGAGCCCCATGTTATGGCATTAAAAAATGAACAAGTTACCTAATTAACCACAATGGTTCAGTTCAGTTGTTATGAAAATGGGGGCTTCGAAACCTGTTCAATTTTTCAAAATTTCCAACTTGGGTCAGCCTTGCCTTTAATTGATAACTCAAGTTTTTCCATTTTTTATCTATAATACCCTGCCCAATGGAAGTGTGCGCTTATTGGTGCACCTGATCTTAGCACCACTTTCACCAATTGCTGATTCTCCCAAAATTGGCTAAATATAATTTTTGAGACCAACCTTCCTCATTTGTCATCTTCCTTGTTAATAAAACCCCTTTTTAGTTTACATTTTTGAGTTAACTTGGGCAAACCTGTGCACAGACCTCTTTGAGGAGGTCTCCCACAACGTTAGACATTTGATTTGCACAAATTTAACTCTCACATCTGGCGCACTTCTTGTCCACCTTATTTCCCTCCAGACTGAGGCACCCTTGCACTCCAGCCAAGATCCCCACTTGTATATGGACTCTCTTTGGGTTCCACCTAAGTCATGTTGTTTGTTATATATCTATTGATTATACTGCGTTAAACACCCTCGCCTTATGTTACTTTAGCTCCAGCACCATCTGCGGGGCTATGCTTAACTTAATACTGACTACTAGTTCCCTGGCGTTGAGCCTTTTCACTGTGCACTACCTCACTGGGAATTGGAGAGTTATAGACACTCTACTGATCAGGACAAAAATCAAATCAGCCATAATATAGGCACCTGACAAATGTCAAATGAGCAGCCCAGTTGTCCCCACCCTCAAGAACGGATTTGGGCAGTTTAGGATGCATGGCAAGCCTGACTCTAATAGTCAGGTCCTGGGTTGGCACTGTCAACATGACTTGGCCTAAAAATTAAAAAACTTTATAAAAGCTCTTTTGAATTATTTCAGGGTCTCCAGATACCCTTCCCACCACTCCTCAGCCATAGGAGCACACTTCCAAAATCTAAGGGACCATTATATTGATGCCTCTTCCCAATGTTTGCCTTTATTTATAAGACAAAAGCCCCTCTCAGGGGCTGTTGTTGGCTCATTTTTACTCCATCACCTAAGCTGCACAAAATAAACCCTTAAGTTCTTTCCAGACTGATGCAGACTCTTTCCGCCAATTCTTACCTTAAGTATTCTCCATTTCAATCAGACAAAACGCGCTACTAATCTAGTCCTTGTCACATTGATCGCTGACTGGGTTGTTCAATTGATTGACCCCTCCAGCTGGCAAGTCTTGAATTCTATAAAAACAAATCACATAGATGACGCGCATGCTCCTCCCATCTCTATTGCATATCATTATGTTTTGAACCCAGCTCTCTGCCCTGCCGCTGGTTTGCCAGAAGTTAATTGTTGAGTGGGACAGCCTTAGAGTAACCCATAGTTTCATCACTGGCAGAGTATAGGTCCCCACCCAATCATAATTTAAAAGATTTGTTCTCATAAGGGCCTGGAGCACCCCACTCAGGGAGAGCTCAGCCCTGGAGCTCAGTACTGGTCCCTTTTTGTGCCCTGTTACCACCACCCATCTTGATTTGGATTTTAAAATCCCTACGTCAAACCACGACACTAATTACTAAAATTAAAGGCTTGCAACCACAGTACCAGGAGGAGTTGTCATCCTCCCTGCCTCCTCAGCCTCGGTGGTTGCCAATGAGAACACAGATACCCCCATTGCAACCATTTGATTTCTTTGGGGTCCTTTGGTAAGTTATTAAACTTTTACTTTTCCTCATTTCAATGCTAGAACACCAGTTTTCTGAGTCATCTGGACCTCTGTGCCCCTGGCATTCTAGCTACCAGTGGTGTTCATGCACTCCAATTGGGATCCCTGTATAATCTTTCTCAACCTCGTATCTGGCAGTTGCCTCTCCATTGGTCTTTTCTATAAAGGCAGATGGCTCCCTTTTCACATGCCTAATTTATGGGAAAATTAACAACATTACAGTGCAAATTCATACCCTCTATCCCTTGAACAATCAATTGTTCAGGTCATCGCAAAGTCCAGGATCTTCTCCAAACTGGACCTGGTCAGTGATTTCAACCAGGTAAGAGTAACAGAGGTTTGTAAAGGCTAACTTCCATTTGAACGCGCTGGGGCATATACTAGTTTCAGCATGCCCATTGGTCTCAAGAAAGCCCCAGCCACCTTAAACGTTACATTAATGATGGCCTCAGTGACCTCCACTTCACTTATTCCATTTCTTATATTGGTAATATGATGTTCACTATCCCTCTCAAGAACAGCATGAGAAGGACCTCCAGGCTGTCCTGTCAGCCATCTACAGATCAGGCCTTTTTTTCAAAGCCAGCAAATTTGAGTTCTTCAGGAAGGACTCACCTTCCTGAAAAATATTGTGATTAATGAGGGTTATGTGGTCCCCCAAACAGAGTTGAGGCTATATGCTCATGGCCCACTTCTTCAACCAAGAAGCAGCTGTGGTGCTTCCTTAGCAGAATAACCTTTCAGAAGAAGTTTATTCTTCCCTCTCCTATCTTACAGCACCTCTGCACCCCCTTAATGTTAAGAATACCTCCTTTGTCTGGTCTCCATCCTGCCAGAAGGCCTTTGAGGCCATCAAGGACACCTTTGTCAATGCCCCCATTCCTCTCCATGCAGATACTTTAAGCCATTCATTGTGGCCTGTGAAGCCTCTTCAGTGGTTGTTAGGAGATTCCCCTTCAGGTGCACGATGGTATTGAGCACTTGGTTTCATACTTCTCCTGCAAGTTTACGACCACTGAACAGTATTGGGCCTCTTATGATAAGGAGTTAGCCACAGTCGCATAGTCCCTCATGCTTTGGCGTTACCTCCTCCATCAGGCCCACCATGAAGTTACAGTACGAACAGACCATAAAGCTCTTTTTTAGTACCACAAACCCCAGAAGTTGGCTCACCTTCAGTCTCAAACCTACCATGACCTCTCTAATTTCACCTTTAGATATGAGTTTGTGAAAGGGGATTTACATATTTCCAGATATTGTAAATGCCAACTCAAAAGCTATTCTTTCCCATTATTATCACTTTTAATAATAAAATGATTCAACGAAATTTCTCCAAGATTGACAATCAACCTGAAATATGAGCAAATTTGTCCGCAACAACACCAGTTGGGCGAAAGTGGCCAGCGCAAAAGGCCCAAAGCCCTTCCAACCTGCCAGGGGAAAACGCCCCTGTGGAACATTGACACACCACTCACCAAAAAGGGTGAGCACAGCGCTGCACCCGGAGTTTTGCAATTCCTGCAAAAAATGGGCGCATATACCAAAATTGAGCACTCCCAACCCTTATCCTCCCTCAAACATGGCCTCAGAATCATGGTCAGCGATACTTCCCTTGAGTCATGGGAAAAAATGGGGGAGGCCTTCTCTGCGACTTTCCTGAACACCATCTCAGTAAATTACAAAATTTACACAGAGGATGGGTGGACGTCAGGTTCATGTCCGCGGATGAAGTGGCAGAAGCAGCAAAGATTAAGTTTCTTATAAAAATCAATAATGAAGACCGTATCATCTGCATGGTGCGCACACGATGGAATGAGGCAAATGACCTCTTCATTGTATTTGACTGACTTCTGAGCACCGTGCACCGTGATGTCCTCGCGGATGAACTCCACGGGGGCCTTGAAGGCTACAGAGTAATCAAACAATTTGAATTTGAAAAATTCTTCCTCCTGCCCCACCTGTGCACAGGAAAGGCAATTGCCATTGTTGAACATGACCAAGACGTGGCTGAGGACATCAGCCTAATTCCCCACATGGCGACCATCAACCTCCCTGATGGCAGCATATCTCGCCCCTTCCATATCACACCAGAGCACACCCCACCCATCTGCGAATTCTGCTCAGCAATAGGCCACAAGGACCATGCCTGCCCCATCAAATGCGGGATTAAAGCCCCGGAATTCTGTGAGGACAATATGGATGAAACAAGCCCAACTTTTGGAAAAATTAAAGACTCTACTTTTGCCTTCTATTGGGGCAAAAGAGCCAATATCACCTTGGTCGAGCCCATCTTGCACAAGGACTGACGTTGCGCACAGACTGCCCGCAAGCAGGATGTGAGTTCCGCTGAGACCCAAACTCACACCGCAATTTCCCCAGAACAAATTCAAGCGGATGCCATGGCAGCACAGTGGAACAACTAATCAGATCCAACACATAAAACCCAACCCAACCAAAACAAAGAAACTGTTGGACACAACCAATTAAACACATTTAACCAAGCAGGAGTAGATCCACATTGCACCACTGAGAATCCTCCTGACCAATCAGATATGTTCAACGATGATATGTAAGACAACTTTGGCCAATCGCAATGCAATAACACCTATGCACAGGAACCAACCACCCCAACCCACAACTTCCACCCATCAAACCCACAGGCAAGCGACAAAAAAAATTTCTGATGGGGCAAAAGCCAACCCACACCAAACCCAAAACATATGGAGTAATCCAAGCCAGAAAAAACTGAACAATGCCAGCACCAAGACCGCCAATCAACACACCGGCAATAACATGGCTAATTGACCTCACACTCGCAGTATGACCCATGAGAAGGAACTGGGTGACCTCAGTGGGTCACCCCAGCGTTCCTGATGTGTGGACTACTGCAATCAACATGGGGATGCTCAACATCGCAGGAGCCAAGGCCCCCACATCCCAGGCCAAAAAATGGCTTTCCTGCACAATATCCCCGTGGACATCTTGGCCATCCAAGAACCCCACTGTCCACTGGGGGAGGAGGAGTCATGGTCAACCATGCTCCTTCCAGCCAAATCCTTTTGGACATACCATTGTGGGATGGTAATTTGAACAAACTGTAACCCTCCAGTAAAAATCCAAAACACATCCTCTCACCTGGAGGGATGGCTACTCCTAGCAGACCTCGAGTGGAATGGAGAAAATTTGCCGTGGCATGTGTATATGCCCCAAATGACCTGAATGACCGCCAAAAATTCCTGTCTGACATCCTCTCAATCCCATTCTCTGAGGCAACATTTTTTGTGGGGGATTTCAACTGCTGGCTAAACACCAATACTGACTGCTGGCCCAAGTCTAGGGCTATACCCCGCGGCCACACGGAACTATACATACTAAAGGCAACATTGGGCCTATGTGACACCATCCCCAAACAAGCCCCCACCCTGGCCAACATGACAAGACCCCACCACAGCGATAACCAGCTGGTCTCAATGACCTGGATTGACCTGATGCTCGCCCTTATAGACTAGCAGCACTAAGTATCTAACTTTACAACAACAATTATCCCTTTCTCCAACCATTGGATAGTCTCAATGACGCTATCATCCTCGGAAAAATACAAAAAACTGCCCACCTGGCACAGAGTTCACCTGAGCACCATCCACCTTCCAGAGCTTAAACTTTGGATCAAGACAGTGCTAATAACACAGCAAGAAAGACAATCACCTGATGGAAATCTTATCGCTGAATGGGAAACATTCAAGGCTCATGCAACTAAGAAAGCTTGCCACCTAAATTCCAGAAAAACACCTGCAATGTCTGCGACAATCAACAAGGCTATCAGACAGCTTCAACACCTAGAAAATAACACACCTAGCGAGGGATACACCCCCAATGGGGCCGCCTGTGGTTTCGACTATCAACACAGGTAAACTCCCTATTTAGAAAACACCAGCATTACACTAAAATATGCTATAAATCAAAATACATTTTATCCGGAGAAACTCACACAGCCCAATTTTTCCGCCGCTTTAAACTGTTTTTAAAGTCGGCGACCTGCACACAGGTCCGCTGAATGGATAACACAATGGCATCCACACCATCGGAAATATCAGCTGAATTACACCGATTTTACACTGACCTGTACACGGCGGATTTTGCATCACCTAACGAAATTGAAAATTTTTTTCATCCGCCAATATCGATACCATAGCTGGCCAACCAGACCTGGCAGCACCCATAACAAAAGATGAACTATGGGAGGTAATAAGATCAACCCCATGCAAAAAGTGCCCTGGGCCTGATGGCTTCCCATATGTATTTTTCAAAAAATACTTTAAACATATCGCACCAATACTACTAGCAACTATGAATAAGTGCCTGGAAGACACATCCCTTCTACCTGGCGGCCAATATGCATATGTGGTCACACTTTTAAAAAAGGAGACCAGGCAGATCTTAACAACTGGCGCCCAAATTGCTCTCACCAATACCGATACTAAAATACTAACAAAAATTTTAGCCAAACGTCTGGGTTGCATTGCCCAGACAACCCTCTCACACCATCAATTTGGATTCATCCCAAACCGCTCAAATTGGGATAACATCCACGCAATTGCCAATATCTGCCAAGCTAACCCCACAGGCGCCCTTGCTTTCCTGGACCAAAAGAAAGCATATGACCAAGTACACTGAGGATACCTAGAACAATGTCTGAAGGCCTTCAACCTAACACCCCGCTTTATAAACTGGGCGCTCCTCCTAACACGCTCACCCAAGTTTGCAATCAGAGGCCCAGGCTTCCTAACTGACACCATCACCCCTCAAAGGGGACTTAAACAAGGTGACCCACTTAGCCCCCTACTATACAATTTTACCCTTGACCCCCTCCTACGCATTGCAAACTCAAAGCTCACCGGAATCAGGTTGGAGGGACAACCACCAACCAAGATGCTCGCTTTCACTGATGACTGCGTCGTTGGAGTCTCAGGCAATAGGGATGCCAGGACGATTGAGCGCATCAATCACCAATATGAGTTTTTGAGTAACGCCATGCTGAACAAACAGAAAACAGATGTAATTGGAATGGGCAAATTCAGCTCAAACTGGGCCCCTCCCCACACCACCACAGAAACCAACCAACCACACACCCAATCACACAACAAAGACCCAAGCCAATAAAACCACTGTGCTTACCCTTTGCACCCCACCCTGCCACTTACCAGTCCTCCATCTGGGCATATGGCTAGAAGCCGGTGGATATGCTCTTGACACCATAGAACTCAACATCTTGGACAACATCACAAAAAGAATGACATGTATGCGAAGGAATAAAGCCAGCCTAACTGGAAGAGTTGTATTAGCCAACTCCCTGATCCTATCAAAGCTATGGTTTGCTGCCCATGCGATCCCCTTCTCCTCCAACTTCACCATCGCAGTTTACAAGCTCCTGCAGAACTGGCTATGGTCGGGCTACTGTGCACCTGTCAGGCTAAAGACCATGTACGGCCCACGGAAGAAAGGCGGGATGGGGCTGCTCAACTTCACGGAAAGAGCAACGCAAATCCTAAGCTCATGGATAGCCTCCATGACGTCACCCAACCCACCAAACCTCCACTTGGCTAAGGCAGCCCAAACCAATTTTGCAAGGGCACTACATCTGAGGTCCCCCTCCACCCAAAGACCCTGATGAAGTACCTTGTAACACACCCAAACGCCACTGGACCGCATAACACCAATCGGTATTTCAAACGCATCCTATACAACCTAAGACAAGGAAATTGGAGTTTCTCATATGCACAGCAATCCGAAGATACTCACCCTCAAACTGGATATGTGCAACTACACAGAGGACAAACGGTTTCTAACGCGCCCAACCCATTACCACCCTTCCCTCTATCCAGGATCGACTACCTAGACCACCAAGACATCCCATATGATCTACAAACCCAAAAACAGGTGTGGAACCTCGTCACCTGTCCCCTCCTATTCCCACAAGTATGCTCCACAATGTGGCGATACATGCGCCGCACATACAGAATAGCTGACCATACTTTCTCAATGTTTGAGACATGCGCCATCTGTGGCGGACCCAACACACTAGCACACCGCCTGGAAGAATGCCCGCCATCTGCGCATATCTGGGCCAACGTGATGCACTTGTTTCAACAATCACCTACAGCCAAATTCCGACTATCCCGTGATATCATGGCACTCAACATGGCCTCACCTATCCCCCAGACACTGAGGGCCCTAATTGTGTGCATTGCAATATGGTCTATTCACACAATTACCCTCGACGCATTCAACAGGATCTTCCACAACTTTAACCAAACCATCGTCAGGTTCCACAACCATTTGGCTGACCACTTCCAAGCCTGGCTGTTCGGCTCACTCCAACACAAATGGAAGAAACAGATAGGTACATGGATTCCAATTTAGTTCCTCCGATATGACACTGAAAACCTCACAGTCTCCATAGGCGGTACACCCTACTAGCCAGGGTTGCCATGCCACCCAAGGTCTAGTCACCCACCACCTGTTGCCCCAGCCACACCAAAGTGTGCCATGTCATATTTTGAATTCTCTTTCTTTGCTTTGCTCTCTTTTCCCGCTTCTGTTTTTTTTCCGCCTCCTCTTTTCTCCTACATATCGGATGTGTCTGTCCCCTGGTTGGCCATCCTTGTACAAATAAATAAATAAATCCCAACTCAGTCCTTAGCCTGCACCCAGATGAGTTCCCTGAGTTTGTAACAGTTATTCCTCCAGCCATGATCCTCTCCATTGAACATTTTAACATCTTTTTCAACGCACCTGACTTCTCACCGCCTCTCCTAGAGTTTGTCCTTGATGAACAAAATTCTTGCATGGAAGGTATTGTTATTTTATCCCACTTATCACTGGCCACCCTCAAGTCACTCTATGCACTCAAGGATAGTGTGATCTACCTCAGGGAGTATCTGGGTACCTTTTCCATTCAGGGACCTTTCCATGAAAGAACAACATGAACCACCCTCCTTGGGTCACACTGGGGCAAGAAATACGCTGACTTAGTTAAACATATAACTGGCAAGGTCTCACCCATGATGTTTAGTAATTGAGTTACCACTTGCATTACTTATGCTAGGTCCAAACTTGGTCAGTCAGGCAAGAAGGGCATCCTACACCCTTTAAAGCAGGATTATGACCTAAGAACCTCAGTATTTTTTGTTTTATAGTAGAAATTTCCCCTCAAAAGGCTTCAATGCTGTTATGGTGATCATCAATTAGTTTCCTCAAATATTCACTACTTATCCCCTGTTCTACAACTATCACTGCTTAAGAGAAAGCCGAGCTGTTTTTCAGACATGTCTTTTACAAATTTGGGGTGCCCCAAGAGATTATCAGTGATGAGGGGTGTCAGATTTTGTGGTTGATTCGAAACTAAACCTTTTGACAACCTACAGATTGGGCCAATTTTTCCTCCTAATGCTTATGTTAATACTCTAATTAAAACATATTACAATAACACGGCACAGGCTTATTATTACAACGTGGAATTGAGCATAATAAAAGCTCGGCTTATACCCCCACAAATTTAGGCCAATCTTCTGCAAATACTTGGCATGGGCCAATCAACTCAACGTCAATTCAAATCAATCATTCTATTAGTAGCTTGGGCCGAATATGCTCTCACATTATGGCTAATTATCACTGCATCAAATCTTTGCAATTGGTCCCAATTATCAGGAACAAATCAAACATTTAGATTAAATAGTTTGGGACCGACCTGAAGTCGATGTTTAGAAGTCCCATGGACAATCAGACAAATGAAAATGTTATCATTTCTCTGATTTAAGGCAAATTTGTATATCAGTACACTTATTGGCACAATACACTTGCACATGGACCGCCCAAAAGGAAGTACCTAGTGCTATCAAGAGGACTGTTGACATCCTAATTAGGGAGTCATTTTCATCAGCTGTGTGACAAAAACATGATTGACTATCAAAATATTATTGAATGTTGATATATGTAACTAGAACAATACACTTGCACAAAACGCCTGAATGGTAGTACCTAGTGCTATTGAGAGAGGCCTGCTGACAGCCCGATTAAGGGTAAGTCATTTATTTAAATCAACCACAAAATCTCCTAGAGTTCAAATGTTGTCAGCAGTATAACGAATTTCATTTTGAGATGTTCCTAGAACCATTAACCACGTTTATTGTTGCAACTTTTCGTCCCTGAATTCCTCCTGAATATGAGAGTATTTTACCATCAATAAACTTAGCAATATGTCTCAGTCATCAATTCAAGGGCTGAACTTAAGTGGAAGTTATCTGTGAGATTGCGTGCTTGAATGTGGCCAGGAGATGCCCTAGAGGTATAAATACCGGCGCCTGGCCTAGTGAATAATCAACAATTTATTCTAATAAGAAATTTTTTATTTTATCTTCTTTTCAGTTTTTATCCTAAGTCCCTTTTGGAGAGTGTTGGCAAGTTGGATCCTTAGAATCCACAGCTTGTATATCTACCTGCCTCAGAAGAAATTCCTGAACACAAAGGGATAGTTATGCCCACAATCAACCAGAAGAGTCAGGGTTATCTTAATCAGCCTAGTGAGTTTCAAGACGGCAAAAATACCATAAGCCACTAGCAATAAAGAGGATCTATTAAAGAAGCTTTGTCCCAATTAAGCGTGCAGGATTCTAATTATAAAGTGAGCGATCCTTGGAATTTCATAACTGGTGCTCACTCAAACCCAATGACACTTTAAAAAATGGATCCAAATAACCACTCACTGGCAGATTTGTCCAGATGATAAAGTGATAACAAGATGGATACTAGTGAAAAGGGTATCTCAGATTATTTTATAAGCCGCCAAGGCCCTTTACTGGTACCTCCTACTCCCTGGATCTTATCATAGTGAGGGGAGCTCTTGCAGAAAAACCAGTCGTCCTTAATGGGAAGAGGATGATGCCTTGATCAAAGAGGAATTATCAAAAACTTAGACTGTTGTGTTAAGATTGCAGGACAGAAATACTAAAATTACTCAGGAGAATTGGGAACTTAGAACGCAATTATCAACTGCAAAATCCCAAGTAGACAGTATGACCAAAGACATTAAAAGCATAACATCCAATCAAGATTTATTCAAAGAAAAGCATGACAACCTTAAAAAAGAACTTGAATCCCTTAAAAACAAATTGACCAATGCTCACACATCTTTGACAAAAGAGAAATAGGAAAAACTCTTCACATTTGGCAAAAAAAGTATGGAAAAACAACTAAGGGCTGAATTTAAGCATCAGAATCCAATTTTCAGAGCGATATTATGAACTTGAATCATCAGAAATTGACACTAGTGCAGAAACTGATATTTCAAATATCCATTCTATGCCTAGAATCCTGGAAGCAATTATGACTCCAGATACTCCCCAATGGGAAAGAGGGCCGATTTTAAAGGATGATGCACCAGTATGTTCAAGAAATATAACCCCTATGCCCAAAGCAGGGCAAGATGACTTCAAACCATTTAATTTACCAAAGTTTGATCAGGATAAAAACGTTCACTCTTTACTCAAGCTATTTGAAAAAGCAATGAGGGAGCATCAGACCATGCAAAAGGATCATCACTGATTAACTCACTTGATTCCATAGCTGTGACCTCATTATGCCATATCTAGGCGACGATTGGTCCTATATGTATGCCAAAATTGCAGTACCAAAACAGTTTGGTGGGCCTGAGAAATTAGAAACCCAAAAAAGAGAGTTTATTTATGTTGTTTTCAATCAGAATGAGACTATTAAGGACTTTGCTGACAGATTTTGCCATGTGGCACAAGTTCTAAGTGGGTGCAACGCAATAGACAAATTTGATGCTAAGATTGCAATGAAACATGCAGTTATGCCCTTCCGTGAACTGCACAATGTCATGATACCTGCAACAATGGAAGCTTGGAAAACTAAGAACTTACCAACTACTTGAGAAGCTGTTACCGCAGTTTTGTCAACCTTAATTGGCTTGAGTCCACTCCTAATAAGGCTCAATAATCTGCTTAATCAAAAAAATGACATATAAATTATTAGCGTTGCAATACAAAATAATATATAGTAAAAAATAAAAAAGAAAAAATATATAAATGATAATAAGATAATACTAAATTAAAAAAACTATATTTAAACCAATTTTTTATATATATCACACCAAATTACTACTTTAAGTCACACTTGGGTGTGGGAAGAGGAACAAACACCAGAATTGTTGGCAGTTTGGGCTGAAGTTAACAATAAGAGGATTCAGCTCCAGATTTTTCAGCCTGTCAGGCCAAAAATAACAAATGACAATGATCAGTGAAGGCTAATTGGGAATCATAGGGCTTATGCTTGAGTCAAGTGGGTAATATAACAGATTCTGTGATTGACTCAAAAAATAAACCCTTCAACAACCTACAAATCGGGCTGATTTTCCCTCCTAATGCTTGAATTTATACACTAATTAAAACCTATTGCAATAACAAAGCTTGGGACAATTATCACCTCATGGATTTGATTATATTATTAAAAGCTCAGGCTGAATACCCACGCACATATAGGCTGATCTTCTCTGCAACTACTCAGCGTGGGCTGATCAACTCAATGTCATTATAAATCAATTATTCTATTAGTAGCTTGGGCCGAATATGCTTGCACATTATGGCTGATTATCATTGCATCAAATCTTGGCAATTGGACATTTTTATCAGGAACAATATCAAACATTTAGTATAAAGAATCTTTCAAATTGAACTGAAGTTAATGTTTAAAAGTCCCATGGACAATCAGACAAATGAAAATGTAATCAATTTCCTGCATTAAAGCGAATTTGTATATCAGTACACTTATTGGCACAATACACTTCCACATGGACCGCCCAAAAGGAAGTACCTAGTGCTATCAAGAGGACTGTTGACATCCCAAAAAGGGAGTCATTTTCATCAGCTGTGTGACAAAAACATGATTGACTATCAAAATATTATTGAATGTTGATATATGTAACTAGAACAATACACTTGCACAAAACGCCTGAATGGTAGTACCTAGTGCTATTGAGAGAGGCCTGCTGACAGCCCAAAGAAAGGTACATCATTTTTCAAAATTAGCCACAAAATCTCCTAGAGTTCAAATTTTGTCAGCAGTATGACGAATTTCATTTTGAGATGTTTCTAGAACCATTAACCACGTTTATTTTTGCAATTTTTGTCCCTAAAATCTTCCCAAATATGAGAGTATTTTACCACCAATAAACCTAGCAATGAGTCTCAGTCTTAGGACGAACTGAGGTGGAAAATACCCTGTGAAATTGCATGCTTGACTGTGGCCAGGAGATGCCCTAAAGGTATAAATACCGGCGCCTAGCCTAATGGTTAATTATCAAATAATCTAGTCTAATAAAAGTCTATTATTTTACCTCTTTCCATTTTTCAATCTAAGTCCCTTTCAGAGAGTGTTCGCAAGCTGGATCCTTAGAATCCACAGCTTGTATATCTACCTGCCTCAGAAGAAATTCCTAAACACAAAGGGATAGTTATGCCCACAATCAACCAGAAGAGCCAGGGCTATCTTAACCAGCCTAGTGAGTTTCCAGATGGCAAAAATACCATAAGCCACTGGCAATAAAGAGGATCAATTAAAGGAACTTTGT
Source organism: Massospora cicadina (assembly GCA_022478985.1). Taxonomy (NCBI): domain Eukaryota; kingdom Fungi; phylum Entomophthoromycota; class Entomophthoromycetes; order Entomophthorales; family Entomophthoraceae; genus Massospora; species Massospora cicadina. Next base: position 96,101 of record JAKSZP010011907.1, read on the forward strand.
CCCAGTTAAGCGTGCAGGATTCTAATTATCAAGCAAGTGATCTTCAGAATTTCACAAAGGGCACCAATTCACTGCACGGTTTTTGGAAGGCACTCCTCTCCAATTTGAAAATCAACCCTGTAGCTCAACATAATTTCACCCCAATTGTATGACAAACTGAGAGTGTAGAAAAGACGCTTGTACAAAATCTTTTCTGTTATGCAACTGCAACCATGGACTCCTGGGAATCAAACCTACCCTTACCCCAATTTATACAACCATCCCTAACATGTTTCCACAGGCTGCTCACCCTCCCAATCAACTCTCAGATATGACCCCTCTTTCACAGTAGGCCCTTTCATCAAGTTTTCAGTCTCAACAGATACTTTTCTTGCTACATACATCTGCAAAACTCAGCTATTTGTTAAGAAGCACCATACTATGCCATCTAGGACTGTAAGAGATTTTCTGATAATAAGCAACGCCCAGCACATGAATTTTCAGTTGGTTCCCTAGTTGAAAGTCTGGGAGAGTGTCCCCTCTGCCTAGACTGGGTTGTGTTCCCGTTCCTTATGAAAAAAAGATTCCAAAAAGGGCAGCAGTCCCTCTCATCTCACAGGGCAATCTTGCCCATATAGTAGATGAGCGATGGGTAACTTCTCGCTCCTTGAAAGTCCCACCACCTGTCCCTTTAATTGTCTCCGCCAAATTAGTATGGCAAATTGAGGAATTATAAGGCCAAAATATTTGCAAGCCGCCACTCTCATAGGTATAAAGGTTATTATGAAGTCAATGTCAATGAGCCCTCAAAATTAAGGCTTAAAAGCTTTAAACCCTTCGTAATGAAGCCTGATGGGCACATACATTTAGGAATTGGGAATAAAGTATCCAATTCTTGAAAAGACTTGCTAATGGCATTGGGCCAAAAGGAACTTTTTCTTCTCAGAGTCACTTTTGAGCAATTTTATTTAAAAATTAAGTAAACAACTATCAATCAAATGCCAGCTGCTCTCTTTTAATATTCAATGATATTAGATTTGCCGCCGGCTGCTCTAGTGTGGGGCAGCGGTGAAACCTCACCCAGAATTTTCTGTCTGGTGGGAAAACATGCTCAACTGGTTCTTCCAGTCCCACTAAGTCCTTGGGTCAGTTTAATCCGCCCAAGGATCTCGCCGTCCACCTGGCACATACCCAAGCTGTGCCTCACAGCCCACTCATTCTCTCCCGCTCCCAGCTCCATTTTGGCCTTTGGGTCAAGTACTGGAGATTGTTCTTATATGAGGAACAAGCAATTATTGACTAGGCCCAGGTGGTGATGCTGCCAGCTGGATTTATAGACTTCCGCCCCTTTAAGGGGTACTTTGACCTAGGCTTCACCTGTGAAGCAGTTGCCGCCACTGCAGCTACAGTGCCTCTGGTCCTCAAGGGCGCCCCTATACCAACAACACACACCTGGCTCCCCACTGACACCACCATGGTAGTCCAGTTCGCGGGGTTGCCCACCCATCTCCACCACGCAGTACTCCATCAGGAGTTGATGGAAGGTTTGGCTGTGTACGGCTCCAACCCCATCCTTCAGTTTGTGGTCCCCAATGGGGCTGCTCGCCTAGCTGGGCCTTGGGCATTTGCCATGATCAGCCCAAAATTTTTAAAAATTGCATTGTTGCTCACCCCATTCCGTCATACTTTCTGCCCCCAACCACCCATTCTGGGCCCATGTCAAGGGCAGGAGGATAATATGTCCTTCCTGATTTGAGTTAGATCACTTGAAGCATAAATGCCCCTCCCTTGCGGCTCCCTCAGACCCAACGCTGTTGTCGCCTGGCCCCCATTTAGCCCTGCACCCCACTGCTTTTCTGACATGGGGTACAATCCTACCCCCTCCCCCAAAGCCTGCTGCCACTTCGGTGCTCACTGCAGCCAACCAGCCCCTTCCTCAGGCCAGTGCCACTTGCACCTCATACACTCAGGAAATGGCTTAGACTGATGTGGATTCTCATGTTGTCCTGCAATTTCCAGCCACACCACTTCAATTCGTTGACCCCAATTTTGAGTTTGACTTGAACCCATGGTCCTCATTGGCTGAAACTAATGAGATGAGTAATATAATTGAAGCCTCACAGCCCACATACGACGAATCTATCCAGGTATGGGATCCTAAACCAGTTGCTCAATGGTTTTACGCCCCAAACCGGACGCCTTGGAGTTCTACTCAGACCACCAGCTCGCTGTCACAGCAACTGCCCACCCTGACATAAACACCATCTGTGAGATGGCTGAGTCATCAGTAGCGGCGCTAGCCATGGAACTCCTGCCTCCCATCATCAAGCCATCCACATCCATGCCGCATAAACAGACCCTTCTGTTTGCCCACAGGCGTGCTAAGGATGCCATCCAGAAAGTGGTTTCTGCCTCACAGGCCAACCCTAGAGTCACCTGCGCCTCCATGGCTTCACTGTCCCAGCTCCCTGCCCTCCGCATTAAGGCGGAAGCCACCATTTCCAGATACATTGGCGACTTGCTGTCCTCTGGTAATTTCCTCAACCAGAAATCATTAACATCCTCGCTTCCCATGTCACTGATCACCCCACCCCTTTGCTCTCCTCATTGTCTTGCGCTCTTGCCAAAGAGGATCATGGGACTGAGGATGAACCCCTGATCCACCCTCCCCTTCCACCATGGTAGGTTGAGCGCCTCAGCGCTGTCCCACCTGGTAGGTTGGTGTCTCAATTGTTATGTTTCGCCCATTCATTTTGAGCAGTCATTTTCATTTGGTTTGAGTAATTAATTCATATAGTTTTTCGCTCTTTGAGCTTCAGTAATGTCCATCCCTGGTGGGCGTGCCTTGTAATAAATGCAAAGGCATTGGGCCAAAGGGAAACGTTTTTGTCAGTTCAAAACCTGTTTCAGAGACATTAGGGACAAGGCTGATAGGCGTGTACATCTTTTAAAGAATGTGTCCAGTGTTGAAGCCTTGGTCAAACTAGCCAATGGTATTGGGACATTGAGAAGTTTTCTCTGATTTACTTACCTTAAAAACATCAGGGACCAAGCCTAAAGGGCATGAACCTTCTAAGAAAAATGAAATGTTGAATCTTTGGCAAAAATTGCTAGTGGTTTTAAGTCATTGTGGGATCTGCTAAAGGAGGCCACAAATAATATTTTAAAATGGAATATTTTACTTTTTATTAAAAGTACAAAATAATACTTGTTTTGGTTTTTTATGTTTTTTATTAAACAGGCAGGGCAAAGCCAGGAAATGTCCCTTTGTCAATACTACCTTCTTCTATTTAAACTAGTTCAAATTTCAAGACCATTGATATTTGAGGCAAAAGAATGCAAAGCTCAGTCTTCCAGATTAGGGAATATAGGCTTTTAGCCTATCAGAATGAAGATAACAATTTTTGAGAGGTAAAACCAACCCGTGCAGTAACAATTTGATGAATTGTATCCAATCACCATCGGTTAAAATCTTTTCACCTTGGCGGTGGTCTGACTCAGATGGTAACGATTGGGTATTTCAGCGGTAGTCAGACTTGGGGGGTAATGATTGTCTAATGTTTGCCCTATCATCCTCGAGTAAAATCTTTGCACCTTGATGGTGGTTAGATTTGGATAATGATGATTGGTTTACTCGCACCCAATCATTGATGGGTAAATTCCTCTGGCCTTGCAGAGGTTTCAATCCATGCGATATTATACTCCTCATATTTGACCAAGGAGTCAGAGAATTTCTATTATTAGTGTTTACTGTTTTAAGCTGATTTTTGTGGTAAATCGTGTTCATCCAGTTGTTAGGATTCCACCGAGAATCCTCTAGGGTTTTTTTAGGGGAACTCATATCATTGATATCCCCATTATTATTTAAAAATTTGCCAGGTGATGGGCCAATCATAGCAGCAGAATCAGGAGCACTAATACCAACATTCTTTTCTCAGATTGAAGAGGAGAATGTCCGACATTGCCCCCTCAAGAATGTTGGTAGGGGTGTTGCGGTTATGGTAGTGTAAAGCCTTAATATCTGCTTGAGAGGTAGAAAGGGGGTTGCAGAGCTTATTGGCAGCCTGCCCTTTTTTTATCGCAGTTTTAGCGGGGTTAGTGTACATGCAAGAGTTATCCTTCTTGCTGGGTTCAGTATTGGCTAGAATTAATGGAACTTCATAATTGAGCAACGATAAGATCCCTTGCTTCATATTGATAATGCCATCATACTCAATCATAAATTGAGTTCCCATAAGCATATCATAAGCGTTGTTTTCTAAGGCCACAGCGGGGGCTGATAGGATAAGCTTCCCAATATGAATGGGAAGGGATGAGTAAGCACCCAGCGCGCGGGTGTTATTAAGACCAGCAGTTCCATAATCTTGGTTGTATTCAAGTCAGGTGCAAGCTTGATCTTTTTCATCAGCTTGGAGGAAAACATTTACTGGGGAGCCCGTATCCAGAATGGCCATCACCCAAACTTTTTGTATGACCACTTCAACCTTTGTAAGTATCCCCTCAAGAGGGGGCAATAGCGCTAAGACCTCCCTAAGATGGAGATTGGAGGTTAGTTTACCTGCGGTCTAAGGGTAATTTTTTTGGATGGTTTTCATGGTGTGGCCATGTTGGATAGGGCGAATGAGGTGAGACAGCACCTCGTCTGCGTCGCTGGCAGTATCAATGACAATTGGCTCCCCTAAAATTTGGCAGAGATAGGTCTCTTTGGATATGGTGGCCTCGTCTACTCCTCCAGCATTTAAATGATCAGGGACTTCCACTTCAGCAGGTGCCCCCACAACATAATAACCAACCTCATCCTTATCCTCCCCAGAATCATCCCCTGGGGTGTTTGTAATGCAAGGTGGTGGTATTAGTTGATTAAATAAGTTAGGCACATGAGGTTTGTCAGCAATAGGGGTGCCCTTCCCTACGCTGACATTTTTTTTTTCCCTGCTCCCATTCCTCAGCGTCAGCTTTCTTCTTCCAGCACGTAGCCTCCATGTGGCCAAACTGGTTGCAGTATTCGCACCAAGGGCGTTCATGACAATTTGCTTTGGGGTTTTGTTCTTTAGGGACTATTATCTGAAGGGGCTCCTTTTTATCCTCAATTGCTAAGGCTCGAGGCTTAGGCTTTAGATCATCTATGGTTAAAACCCGAGGTTGAGATACTGCACCACATGAAACATCGGGCTTATGGAAGTCAGTGACATCTATTAATGCCTCCTTGATGTCTTGAATGGTATGGAAATAGTGTTTAACTGAAGTGATGTGCATTGCTAGCGATGGGTAAGAAGCTACTCCAGTCAAAACGGCAGCTACAGCATCATCCAAAGTCATCTTCAAAGTTGACAATGTCTGGGCTTCCAAATAGAATCGTTCTGTGAAAGCAGCCACTGACTCCCCTTTCTGAATGCTCATGCGCATAAAGGCTTGCTTTTTCATGCTTAAAGCCTGTTTTGAGCCGAACGTGTTTATGAGAGCCTCTTTAACCTCAGACCAGGTTCTAAGAGCGTCCATATGTGGGACCATCACCTCTTGTGCCATGCAGCCCAAACAGGAAAGAATATGTTTGGCCTTTTGACGGTCAGTGGCCCCTTCCATAGCCGCTTCGTAAATCTATAAAAATGAAGCAATGCTGCCCTTGATGGGGATGGACTTGTCTTTAAACGTAGGTTTAAACGAATGAGGGTCATTCCCAGAAAGGGTGTGGATAGCTGGAGCTTCTGCTTCTGAGGTTTCAGAGTGGTAGCTTAAATGATCAAAGGCCCGCGAGAGGCAATTAAACTGGTCATGCATAGCTTCAAGCCAGATTTCCATACTAGAGAGGGCTTCTAGGGGCCCAGATTCACATAGTCTCAGTCAAGCTTCGATCCCTGATTTTTGAGTTTCAAGATCTCTACTCGATTCTCCATTGCAGAGGCTTGGAAACGGAGTTGGGATACCATTGAACTTAGGTTTAATTGTGCAGTTTCCACGGCTTTCACGTGGTTCTTCAACTCTTTTTTCATTTGGTTACACCCTTCATCGTCATGAGGGTGAGTTGGGCCTTGTACTCCATCCTTGATCTGCTCATATTTCTGCTCAACCTTTGTTAGTTGACTAAATACTTCATTCAACAACACAGGGCTTTCCAGAGAAACTTTCATCACTTTGGCTTTCATTTCACATTCAGTCAAGCGACGGGACAAATATTTGGTATTTTTGAGCGAAGCTTTGAGAGCTAGCTCCTTTTCTAGTTGAACAACCTTGGCCGTGAGGGTGGTGGTGGTGCTAGATGGTTCAAGTAACATATGACGTTCAAGCTCATCAACACGCGAAAAGGCCTGAATTAACTGCTGCTCCACCACAGCCACACGCTGTTCATATTCTTCTTGAAGGATGAAGTCAGGTGCTGAAAGGTCACGATGTGTTTGCTCGATTTGCTTTTCAAGCTCTTTAGCAAACTCCTCCAACAATGAGCGGGTGCTAGTATAAGATGCGTTCAGCTCATCTATAAAGATCTTCATGGCCTCTTTGACATACTTTACAATCCCAGTATCCATAGTAGCAAGTTGATCATGCAGCTGTATGATGAAGTTACGATTAGTTCTACATCAGTTCTAACTGCTCCAAGATGTTTGGAGGTCAGGTGATACAGCTTATCATAAGCTAAATCAAAGCTGCATGAGTATCTCGGTGTCAATGTAGCTCTTCATGATGGCCAGCTAAAAGATGCATCATATGGACTAAGGCAGGATGAGCAAACTTGTGTACATAGGTGGTCATATTTGTAAGCTGACCATAAGTCTCTGGGAGGACACTAGTCTCATAGAGAAACAAGTGATTTTCCTCTACCAACAATGCTCATTCGCGAGATGAAATGTCACCAGGGTTAAGAATGCCATGGGTAAGATCTCTCAGCTTCAGTGGCTGGCCAAGTAATGTAATGAGTCTCAGGTATTAATATGGGCTAAAAATTGGTTTTTTTCAAATATTAAAGCGGTAGGACTGTCCATGAGATTGTCCTCTTCAGTTTCCTCCCCATTTTGCACCCAGCGGGTTACACTCTCCATTTCTTTTTTTCTTTTTTAATACTTATTGATGTATTCAAGGGACTCGACCCCGCGTTGGGCTCCAATTTGTGGGATCCACTAAAGGAGGACAAATAATATTTTAAAATGGAATATTTTACTTTTTATTGAAAGTATAAAATAATACTTGCTTTGGTTTTTTATGTTTTTTATTAAACAGGCAGGGAAAAACCAGGAAAGGTCCCTTTGTCAATACTAGCTTCTTCTATTTAAACTAGTTTGAATTTTGAGACCATCGATATTTGAAGCAAAAGAATGCAAAGCTCACTCTTCCAAATTAGGGAATATAGGCTTTTAGCCTATCAGAATGAAGATAAAATTTTTGAGAGGTAAAACTGACCCATGCGGTAACAATTTGATGAATTGTATCCAATCACCATCGAGTAAAATCTTTTCACCTTGACGGTGGTCTGACTTGGATGGTAATGATTGGGTATTTTGGCGGTAGTCAGACTCAAAGGGTAATGATTGGCTAATGTTTGCCCTATCATCCTCGAGTAAAATCTTTGCACCTTGACGGTGGTTAGATTTGGATGATGATGATTGGTTTACTCGCACCCAATCATCAATGGGTAAATTCCTCTGGCCTTGCAGAGAGGTTTCAATCCATGCGATATTATACTCCCTCATATTTGACCAAGGAGTCAGAGAATTTCTATTATTAGTGTTTACTGTTTTAAGCTGATTTTTGTGGTAAATCGTGTTCCTCCAGTTGTTAGGATTCCACCAAGAATCCTTTAGGGTTTTTTCATTAGGGGAACTCATATCATTGATATCCCCATTATTATTTAAAAATTTGCCAGGTGATGGGCTAATCATAGCAGCAGAATTAGGAACACTAATACCAACATTATTTTTCTCAGATCAAAGAGGAGAATGTCCGACAATCATCATCAGAAGTTGTTGCTAGTCCAAAACTGACCTTAAATTTAGGATCATTGTTTGATGCATCTCGCTTAGCCTTATGGATGCCAAAGTTACTGGGTGCAAGTGGGTTAGGTATACCAAACTCATTTCTGACCTCTTGGTACCACCCCTACGTGGGGTGGCCTTGGGGAATTCCCATTGCTTGTTGGGCCAGACTCCATCATGCCAACTGATGTAAATGCAGTTGAGCCTCAGTCCAGGCGTTTGCAGATGAACCAATAGCAGATAAACCTGCCACCAAATGCTTTGATGTTGGTTCTAATTAGAATTATCCTCCCCCTCCCCAAAAAATCTTTAGGTTAGATTAAGTTCAGGGCTCCAATCACTGCTTTGACCTACTACCAATTGAACACTATTAAAATAGTTGCATCGCACTGAGAAAATTGTTGGTCAATTTTCTTTATTTATATTTCCAATAAACAATTTCCCAATTCCAGTTTTTATGCTCAAAACTAAATAACCCTTTCCTCCTCTATCTCCACAACCTGCGGGGCTCTTGGCCATGTTCAACTGGTACGTTGCTAGATGCTTATACACAATTTTGGCTTATAAGTGCTCAATGGCGAGATACCTTCCTGGTTTCATAACCGTTGTACCAGTAGCAGTGTTATTGGATTTTGGGCTTTGCGTTTGGGTGCTTCAGCACTTAAACCGGCATACCAGTCTAAAATTAACTTGCTGTTTGCCTGGCAGAGGTCCTCTTACAATCCAAAGTCATGAATATGGTGAACCTCGTCAACAGAGACCAAATGTAAATAGGCACCTCTTGGTGCTTTAGATTGTCATTGACTCCTTCTGTAGGTTTGTTAGCAATTCCTTCACTTCCACATTTCATGGTAACAGTAGCCCTGGAGCCCCATGGGGTTCAAGCCGCAACTGATGGTAGGGTCCCACAATTCCCCCATATAGCCCTTCAGGGATGCCTATAAGAGCTCAGTCCCTATTATGACCTGATGCCCAGAAGTTATGTTTAAAATGCTCGAAGCTTGTAGCGGAATACCTTTTTACTCAAAGATCTGGTTGGGGAGGGCTTTGGTCCTCCACTTCATTTGCCTATATTAATTTGGAATCACCCCATCACCATACGCCAAATAGATCTGGCTGGAGTGGAATGGGTCCTTTGGGATTCCACTAGAGGTAAAGTAAATGGGGAGCTGTTGTCCCAAGATACTAATGGCTTCTTCCGCCAAATTGACCATGGCTCCAAATTGCCTCATGAACGAAGCACTGATCAACAAGTCGTAGTTAATATTTGGCAAAACCACCGCTGGAACGGAAGCCTTAATTAACCAAATCTCAGAGGTAACGCGCTGTAAGCTCCTTCAGACACAGTGCTCTGTGCCCCTGAGGTCTCTTACACTATTCTGTTTACATCAGGCTTCAGCTGAAGTATAGCCACGAGCTTAGGTAAAATTTTATTAACTTGAGCACCAGTATCTTTAATAGCTAAGATTTTTATTTTTATAAATACAAGGATGGCCGACCAGGGGACAGACACATCCGATATTTAGGAGCAGGAAAAGCGGAAATCAGAAATGGGAAGAGAGCGCAAAACAAAGGAACTAAGAAGATACGACTTGGCACACTTTGGTGTGGCTGGGGGGCCACGGGTGGTGGGTGACTAGACCTTGAGTGGCATGGCAACTCATGGGCCAGTAGGGTGTACCGCCTATGAAGACTGTAAGGTTTTCAATGTCATAACGAAGGAATCAAATTGGAATCCAGGTGCCCATCCGTTTCTTCCATTTGTGTTGGAGTGAGCCTAACAGCCAGGATTGAAAATGGTCAGCCAAATGGATGTGGAACCTGATGATGGCTTGGTTAAAATTGTGGAAGATCCCGTTGAAGGCGTCAAGGGTAATTGTGTGAATGGACCATATTGCAATGCACACAATTAGAGCCCTCAGTGTCTGGGGGATAGGTGAGGCCATGTTGAATGCCATGATATCGCGGGATAGTTGGAATCTGGTTGTAGGTGATTGTTGAAACAAGTGCATCACGTTGGCCCAGATATGCGCAGATGGCGGGCACTCTTCCAGGTGGTGTTCTAGTGTGTTGGGTCCGCCACAGATGGCGCATGTCTCGAACATTGAGAAAGTACAGTCAGCTGTTCTATATGTATGGCGCATGTATCACCACATTGTGGAGCACACTTGTGGGGATAGGAGGGGGCAGGTGACGAGGTTCCACACCTGTTTTTGAGTGTGCAAGTCATATGGGACGTCTTGGTGGTCTAGGTTTTCAATCCTGGACAGAGGGAAGGGTGGTAATGGGGCAGGTGCATTAGACACCATTTTTCCTCTGTGGAGTTGCACATACCCAGTTTGAGGGTGAATATCTTCGGATTGCTGTGCATAGGAGAAGCTCCAATCCCCTTGTCTTAGGTTGTATAGAATGCGTTTGAAATACCGATTGGTGTTGTGCGGTCCAATGGCGTTTGGGTGTGTTACAAGGTACTTCATCAGGGTTGCCAGGTTGGAAGGGGACCTTAGATGTAGATCCTTTGCAAAATTGGTTTGGGCTGCCTTGGCCCAGTGGGGGGATGGTGGGTTAAGTGACGTCGTGGAGGCTATCCATGAGCCTAGTATTTGCGTAGCTCTTTCCGTGAAGTTGAGCAGCCTCATCCTGCCTCTCTTCCGTGGGCCATACATGGTCTCCATCCTGACAGGTGCACGGTATCCAGACCATAGCCAGTTCTGCAAGAGCTTGTAGACTGCGTTGGTAAAATTGGTGAAGAAGGGGATCGCGTGAGCAGCAATCCATAACTTTGATAGGATCAGGGAGTTGGCTAACACACTATTCCGGTTAGGCTGGCTTTACTCCTCCGCATACATGTCATTCTTTTTGTGATGTTGTCCAAAATGTTGGTTTCTATTGTGTCAAGTGCATATCCACCAGCTTTGAGACATATGCCCAGATGATGGACTGGGTTGGTGGCCGGGTAGTGTGCAAAGGGTAAACACAGTGGTTTTACTGGCTTTAGATCGTTGTTGTGTGGTTGGATGTGTGGTTGGTTGGTTTGTGTGGTGGTGGGAGGGTTGGCCCAGTTTGAACTGAATTGTCCCATAACAATTACCTGTTTTTTCTGTTTGTTCAGCATGGCGTTACTCACTGACTCATACTGGTGAATAATGCGCTCAATCGCCCTGGCATCCCTATTGCCTGAGACTCCAACAACGCAGTCATCAGCGAAGGCTAGCATTTTGGCTGGTGGTTGTCCCTCAACCTGATTCCAGTGAGCTTTGAGTTTGCAATGCGTAGGAGGGGGTCAAGGGTAAAATTGTATAGTAGGGGGCTAAGTGGGTCACCTTGTTTAAGGCCCCTTTGGGGGGTGATGGTGTCGGTTAGGAAACCTGGGCCTCTGATTGCAAACCTGGCTGAGCGCGTTAGGAGGAGTGCCCAGTTTATAAAGCGGGGTGGTAGGTTGAAAGCCTTCAGACATTGTTCTAGGTATTCCCAGTGTACTCGGTCATATACTTTCTTTTGGTCCAGGAAAGCAAGGGCGCCTGTGGGGTTAGATTTGCAGATGTTGGCAATTGTGTGGATATTATCCCAAATTGAGCGATTTGGGATGAATCAAAATTGATGGGGGGAAAGGGTTGTCTGAGCAATGCAACCCAGACGTTTAGCTAAATTTTAGTTAGTATTTTAGTGTCAGTATTGGTGAGAGCAATTAGGCGCCAGTTGTTTAAATCTGACTGGTCTCCTTTTTTAAAAGTGTGACCACATATGCATCTTGGCCACCAGGTAGAAGGGATGTGTCTTCCAGGCACTTATTCATAGTTGCCAGTAATATTGGTGCGATATGTTTAGAATATTTTTTGAAAAATTCATATGGGAGGCCATCAGGTTCAGGGCACTTGTTGCATGAGGTTGATCTTATTATATCCCATAGTTCATCTTTTGTTATGGGTGCTGCAAGGTCTGGTTGGCCAGCTATAGTGTCAATATTAGCGGATGATAAAAAATTTTCAATTTCGTTAGGTGATGCGAAATCCGCCGTGTACAGGTTCATTTAAAATCAGTGTAATATAGCTGATATTTCCGATGGTGTAGATGCCATTGTGTCATCTGCTCGGCAGACCTGTGTGCAGGTCGCCAACGTTGAAATTGGCTTAAAATGGTGGAAAAATTGGGCCATGTGAGTTTCTCCAGAAAAAATGTATTTTGATTTGTAGCATACTTTGGTGTAATGTTGGTGTTTCCTAAAGAGGGAGTTTACCTGTGTCGATAGCTGGAACCACAGGCGGCCCCATTGGGGGGTGTATCCCTCGCGAGGTGTGTTGTTTTCTAAGTGTTGAAGCTGTCTGATAGCCTTTTTGATTGTCGCAGACATTGCGGCTGTTTTTCTGGAGTTCAGGTGGCAGGCTTTCTTGGTTGCACAGGCCTTGAATATTTTCCACTCAGCGATAGGATTCCTATCAGGTGTTTGTCTTTCTTGCTGTGTGATGTTATCACCATCTCAATCCAAAGTTTAAGCTCCAGAAGGTGGATGGTGCTCGGGTGAACTCTGTGCCAGGTTGGTAGTTTTTCATATTTTTCTGAGGACGATAGTGGTATTGAGACCATTTGATGGTTGGACAAAGGGATAATTGTTGTTGTAAAGTTTGATACTTGGTGCCAGAAGTCTATAGGGGCGAGCATCAGGTCAATCTGGGTCATTGAGACCAGCTGGGTATTGTTGTGGTGGGGCTCGTCATGTTGGCCATGGTGGGGGCTTGTTTGGGAATGGTGTCACATAGGCCCAACGTTGCCTTTAGTATGCATAGTTCCATGTGGCCGCAGGGTATAGCCCTAGACTTGGGCCAGCGGTCAGTATTGGTGTTAAGCCAGCAGTTGAAATCTCCCGCGAAAAATGTTGCCTTGGAGAAATGGATTGAGAGGATATCGGAAAAAAATTTTGGCGGTCATTCAGATCATTTGGGGCATACACACATACCACAGCAAAATTTTCTCCGTTCCACTCAAGGTTTGCCAGGAGCAGCCATCCTTCCAGGTGGGAGGATGTGCTTTGGATTTTTACTGGAGGGTTACAGTTTGTTCGAATTACCATCCCACAATGTTATGTCTAAAAGGATTTGGCTGGAAGGAGCATGGTTGACCATGACTCCTCCTCCCCCTGTGGACAGTGGGGTTCTTGTATGGCCAAGATGTCCAAGGGGATATTGCACAGGAACACCATTTTTTTGGCCCAGGATGTGGGGGCCTTGGCTCCCGCAATGTTGAGTGACCCTATGTTGATTGTGGTAGTCCGCACATCAGGAACGCTGGGGTGACCCAAAAAGTTCACCCAGTTCCTTATTGTGAGTCATACTGCAAGTATGGGGTTGACTAGCCAGATTTGTTCCAGTGTGTTAGTCGGCGGCCTTAGTTCTGGCATTGTTCAGTTTCTTCTGGCTTGGATTTCTCCGTGGGTTTTGGGTCTGGCGTGGGTTGGCTTTTTCCCCATTTGAAAAAAAAATTTGCCGCTTGCCTGTGGGTTTGATGGGCATAAACTAGGAGTTGGGGTGATTGGGTCTTGTGCATAGGTGTTGTCACATTGTGATTGGCTGAAGTGGTCTTCCATATCATCGCCTATCACATATGATTGGCTGGGAGGATCCCCAGTGGTGCAATGTGGATCTGCTCCCATTTGGTTGGAGGTGTTTGATTGGTTGTGTCCAAAGAATTCATCATTTTGGTTGTGTTGGGTTTTATGTGGGGGATCTGATTGTTTATTCCACTGTGCTGCCATGGCATCTTCCTGAATTTGTTCCGTGGAAATTGTGGTGTGAGTTTGGGTCTCAGCGGAACTTGTGGCCTGCTTGCAGGCAGTCTGTGCACGACGGCAGTCCTTGTGTGAGATGGGCTCAACCAAAGCAATATCAGCTCTTTTACCCCAATAGAAGGCAAAGGTGGAGTCCTTAATTTTGCTGAAAATTGGGCTTGTTTCATCCATATTGTCCTTGCAAAATTCCGATGCTTCAATCCTGCACTTGATGGGGCATGCATGGTCTTTGTGGCCTATTGCTGAGCAGAATTTGCAGATAGGTGGGGTGTGTTCTGGTGTGATGCAGAAGGGGTGAGATATGCTGCCATCAGGGAGGTTGATGGTCGCCATGCGGGAAATGAGGGTGATTTCCTCTGCCACGTCCTGATCCAGTTCAATAATGGCTATTGCCTTTCCTGTGCACAGGTGGGGCAGGAGAAGAGATTTTTCGAATTCAAATTGTTTGATTACTCCATAACCTTCAAGGCCCCTGTGGAGTTCATCTGCAAGGATATTATGGTTCACGGTGCTCGGGAGTCAGTCAAATATGATGAATAGGTCATTTGCCTCATTCCATCGTGTGCGCACCATGCAGATGATACGGTCTTCATTGTTGATTTTTATGGAGAATTTAGTTTTCACTGCATCTGCCGCTTCTTCTGCGGACATGAACCTGACGTCCACCCATCCTCTGTGTAGATTTTTGTAATTTGCTGAGATGGTGTTTGGGAAAGTCGCAGAGAAGGCCTCCCCATTTTTCCCATGATTCAAGGGAAGTATCGCTGACCATAATTCTAAGGCCATGCTCAAGGGAGGACAAGGGTTGGGAGTGTTCGATTTTGGTACATGCGCCCATTTTTTGCAGGAATTGCAAAACTCCGGATGTGGCGCTGTACTCACCCTTTTTGGTGGGAGGGTGTGTCAACATTCTGCTGGGGCGTTTCTCCCCGGTGGGTTGGGAGGGCTTCAGGCCTTTTGTGCTGGCCACTTTTTCCCAACTGGTATAGTTGCGGACAAATTTGCTCATATTCCAGGTTGATTGTCAATATCAAAGAAATTGCGTAGAATCATGTTACTAAAAGTGATAGTAACAGGAAAGAAAAGCTTAGCTAAGATTTTGTGTTCTGTACAAGGATATCACAGTAGGTACAATCCGAATAAGAAGAACCATTGGTGTTTATTACATGAATGTCCAAGGTCTTTTTGTTACCAAGGAAAGAGGCTATACCCATACTGACATGAGGATATTCATGGATAATCTTTTCTACTAGAAGAATATGTTAACTCACACTAGGGAGGCGACGTCCATTGAGGGTCCAGCATCACTTGTACTGTCTCATTCAAGGATTTGACATGTATATGGCTTTTGCACATCTTAGCGGAACTCACAGCCTAAAGGAGGATAGTCGCTCTATTGAATGGAGGCTGAGGTAACTGCCAGAAGTTGTTGGTATAATTAGTTGTTGGGCTGGGTCCCAGGCCTAATTCAAAGAGACTTTTGTATCATTAGGGACAATTAAATTCGAATTAGTGGAGGTAGAGCATCCCATCTCTACTTCACTCAAGCTTTTCTCTAATCATTCAAAAAATATGGCACTTCATGAAAGTGCTGATTGCCTGGGCAGTTAGCCGCATAATGCACTTTTCATACACACAAGAAACATGCATTCATAATTAGCTCTCATATGTAGTTCGCGTCTGAAAAGGCCAGGATGAAAGTTAACCAAAGTATTGAAGTTAGGCTGGGGTTGGGGTGGCTGAGCGTAAGGAGGGCGGAAAGGATCTGCCAGCATATAGGGTAGATGAATATTCCCCAACTGATTATAACTGGGTCATTTCTACCCATTTTCAACTGAGTATGCAGAGGTGGTGACAGAAGCCTCCACTCCACATTGGTAGCACTGAACGTCATGGAAAGACGGCGCAAATTGCTAACAATCTGAAGAAGCCCTGCATCTTCTTTAAGATGTGAGTCATAGCATTATGAAGATCACAATATGGTTTTACTGCCGCTGTCATGGCTATGTCTACATCCTCGTTGGTTAAGATATTTTTTCACTAACACATGAGCTTCATTTGTAAATTGCTCTGCGAACTCTACTAGGGACTCATTCTTGTGATACTTTATGGTCAGAAAGTCAGCCTTGCACTGCGCCATCTTAGCCATGCCCCCAAACAGATGGAGCACAGTATCCTTCACTATTGATAAGATATGGAACTATTTTGGAGGTAACAGGTGACCTAGTTGGCGCTCTCAACGTCCAAAGTGGAAATCAACTGTTTCGCTTTCTGCCAATCTGATGCCCCTTCCATGGCAAATTAGAACCATATAAAATATCCATGCATGTCCCATCATGACTGAAGTGTGGTAACTTCTTGATCTGAACAAAATCACCTCACTCCAGGCTCTGGGCATGAGGAAAAGCCAAAATAGGTTCCAAAACCAAGGGGAACATCCCCTTGTGAACTAAAATATGGTTGCATGGATGGATGCAATACCACAGAAGTGGACTAGGTAGAAGTCGGATTGCAAGGAGGGACTGCCGCATTCCCAAGGGATAATTGCTGGCTAATCCATAGCATTCTTCTCCAGACTTACTGCTGACTGCACCCTTTCCCTCCATACCAGGTTGTTCAGCAAAGCGTTCATCAGTTATTTGCTCATCTTTGACTGAATAGCACCAACGCCGGCCATCTTGTAACCCCTGTTTAAGCGCTTTTGCTCACTTTGCAATTTGTGGCAGAATTTCTTCTCAAAGTCCAGTTTATGCTCCATTTCCTGAAGCCATGAGAGAACGTCCTCCAATGTGCCCTGCATTCTCGCGTTCTTCTGTCCAGTGTCATGTGCTTGTCAGTTTTCTTTGTCTACTTGATTAATGAGAGCAATTGATTCTTACACTAGATCCTTGTTGGCCCAATGAAAGGTATCCAAACGCACTTGAATATCAGCATACTTCACCATCTCAATGAACGGAAGGTAAAGGCTCAGCTCTGAGCTTCCTGACTAGCACTTTGTAACTGATTAATCTGTCCCAGAAACTGGCTGTATATGGAGGATGCCAAAAAAGAGATGGACATATGGTCAGCCATCCACTAGTTACTCTGCCCAATGCAAAGTTGACTAAATACAACTGCCACGGAGTCAACATGATCCAAAATTCGCCACTCTTTAAGGTAACCAAGTCCCTAGATTGAGCCACCTCTTATTTGATCCCTTTGACCCATTCTGCCAGATCCACCATAAACTGCTCAGTATTACCACCCAACACTGTGGCATCCTGGATCTATTCTGCTGATAGGCCACGCCAGTCTAACAGTTCCACTATTACTCATGGTAGCTCATGATTCAACTGTGCAACCGATTTCATTCAAACAATGGTGGATGTCCACAATGCAATTGTCCATATGCACAAACGCCCCTGAACCTCTGATAAAGAGTGATCAAGGCAGTTGAGTAAAAGGCAAGTATCATTCTGTTGCACTTGAACAAACCGCATGACTTCCCCATCTCAATGTTATGGCGGGCCAACACACTCAGTAGCTGGTATATCAAAAGCTGCACATATGCAACCAAGTATTCCTCAGTTCCATGGGTGCTGAGCCAGCAAGACAGCCCCATGGTGGTCTTGCAAGGTAAGACATATACAACGCATAATGAGCTTCTTTGTCCCGTTGGTTATAGAATAAACTCAGAGCATGTTCCCCCACATCATCTTCATAAAGGCGGTATCCTCGCAAAAGCCATTCCAAATACCCTGCAGTTGCTGAGGGTCACTTTTGTGTACCTTCCCTGTT
Source organism: Massospora cicadina (assembly GCA_022478985.1). NCBI lineage: Eukaryota > Fungi > Entomophthoromycota > Entomophthoromycetes > Entomophthorales > Entomophthoraceae > Massospora > Massospora cicadina. The sequence goes on from JAKSZP010011907.1 coordinate 113,603, forward strand.
GATCTGACGCCAGCGCGGGACAAGAGTCAACTGCAATCAGACCATGTTGGAAATTTGGTTGACCACATTATCCATCTCGCTTGCTAGTTAAAAATTGACTGTTGTTAAAGTAACCAGTTTTGGAAATGGTTGTTGACTAAATTATTAATCATAAATATCGAAGGATATAATCTGACAGTTGGTTTTGATTAATGTTTAGTTGGGGATCATCCCCAAATAAATTATTAGTCATAATTAATCAAAGGAAACTAATCCTATGATGGGATTTGATTATTAAGTCATTGGGGATCATCCTGACTAAATTAGTAGTCGAAATTCATTAAAGGACATAATCCAATGATTTTTTTATTTAAAATTTCGTTGGGCATTATACCCAAAAATGTTAATTAATTAAATCGATGAGGGCATGATTGCCAATAGTTGGATTACCATAATGAATCATTACAGAAGAGGTGATGAACAATTAGGGTCAATTTAACGAAGCTACTGAAGTGTTTTAATGCTTGTTTTGGCAGTAGCTAGGAGTAGTAATCAGGTGACATGGCCCCCAGACCATTTGTGAATGGTTCCTAACACATGAGGATGGTTGCCGATCTGTAAAAGGTTACACTGCTGGGGATTAATTAAGATGAAGACATTCGCTACCATCAGAAGTTAATCCCAAGGTAAGAAGTTTTGGGGGACTAATCAGTTTATTTTAAGAGAATTATCTGAAAAGTTGTCCACCTTCTGCCTATAAAAAACCCTACCATTTTCTAATAAAAAGCAGAATTTAACTGAAATATAGTTTTATATTTACTTCTAAATTGAAGATTGAATGGAAAATAAGTCCCTATTTGTTTTTCTCAGATACAGTTATCAGAGTGGATTCGTTGCCACCTATTTTGAAGACTCAACCTACTAATTGTCATCATACAACTAGTGTTTGTAATATTACTCAACAACCAACCTGTGCAGTAAACTTACCTGAAAGTTTACTCTTAGCTCACTACAGGGGGTGTAGTTGAGTCTTGTCAAGAAGTACCACCATGACATTGGTGCAGGGAGAGATTCAGCGGTTATTGACTGAGCTGGAGAGTGTGAATCAGACCACTCTAATGTTGGAAGCTCAGGACAATTATCTTAATGGAGAATCGTGTTTTCAAGGTGTTAGAAGGTGTCAACATTGTCACAGAAGTTAAATAATGTATTACTCGGAAAACTTCTGAGTTGGAGCAACAATATTTCAAAGTGGAGAAGGAGCTACTCCTGCTCAAAGTAGCACTTCAAGCCAAGGCTAGAAAAATCCTATATTTCAGGAAAAACATAGTAGCTCCAGAAACAAGTATAAGAATGGGAAAACCATAAGTGCACTTGTATTCATGTGGAAATGGAGATTGGGGATTAGGAATGTCGGTATTTCACCAAATTCACATATGTCTGAAAATTCCACTCCATCAATTCCCCTGGCATCATCAGAAGGAGAGAGCAATATATCTCAATCTATCAAATTTATTGATCAATCTCATCCCAATCAGTTGATTGAAGATTTGATTGCGCAGAGATTAATTCACTACAATAGATTACAAGCTGTTATGAAGCCTTTAAATATCCCCTCTTTTCAATAATAAAATTTAGGTCAGATTATAACCTGTATTTTCATTTAATTTTAACTACTTTTTGGAGAATCCGCCCAGTGTAACTTTGAGAGAAATATACCTCATCAGAAATGTAATCCAAAACTTCAAGACTGGTGCTCACTACAGGGGAACTCTGAGTTATGACCAGTGAAAACGTAAATCACTACCATGGATTCCCATTTTTCTCCTGAAGAAGCTCATGCCCATGAGTAAGGCCGCATATAACGATGGGTTTGTTTATCTGAAACCCAAATCCCAAGATTACCTCCATGTTGGAGTTTCATGCCAACTTGGAAATTTTATGTTCCTAGCTTAAGCTTTACCTCAGATTTTCAAATACCACCTGAGGTTTTACAAAAATATTATTAATCAACTGCTTGAAGGTGCTTTAATCCCTGGAATCCATGCTACCCAATCTTGATCTAATGCTGTACCCTCTATTTTCAGGAAGTGTTGCAACCCTCCCAAATGCCTGGAATTAGCCCCAAGCAATACTTGCACCAGCTCGTTCACCCAACCTTGTACCATTTATTACCTTTAGTGGGAATGCACCATTAAGGGATGCTCAATTTACTAGAAGGACTTAACTCCTTGAATAATCATGTTTTCGAATTTTATAAGTCTGCCTCCAAACTTAGCCAAGATAATTGTGAGGCCATTAAAAGTAATTGGACTCTTCTCAATGAAATTTATCTACAGCTTATTTAGCCCAATATTAGAATCTGAGTTTGTTGATGATCAGTTCACAAAGCGAGTTCAGAAGATTCAGAGAGAATGGATAGAGGGTCTTTCCCAAATCTAAGTGTAATCAATCAATGGAGGCGGAAGTTAAATCCTGTCTCATTCAAATGGAACAGCTGTACTCAGGGATTCAATTCCAGGTCAATGAGGTAGAGAAAGCCTCAGGATCTATGGGTCCCCCAGGGGTTGAAGGACCTCGTGGGCCACCTGGGAATGTAGGGCCTTGGGGACCACCAGGCGTGGAAGGACTTTGAGGGCCTCAGGCTGCTGATGGGCATTCTGAATCCCTTCAACAAATCACCTCTCTCTTAAGTATGATGAATCGCTTGCATGAACAGTTCTATAAGTTGGCCAAGGAATTTAACTTAACCCCCAATGGGGTACCAATCGATCCCTTCTTGTCACTACAGTCTTTATCAGATGAGTTGGTCTATTTGGGTAAATGGGCAAAGGACACTGATATCCTGCTCCATGCTTGTGAATCTAAAGGAGAAATTCTCCAAGCGAAGTTTGAGATGCTGGAACTCAAGTATACTTCCCAACAGGAACAGATCTTTGAGCTATCTCGCCAATTAGATAAAAAAGTGGGGTTTGCTGAGCTGAACCATCAGATTAGTGAAATTTGTACTGAAGCTGCTGATCTTTATCCTCAATTTTCTTCTCAAGCGTCAGACTCCAATTCATATGTTACCGCTCAAACTCAACCACCTGGAGTACATGTTTTGACCTATAATGCCACATGAGTTCCAAACCAGTATTCAAAGACAAGTACTCCCCAGGGGAAGGCAGCATTATCTCCTTCCTCTATCTTTATGAAAAGGCACTAGATGAAGCTACGGATCACCAAAAAATGAATTATTTGCCAAATTGCCTTACTTGTTTGGCTCAGGATATCATAGTACCCCACTTGATGACTTGTTCTACTTAGTCTTAGGTGAAGGAAGCGCTAATCAAAGAAAATGGGAGTGAGAAAATTTATCCTCCCAAAAACAGGCTTTTATGGGTATACAGTCCCATCAAATTGAATCCATCAAAGACTTTGCTCATCAGTTCTATTGGGAAGCTCAGACTCTAGTGGCTAGTGGTCAGTTAAATTTGGATGATGCAATTACAGCAGTTATGTCAGCTTTTTCTTTTAGAACGCAAATGCAAGTTTATTTGATCAGTGTTAAAAAGAATTTTTGAAGTATTTTGAACATTAAGGAGGCCTTATTGGAATTGCCTCCTCAATTCTCCAAAAAAACCCTGAGGTTATGAGTCTCCTAGACCTAGTCGCCCCAAAGTCTATGCTATGCTTGAGAATACTAGGGCGATCCAGTGTAACTACTGTCATCGATATTTTCATACTAATAATGTTGTTTCAAGAAGGAAGCAGATGAGAAGAATAAAAGAGATAAGCCCAATAAGAGTCTCCACCTTGATAATGATGTGAGTGCCCAACAAGAACAACAAAGCCAGATCAAGTATAATAAAGATGAACATTCTTCTTATTCCTTGCCCTCCTTGTTGGCTTTATCCTCTCAGTTTGGAAGCACCATTACCCGTATTGCCTTCTGAGTAAATCAAGTCAATGCCAAGTCTATCATAGATACAGGGTCTCCTGTGAATGTTGTTTCATCAAAATTCACCAAGTGGATCAAATTAACTCCTTATATTTCTCACTTTGAATAATATGGCATGGATGGACCTCAAAGTACTCAGTCAATTAGAGATTTTTCGTCCCTTTCCCTAAAAATTGGGAAATTAACTTTCATGATTCCTGTCATTGTACTAATAACTTGAGTTATGACCTACTTTTAGGGACTCAATTCTTATGAAAATTTATTGGAATTATCAAATACCCTGACTCATCGCTGTCTCTCTTGGGTATAATTTCCCTTACTTTTATCTGATCATGCTTCTACCCAACGTCAGTTATGTCTGCTAGAAGGAACCAAAATGTCTTGTTCACTTCAATATCACGTTGAAGATTCACACATAAAATTACCCCCTACATCAGCAGATATTGAAGAAGAGATGCCTATTTTCTCACCCAAAAACTTAGTTATTCCGCCAAAATCAAGTTAAATGTTAACTCTTCTTTACATTTTTTAATTCCTAAAGGGCATTTGTTCCAAGTTAAGTGATTATAACCCTTCTTCTAAAGAACTCTTGACTTTTCCTGGAGTATTGGATTATGATCACTCAGGATCATTATCCATCTTACTGGCAAACTTTACCAATGAGCTGAAATTAGTAGATCGAGAGCATCCAATTGCTTATGCCAAGTTACTGCCCTTATCTCGAATTTATGATGTTAAACCCTTCAGAAGTCTATAAGTTTTTGGGTTAAAAGAGTGAACATGAAATCTTACTGTGGGTTAGCTATTGGAAAATACCTCACTTAGGAACAGGAGAAATAAGCGCTCAATTATTAGACAAATATTCTGACTTTTTTGCTAAGCATACTTAAGATTTTGGGAAGATGAAAGGAGTAATGCACTCTGTTGAAACTGTAGATCACCCTTCTATTCGTGCAAAGCCCTATTGTAAGTCTAAAGAAGAAGAAACCCAAGTTTTTAAGGAGCTGCATCAATTGTTGGAGGCTGGATTATTGAAACCCTCCAATAGTCCTTGGGCATCTCCATTGTTATTGGTTAATAAGAAAGATGGTTCCCACCAAGTTGTTATGGATTATCGAAGACTGAATGCTATTACTCAACGAGATTGTTATCCCTTACCTAGGATCGATGATTCCTTTAGGTTGTTGGCTGGATCCACCTATTTTTGGCATGGACTTAGCCAGTGGATACTGGAAAATCGAGTTATCACCAGAAGACCGTGGCAAGTGTGCCCTGATATCAAGTGCAGATTTTTTTGAACCAACTCATATGCCTCAAGGATTAAGCAATGCCCCAGCAACCTTCCAAAGAACCATGGACAGTATGCTATGGGATCTAAAGCTTACTTGTGTTCTAATATCTTGATTATATTACTGTGTTTTCCAAAAATTTTAACGAGCATTTGGACCATCTAAAAGAAGTTTTCAGATGAATTTGGAGCTCTTCCTTAAAACTCTAACTTCCAAATGTTCATTTATTCAGAACGAAATGGATTTTCTAGGACATCAGGTCTCAGCTAAATGGATTTGACCCCTCTCAGATAAAAATCAAGCCATCCAACAAATGACTCCTCCTAACTCTCTGCGGGATATTCAAGTATTTCTTGGCATGGTTGGGTATTACTGGAAATTTATACCCAACTTTTGCTGATATAACTGAACCCTTATTCCACCTGTTGCAGAAAGAAGTACCCTTCGAGTGGGGATCAGCTCAAGGACAGTCATTCAATTCTCTGCGTACTGCCTTGATCAAAGTACCTGTTCCATTTAAACCCAATTCAATAAGCCTTTCTTTTTACATACTGATTTAAGCAATGTCGCTGTTGGGGCTATCATATCCCAGTGTGATGAAGAGAAGAATGATCATCCCATCACTTTCTATAGCAAAACGTTTTCAAAGGCTGAATGAAATTACAGTGTCACTGAGTGGGAGTGTTTGGCTGTAATTCTAGCAATCAAGCACTTCTGTCCCTTCTTATATGGTAAACATTTCACTGTTATTACCGACCATTCTTTAAGATGATTGCAGAACATGAAGGATCTGGATGGGAGGTTAACCCGTTGGGCCTTAAGGTTTCAAAATTACGATTTCTCCATTGTTCATCACTCAGGTTTTCAACATCAAAATGCTGATGGTCTGTCCTGATTGCCTATTCTGACCTTGAAACTAGAAAAAGAAGAATGCTTATATAAAATGGGACCATCTAGTACTAAAAAAAAAGAATGCTTATATAATCTTATTGGACGACCTGAGTTTGGGATTAAGAAACTGAAGAGGATCACACCTTTCTAAAATCAATCACCAAAGATACTATGATTCTGGATGGAGCTTTGTATAAGAAAGTTAAATCTAGGAGGTTGCCCTTTTTGCATCCCAACTCTAGAAATCGCGCTGTAATGGAGGGTCATGAACAAGTTAGTCATAGCAACTAAAAGAAGACTCAGGATAGTTGAAGACTTAATACTATTGTAACAAAATGACTTAATTCATCCAAGAGACTCTTGACTCATGTCTTATTTGTATACGACATGGAACAACTAATCCTACTTTTCAACAACAAGTTATGCCTCCAACTAGAGCATTTGAGGTGGTTAGCATTGACGTTGTAGGTCCTTTTCCTCGAGGATTGCACGGACATCAGTATATTATTATGGCTGTCAACCATTTAACTAAATGGATTGAGGCCATTTCCATAACTACCCCCTTGGCTAAGACTATAGAGCTATTCCTATACCAGCATATCATTTCTCAACATGGGTGTCTTAAGGTTCTTATGTCAGATAATGGGACTAACTTCACCTCGCAACTTATACAGGATTTATCCAAATTATTTAACACTGCACAGCGATTTGTTGTCTCATATAATCCATCTACAAACGGGTCCATTAAACAAATTATTGGAACCCTAGTCTCAATTCTAAGGAAGACGGCAACCACTGACCCAACTCAGTGGAATTTTTATTTGCCTAGTGCCTTGTTTGCTTATTGGATAAGCTATCATCATATTATCAAGATGTCACCTTTTAAGTGCATATATGGGCAGGATCCTTCAGTCCCTTCTAGTGTTCAGATAATCCTTGAGGAAAGCATTCCAGAGAATTATGATTTAATTTTAGGGAATCTGGCTGATGAGATTATTTGTCTTCAAGCTCAAGAAATGAAATCAATTGAAACAACCAATTAAAAAGAGACTCAAAGAAGCAACCAACACAAACCTGCATTACATGAATACCAGATTGGGGATTACGTTATGTACTATCATACTTGGCCTGATGGGCGAACTGAAAAAATTAGGAACTAATTATCTGGTCCCTATTGAGTTATCTTTCAAAAGGGATTAGAGTATTTGCTTGTTCATGTTGATACTGGTATAGTGGTAAATCGTATTCATACTAGGTTTTGAGAAGTCGCCCTCCACTGTGATTGAATCTTGAGGGGGGAAGTGTCAGTATTTCACCAAATCCATGTATCCTCAAAATTCCACTCTATAAATTTTCCTGGCATCATCAGAAGGAGAGAGCAATATATCTCAATATACTAAAGTTAATGATCAATCTCATCCCAATCAATTGATTAAAGATTTGATTGCACAGAGATTAATTCGCTTTGATAGCTTACAAGCCATTATGAAGCCTATAAATATCCCCTCTTTTTAATAATAACTTTTAGGTCGAATTATAACCTGTATTTTTATTTAATTTTTACTGCTTTTTGGAGAATCTGCCCATTGTAACTTCAAAAGAAAACCTGCCCTATCAGAAGTGTAACCCAAAACTTCCAAAAGGACCTATATGAATATGAAAGTAATATAGGGAGCATTCAGCCTACTCGAGATATGCTAAGTGCCTATACTGCCATCTCGGCAATGACCCCTGACAACACACAAACTAGCGCTAGAATGGTTAGCCACACTACTCGTCCTACAAACAAGCATGTGGAAACGAAGGAATTTCAGCCCACCTAAATTACCACCCTTTCATCAGGATAATGTTCCAGCTTTCTTTGGATTGTTCAAAAACCATAAAGTTGCAGTGATCACCAAAAAATTATTTATGTTATCAATTGTTTAGACACCACTTGTCTAAACTTGGTATTACAACATTTGCAAGGGGAAAATTGGTCCTATATTGAGGCAAAAAAATGCAATTATGAAGGAATTTGGAAGCCCTGAATGAATGGCTAACCAAAAGCAGGTGTTCACGGGTATACAATTTTGAAAAAATGAAACCTTTTTAAAATTGCCAACCACTTTTATGAAGAAGCACAAATCCTGACGGGAGCTGATGACCTGAGAAATTTGATTCTCACATTGCTATGAAGGCATCACTCTGACCCTATTGGGATTAACACCAAATAATGTTGTCAACCTTCACCAGTAGTAACACTACTTATCAAATGATGGAGCACCTGAAAGAATTGGCTTCCATTTTTGATGCATCAAACCAAAGTGTAAAACAACAACAGCCTTTTAATTCAAATTTGGCAAAAAAAAATCTAAGCCCAAAAAGGATTTCCCAATCAAATGGGGAAAACCCCCAACAGTCCAAAAGGTCTATTAATGCTTTGCGCATTACTTGTAACAGATGTGGAAATACTGGACACTTTGCTGCCCAGTGCTAGACTAAGAAATTAAAAAATCAGGTGGACTTTGTTCAGGAAGACAATACCTATGAGGAATCAGGATAAGGCTCTGCAGTCTAGATGAGAAACAATCTAGATCTGCAAATTGCCCATTTCCCCCAGACAAGTTTGATGAAATTGATATCTCTGACATGTTTGTAAGAATCTTTTCATGATTCTCCCCAGAGGAGCACAAGTCTGAATATCCAAGCTATAACTCAATCAAAATCAAATGCAATTAATCCTAAAAATTATATTAGAAGTTGCCTGACCTTAAGCTTGTCAACTGTTGGAAAAGTCCCAAAATGCTGATGACCAAGACGAATTGCTAAAGATGAAGTTGGAAGATGTTAACGTTTCAATTCATTTCGCTACTATCAAGGATTCATTTACTGATATATCAGCCCAAATTATTCGCACTCTGGATTCAGCAACTGTTGCCACTATACATTCAATAAACAGCATTTTCCACTATATTGAGTGTACTTATTCCAACATTTTGGTTAATCAAGTAGAAGTAAGGGCTATTATCAATTGTGGTGCACAAATAAATATTGTGTCTACCAAATTGGTAAAACGTCTAAAAATTTTGCCATATATAGCACATTGAAAGCAGTATGGTACTGCTGGTCCCAACCTTACTACCTCCTGTGAGGCTTATAGTGCCTTACCTCTTTGCTTTAGATATCTAGTTGTGTCTGAGTCAGCAATTGTTCTACCTAATCAAAATTACGATATTCTCATTGGCACTTATTTCATGTGGAAGTATGGAGTAAAGTGTGACTTTGAGGCGAATACTATGACAATCTTAGGCCAGACACTACCATTAATCTATCATTGGAAGGGGATGCCCCTCTCACTCAGAGAAATAACTTTATAAACGTGATATATAAGGATGGAATCTTTCCCATTGGTTATAAACTAGTTGAAAAGAAGATCCACCCTTTACCAAAATACGTGAATGAAAACTGAGGGATCCCAATCTGAGTAAAAAAGTAATTAATACTTCTGCCTAGGATGCAGATAGTTGTCAATAGTGGACTGACTTTGAAAATTCCTGAGCAATAATATATAGAAATCGAGGCTCCCTGGTGAAGATCAAGAATTGAACCTTGGGTAGCTCCAGGGATCCTAATTTCTGGTCATGGGTAAATTCATAATCTATTATCCAATCTGGAAAAACGTCAATGATAATCAAGTAAAATCAAGTAGTTGCGTTTGCCCAGTTAGTCCCTTTAACAGAGCTTCATTCCTTACACAAATTTGAAAATAAATGAAGTAAATTTACCCAATTTGTTTGGATGCATTCATAAATTAATCTCTTGGGAACAATTATCAGGATCAACCAAAGATCAGAAAAATGAAGTATTGGCTTTATTCAAATGATATCAAACTATTTTCGCTCAAAATTACAATGATCTTGGTGCGCAGAAAACATACTCCATCAAATTGACACCTGGGAAGCTGCCCTGATTAGAATGAGACCTATTTAAAGGTCCTGAACAGCTGAGGCAGTAGTTTTCAAAGAAATAAAAAAAGTTGTTAGAGCACGGATTGCTTGTGCCTTCATCCAGCCATAGGCTAGTCCAATATTAATCATCAAAAAAGGATAAGTCAAATCAGGTTGTAATCAACTATCACCATCTTATTAAAATCACAAAAAAGGCTCATACCCCTTGCCACAAATTGATGATTCATTGGATCAGTTAAGTGGGACTAAATACTTTTCAGTGATGGACCTCATATTGTGGTATTGGCAGATTAGTATGTCACCTGAGGACCAGGAGAAGTGTGCCTTAATAATGGCACGAGGGCTTTACCAACCTACGCGGATGCCCTAAGGCTTATGTAATGCCCCTGCAACTTTTCAACGGGCTATGGATACAATCTTATGTGACCTCAAATTGTCCTGCGTTCTAGTCTAACTAGATGACATCAATGTATTTAGTTGAACATTCACGGAGCACTTACAACACTTAGAAGAAGTATTCAAGAAATTAGCTGCCACCAATCTTAAAATCAAGCCCCAAAAGTGTCACTTCTTTAAGGAGCAGCTAGTATATTTGGGCTTCATTATAAACGCAGATGGATCACAACCTCAAAAACAAAAAATTGATGCTATTGAGTAGATGTCATTGCCAAAAAGTGTTCATGATATACAAGTCTTTTTAGGATTGGTCAGTTATTATCGTCATTTTATTAAGGACTTTGCAAAAATAACGGATTTATTATCCCATCTGCTTAAGGATCCAAAAAAGGGTTCGAATGGAATGAATTGGCTCAAGGAGCATTTGACGAATTATGGCAATACTTGATGACCAGCCCAATACTCAAATATCCAAATTTTGACCAGCCGTTTATTATACAATAAGATCATTGCTCACGGTGATAGGTGACATACTTAGTCAAGTGGACGAACAAGGCGAAGAACACCCAGTGGCATATATCAGCCATACCTTAACCAAGGCCAAAAAAATTATACAGTCACCAAGCGCGAAAGTCTTGCAGTTATCTACGCTTGCAAGCAAAACATATTTATATACATGGGACGCATTTCAAGGTTTTAACCAACTATGCATCTCTCCATTGGTTGCATTATTTAAAAGAACCTGAGAGAAGACTAGCATGATGGGCCTTTAAATTGCAGGCATATGACTATGAAATCAAACATTGCACCAGGGATAAAAACCAAAATGCTGATAGATTATTCCAACTACCTGAAATTCTTGCAGTACAGATAGTGCTGATGGCCTATTTAAATTGATGGTTAAAGAGAGTTGGAGGATGAGCCACCAAAAGTTCAAACGGTGTTACAAAAAGCCATGGAGGGAACAGAACAAAATAATGCACAGTTATTCAAAATAGTGAATGGTAAAAGGCTTCTAATCCTGAAACCATTCAAAAGAATGGAAATAATTCGCACCACTCACAAAGTTGTTGGTCATGGTGGCCTCAAGAAAACTCTGGAGCATATTTGCCAAATTTACTATTGGGGATCATTAAACTATGATACAGAGGATTTCCTTTCCTGTTGTACAGAGTGTCAGCTCCATGAGTCACACAAAAATGTGGCTGAATATCAGTTAGTGCGACCAAGATTTACCTGGCATACTGTAAGTCCTGGGGAACGTCCCCTTGTGGTTGATTGGGCCATTTTCCTGTTCCCAAGTAAGAAGACACTGGAGAGGATGGCAGTACCTCTCGTTACTCATGGCGATCTCGCTCACATAGTAGACAAGCGGTGGTTAACAGCTCTTACACTTTGGATCCCACCCACAGTACCCACACTCACCTTGGCAGAACTGTTATGGGGGATTAGTGAAATCTGTGCCAAGATCGTTGAATTGAAATTGGTTGGATCTACTTTGGGGGCAATCTAGTCAATGCTCGGATCTCAAATGGCTGGAAAGGCATGAAGACTGAGGTATCAGCCAGAACGCCTGATGGTTCCAATTTGATTAATATGTCAATTGAACAAATCACCTTCCTTCCAAAGTCGTTGGGTATTATCCCTGATACTTAGGCTATAGCATTGGGCGCCATCGATGAGGGTTTGAAGCCCCCTGTCAGTAATTCAGGCGTTGAGGCCAATGTGATGCTACTAACTGAACGAATGGCCCAGTTACTGAGTGTGGGCAGGTTGGGTGTCCCAAACCCATTCCCAACCAAATGGACCCGCCCCTATATGGGGTGGCCTTGGGGGATTTCCATCACTCACCAGGCCAACCGCCATTGCACCAACCATCAGAATTGTAGTTGAGCCTCAGTTCAGAAGTTTGAGATCAAACCAACAGCGACTCAGCCTGCCACCAAATTTTTTGATGTCAGTTCCCAAGAACAAACCTGCCCATTCCTGAATAATTCGCCGGTTAGGTCAAAATTGAGGGTCCTGATCCTGGCTTGTCACTACCCCAATTGACCACTATTTAATCAGTTGCATAGGATGAGAAAATTGTTGGTCAATTTTCTTCCTTTTCCTTAAATAAAAATTTTTGCCAAAAAACCAAAACAATTTTTATTTGTATTATTTCTTCTGACTGCATCCCTGTTGGCGTTTCCCTGGTGGCCTGTCAGTCCATATACCAGATGGGCTCTACCAGTACTCATGGTCATTATGGACCCCTCTGTCATTGATTATATTCAGTGAGTCCAATATTTTTGGCGCTAAACCCTGTTATTGCAAACTTCCGGTACCAGTACATGGGCATCTTGTGGCCTTAGATCCATCAATTGCAAGAGAGAATCTGTCTCCTTGCTGCCCCGGTTGAAATGACCCCATATGCCGAGGGACTCATTGAAACTATCTTGGTGATCCCACCCCCTGAAGCAAGGCCCCATGGGTCAGGAGTGGGTTCATTGTGGTTTGTCGTCAGGATCATACTCATGGTTGTTCTGCACCAACAATTTTTCATTTACCAATGCCCAGCTCCATATCAAGTTGTTCAGTCAGCAATGCCTCTGGCATTCTTGCTTGCTTTTTAAATGCTTACGCATCTTGACTGGCAGGCCGGTCTTAACTTCTTCTGCCATTTCCATGACACATATAGTATCAATTGATGTCATGGGACCTCTAAGTACAAGCACTGGAGGAATGTGATATATCATAGTTGCAATTGATCACCTGACACAATGGATTGAAACCAAGGCTATGGTACAGGTCAATGTGATGAATAATGCCAAATTTATTCTGGATCAAGTGATATATCGGCATGGCTGTCCTCAAGTGATCCTGAATGATAATGGAACGAATTATACCTCATTTGCCATACCCTGATCTAACGAATTGATGGGAATCAAGGGGTTCTTTTTGTCCCATATCAGCCAGAGATAAATGGACTATTTGAGAGAGTGAAAGCTACCTTAGCTGCTACATTAATAAAGTTACTTGCAGGAAAAACGTCTGCTTGGGTTTTGTACTTAGTTTGGTGACATTTGCCTATAATGTCAGCTATCATTCCTCAAAAGTAAAAACACCCTTCAAATTGGTATATGGAAGAAAAGCCGCCTTACCACCAATTCTGTACTTGGTAGTGTAATTAACTTTGGGGATAAGTCTGGACCAATACTTAAATCAATTAGCCAACATAATGATTGATTTACAATCTCAAGAGTTCACCAAAACCCTTCAGAAAAGGATCTAGGCTAGAACATATGATGGTAAAAGATGACCGCCCATAAAAAGATTCAAAATTGGGATTAAAGTATCCTATTGTGATATGCATGGCTTCAGCCGATGAATTAAGCTGGATGCCTTATGGATAGGTCCCTTTGAAGTAATTTTTAAATTGGCAATGGATGCCTATACAATAAAAAATATCCTTGATGGTCATATAGTTACCCAAGTTCATAGCAAGTATTTAAAAAAGTGGCACTAAAAAGAATATATACAAAAAAAGAAAAATAAATAAATAACACCAGTAAAAAACATAAAAAAAGAAAATAATTCAATGATAATAAAATATAAAAAATTAAATTTTAATTACTCATACTCAAAAACATCAGGCATTGTTCCCTACTGTTTTTGGCAGGGCCAGCTCAGGTTGCAACTGGGTCCATCAGAATTAGTTCTGAGGTGCTAAAGTATATTGTCCCTAGAAATTAAGAATATATGCTATGATTGCAAACAGAGAGTCCAACCTGGGGAGTACAGGTTTTTCAGGTTATGGCCAGTGTTGAGGCAAATAGTCCTGATATGGCATGAGGCCATATGACCACGCTCAACAGAGGATGCAGCAAGAAGGGGACCTCTGAACTGATGAGATAGTTAAGTATGGTAGATGGACCTATAAACTAGGCTTGTTAGTTAAGTATTGAGAAGAAGCAAGTGCTTCTGAAAATTGTCTTGCTGGGTAATTTGGTCAATTGGTGGGATGTGTTAAAATTTTGGTTGACCACATTATCCATCTCGCTTGCCAATTAGAAATTCGCTGTTGTTAAAAAAACTGATTGTTTAGCAATGTTTGGCGACTAAATTAATAATCATAAATATCAAAGGATATAATATGAAGGTTGGTTTTGATTAATATTTTGTTGGTGATCATCCCCAACTAAATCATTAGTTGTAATTAATCAAAGGGCCTAATCCAATGATGGGATATGATTATTATTTTTTAGGGATCATTCTCAACTAAATTAGTAGTCAAAATTCATCAAAGTAAATAATCTGACAATTATTTTTGATTAATATTTCTTTGGGCATCATGCCTGACAATGATAATTAGGTAATTCGATGAGGGCATGATTGCCAAAAGTTGGATTACCATAATGATTCATTACAGAAGAGGTGATGAACAATTAGGGTCATTTTAACGAAGCTACTGAAGTGTTTTAATACTTGTTTTGGCATTAGAATGTAGTAGTAATCAGGTGACATGGCCCTCAGACCATTTGTGTATGGTTCCTAACACATGAGGATGGTTGCCGATCTGTAAAAGGTTACACTGCTGGGGATTAATTAAGATGAAGACATTCGCTACCATCAGAAGTTAATCCTAATGGTAAGAAGTTTTGGGGGACTAATCAGTTTATTTTAAGAGAATTATCTGAAAAGTTGTCCACCTTCTGCCTATAAAAAACCCTACCATTTTCTAATAAAAAGCAGAATTTAAATGCAATATAGTTTTATATTTACTTCTAAATTGAAGATTGAAGGGAAAATAAGTCCCTATTTGTTTTTCTCAGATACAGTTATCAGAGTGGATTCGTTGCCACCTATTTTGAAGACTCAACCTACTAGTTGTTGTCATACAACTAGTGTTTGTAATATTACTCAACAACCAACATGTGCAGTAAACTTACCTGAAAGCTTACAGACCATATTATCCTCATCCCTCTGGCTCCAGTATTATAAAAAGTGCTGGTTCTTTATTGGATTCTTCCATTGCTTCCCCAGTGTATTGAGCGTGAAATCCAATTAGATTTTGCATAAAGAGTGAGGGCTCGCCATGATGCCCTAGTGCTGATATGCTACAGTTGACCAGTGTCCCCTGTAGTGAGCACCTCTGCTAACTTTTTGAAATATAGGTTAAATCACCAAACTTATCTGCACAGGGTATTAGCCACTGAGCAATATAATGGACGATATGCAATTAGCTGTCCTTAATAGAAAACTGATATATATAATATATGGAGCATTCGCACACAGTTGACAGTTTTATTATAATATAAAAATGTAGAACCTATTTGTATACTACTAAGAAAACCTCCCAAACTCATTCTTCCTCTCAACTCTTATCTTGGTATTCTAGGTAGATTCCACCCTTCTGTTTAGTAAACTCCTATTCATTCCATTTTAGGAGTTTTTATATATCTCAAGGTTTGGCGGAATTCCCTTTATTCACCTAACTATCAATGCTAGAATTGATTTGCTTTACATTAATATTTTCCGCTCAATTATAAGGATCACCTTTACTTTAACCTATGATCTGTCAGCTTGTATAGCTTATCATCCAATCATATCAATTTCACAACAGAAGTGTTGATTGAAGCGGGTGAGCAAAGGGTGATTGACACCAAGATTATTCTACAGATCTCCCACAACTTCCTACTGCACATAACTAGCATTAATGGAAAAAGTCCCTTAGAGCCTCAAGTATTTCCAGGCATCCTAGACCTAGCCAACCAGTGTTCTATCAGTATTCTACTTGGGAAGCTTACATGTAAGGACATGGTTGTAAAGAAACACCAGTAGATTGGAAAAGGTCTGCTAAAACCAGTTAAGGATACTAAACAGGTCCACCGCATTGAATCTATGTCAGATATGGCCTACCTAATGACAAGTCGTTATGTACTTTGCCTGACGTTCATATCTCTGATGAACTATCCTTCATGAAGATGTATAAAGTACAAGACTTGCTAGATGCCTACAGTGCCATATTCTCCAAATTTGAGACTCACTATGGTCATATGAAGGGTTGAAGTTATACCATTGATGTTGGGGGTGCTCATCACATCTGTTCTGAACCCTATCATAAGTCAAAAGTTGAGGGGCAACATATGAGAGTGGAGATCAAAAAGCTATTAGACGCTGGGCTACTGGTACGTTTGCAAAGCCCCTTGTCTTCACCTCTCCTTTTTATTAAAAAGAAAAATGGCGGTCATTTGGTTGTGATGGGCTACCGCCAGCTAAGCAACCTCGCACAGAAGGATAGTTATTCTATCCTTTGCATTGATGATGCACTAGTGCAGCTCTTAGGATCTAAGTTCATCTCAGCAATGCAATTGGCTGGTGGCTATTGGCAAATGGACCTCTCTTCACAAGATCAAAAGAAATGTGCTCTTATTTTCAGCGAAGGCCTATTTTAACCCACTTGACTACCTCGAGGTTGTGAAATGCGCCTGAAACTTTCCAGAGAGCCATAGATCACATCTTGCAGGACCCATAAGTTAATTTGCGTCATCGTTTATCTTGATGACATCACGGTGTTTTCTATGACTTTAATGACCATCTTACTCACCTGAAAGAAGTATATCAACGCTTGCATAAGTCCAACATTAAGTTAAAACCTCTCCAATGGCGCTTTTTAACAGAAGAAATTAAATTTCTTTGAACATGCCATTTTACAGGACGGGATTCAACGCTCCAAGACAAGGTTGAGGCTATATCCAAAATGCCTGCCTCAAAAAACCCTGCGCAATATCCAGGTAATTTTGATATAATGGTGTTCTACCACCAATTTACCCCAAGTTCGCCCAGCTAAGTGAGCCTCTTGTCCGGCTATTGGCTAAGAAAGATCCTCTTCATTTAAGATATGAACAAAAAGACACCTTCAGGATGCTAAAGCAGTTGTTGCAAAAGCGTCTATCCTGCGCCACCCTGATTACAGAAAACCTTTCCTCTTGTCTACCTATTCCTCTGACTATGCTGTTGGAGCCATTCTGGCTCAATTGGATGATAATGACGTGGATAAACCCATCTCCTATTTCAACAAGACGTTATCCAAGTCTGGACGGAATTAAAACGTCACCAAGAAGGAGTGCCTTGCAGTTTTGCTGGCTGTAAGATACTACCGCCCTTTCTTATATGAAACTTCCTTCACTGTGGTCACTGACAACACCTCCCTTTAGTGGTTACAAACTATGAAGAATCCCATTGGGCGGTTGACTCGCTGGGCTTTAAAGCTTCAACCCTATGATATGAAGATTGTGCACTGACTGGAACCTTCCATAAAAATGTTGATAGTTTGACTTGGCTGCCTATCCTTCACCTGAATAATAGTGAAGCTGAGAGGCTGCATGACTTCCTTATGACCCCTGACGCCTGGGACGACGAGGATGAACTCATCAGGAAATGAAAGCCTGACACTCCAACAACGCCAAGTTGGGAAGTGGGAAGTTGCATAATGAAGTAGGGGTGAATTGATTGCCCTATCTCCGACCTTCTGAGCGAGTTTCTGTGATCATTGAGGCCATTCTATTTATTGGGCACAGTAGATTGCACAAAAACATGAGTGGGTAAAGAATAGGTACTACTGGATGTGATCATAGAGTCTATCATAGAAGTGCTGGACACCTATCTAATATGTAAGAAGCAATCCAGCTACAGACCCAAGTATCAATACCAGCCCACTATGCCTAACAACCATTTCATACAATAAGTTTAGATGTGGCAAGTCCGCTACCTCAGACTACCAGTGAAAATTGCTATATCCTGTAGGAATTGATCACTTTACTAAATGGGTTGAAGTGGTTTCTCTTCCTGCCCAGACCGTCAACGTCAATGCCACCTTCCTCCATCAAAATCATTCAACTGGAATGGTTGTCCCCAGGTCCTACTTTGTGATAATGAAAAAATTCTACCTAAAGGATGGTAAAGATTTTAGCTAATTCATGGGGACGCAGAAACTTTTTTCAGCCCCCTACAACCTTCTACAAATGGTACTGTGAAAAGAGCAAATATAACCCTGGTTTCCATATTATAAAAGATGGTCAGCTCAGATCCACTACACTGGGATCAATTTTTACCTAGTGCTCTCATGGTCTACCATATTTGTTTACCATCAAATTCTTAAAATGTCTTCTTTCCACGTATTATATGGTCAGAAACCATTAGTACCAGCCCTTCTATCCAAATAATATTTTTGGTAAAAAAGATGATCCTAAAAATCTCTGAAAAGCTTAATGCAACAAATCATCAGCTGCAGTCTGATGCCATGACTAACCTAGCTAAAACAGTCACCAAAAAAAGTGTAGCCGCAAATGAACATAGGCACTTAACTTCTTCCTTCCAAGTGTCATAATTGATACTCTACTACCACAACCATATCATGCCTAGGAGGGAAAAGCTTGGGTCTATCTGTGAGGAACCTTTTGTAGTCATATATAAGCAAGGGGATGAGAACTCTAATAAATCCCTTGATTCTATAGTTAATGTCATCTGGGTCCATGGCTGGTTCCTCTGCCCATGTTCTCCCTACCACTCTTGAAGGGGGTAATGTTGGATAATTAGAAGTCTGCTACTATGAAAGATTTCTGCCCCTTTAATAGTATTTAGACCTCAGTTTATGTTCTGAGGCCAATGCAATGACAGCATCTAAGCTGCTAATAATTTTTAAAAAAATACCCTTCCTATCGTTTTCACCTGGCTCCCAGATGAGGTCACTTTGTTGGTCCAGTTCGTTGGGTTGCTCTCCCACCTTTCCCCAAATGCCTCCTCCACGAGCACATGGAGGTTTTGGTCGTTTATGGCGCAAACCCTGTGCTGCAATTCGTGGTTCTTAATGTAGCAGACCGTTTGGCAGGGCCACGTGCCTTTGCAATGATCCACCCATTCCATCATGACACCCATCTTTCAATTCCCCTTCACACGGTGATCAGATCCACCCCTGATTACCCATTTTGGGTGCACGTCAAGAATGGATGTGCCATTTGCTACTTGTGCTTGAAGCCTGATCACTTGAAGCGCTAGTGCCCTATGCTTCCATCTCCACCGCTTCAGCCACTCCCCTCCAGTGTTGGCTCAGCTGCCGCCAAACCCAAATTTTTTGATTGGGGCCCAATTCTCCCACCCCTCAATATCAGCGAATTCTGGCGTGGCTTCCAAAGCCAAAGCCAATCAATTTTTTAAAAAAATATAAAATTTTGGTCAATATATGCCAACCTGAGCTGATGGCTGAAACAGATTCAACTGAGCTGTCATGGTTGACAGTTTGTGGCCAATCAGGTGTGGCCAATCAGGTGTGGCCAACTTGCCAACTCTGGTGGCTAGGTCAGCATTAACTGAGTAAAAACCTTTCAAGTGTTTACGATTGGATTGACAAAAATGACCGGTCATATAAAGTTAAACTGGATTTTGCATTGGAGGAGTTTTTTGTCAATCCTCCTGAATTGCCCCCCCATCATTATTATCCTAAAAACAGTTATCACATTTATAAAGGATATAAATAAAATGGCAGTCAAAGCCTCTGCAGCTCCTGCCAACACCCTCCTCCGCCATCAACTCCATGGGGCAATAAAACCCCTAGTTGAGGGTATTCCTATCCCCAATTTACATCAAAATTTTGAGAAAGAGGCGAAGTATATGATTGAGGAGCTGGCTTTTGGTGCGAGCTGTGCCTGCATCAATGCAGAAAAAACCTCTCTTTTTGACCCTAACTATCGTGAAACCCGCCAAACATCAATTCATTTACTTTTGTGCCTTATCTCATCACTTTTGCTGAGCTCAACTTACTCAATAAATTGAGGCTATGGACACCGCCGGCCTCATTAACAAAGAAAACCCAAAATTCTACCTCCTTATGCCACATTTCACTGATGCTCCCTCCCCAATGCTGTCTGCCATTGTCTGCCAGCTAAAATGGGCGCCTGACAAAAGTTTTCCCATAGCTTCCTCACCTTCTGATATAGCTTCCTGGATTATTAGCTAAGGTGCCATATTAGGAATTTTCCAATTTTCTAATAATCCCTTTGTTTGGCCCATTTTCAAATAAAGATGCGTGGCAACTCCCCTTTTAGGTTGTGCATCACTAGAGCTAAAAAAAGTCTGATACTATGAAAATAGTGTTTCAGAGGTAAATACAGACAATATTGGGCTAAAGACCTAGGCAATTCTCAGTGGAACCTCTTTAATTTGGGGAAATACTTTTGCTCACTCTCCTCAGCCAAGGTGCTTGATTGTTAGTAGTCAGGTTGCACCAACCCTGTGGCAGAATCATACAATTCACTATGAAGTCCCACCATCTGATTGGCTAACATATATTAAATCTTTGCCTCAAAGGTTTGCCTTGCCCACTATCAACCCACCATCTGCCCTCACATTGAAGCGAGGAAAATCTCAAGAGATTTGATAGGTCAAAAGTTTATATTTCTAGATTGAGCAACTCCTCGCTTATAATAGATTTCTTGGCCCCCTCACCTTGAGCCTCAAACTGTTTTAAATACTAAGCAGTGATAGATTAATATGGTTGCCTTTTTGACCCTCCAGTTCAACTTAATAAAATCCATATAAAATCAACCATCTAGGATTTATTGAAGTTCTATTATTTTAATATAAGTTCTTTAAATATCCTCCAACTTTCTATCCTAGCAGTTGAGGAAAACTCTCCTGCAATAATATTATAGGAATAAGGGGCTAAATCAAGGGGCTAAAAAGCATTAGCAAGCATACCACCTGCCCTGATTGCAACACAATAACATGCTGATATAATAATTGTGTAACCAATGGGTTTAAGATGGAACAATCCTGGCTATGTTGATAAATTGGAAAGGGTAAGGGAACTTATTTAATGAGGTGATATCAAAATTTGGTGGTGACTCATAAGATTCACTTGAGTTGATTTATCAATTTCTAACATGTATGAAATATATAATGTCATATTTATAAATGGTTGTAGGATTATTAATAATCTTAGGTAAGGGTAGTAAAAGGGTTTTGAGTATAGAAGGCTTGACTTTAGAATTATTGTTATTAAACCATAAAATTTAGCTTCAGTTTAAGGCAAGTAAAATGGGATCTATGAGTATAGAAGCCTTGAATGTAAGGGGCCTAGGTAATTAGTAGGTTATCTATAACTCACTTTAGGCAAGGGCTAGAAAAGGAGCTATAGGTATAGAAGCTTTATTATAATAAACATAGATAACCTTAAAAATAATGTAATTAACTTCAGGTAAGGCTAGCAAAGGGTTTCCAAGGTATAAAAATATGTATTAAAAGAAGTTAAATCGATATCTATCAAGTTTTATTAGATGTTAGTGTCAGACAATTTCAAGTCAATATTTTGAAAATAGCGTTCTGGATGAAAATGATGATAAAATTGGCCAAAAGACCCTGTCCAAATCGCAGTGAATCCCATTGATTGAGGCAATAATTTTATCAATAATATAACTCATCCAAATGCTTGAGTTTAGGTAGCCAAAATATTTCAACTCATCAGCAGAATCAAGGAAGCTCTTCTGAGGTCCCTCCACGCCTTACCATTAATCTAATTCAAGCCACATTTTAAAGACTGCGCCCTTTTCATAGAGTTTTAGTGGTTCCAAAAGGTGCAAATATATCTTTCATGGTGATTAGCTCAGTACATTAAAAACATTACCTCATAGGCTTGTCCTACCCACTGTCAACCCTCAATCAGCCCTACCAATAAGGCGAGGCGTGATTCAAGAGCTCCAATAGGTCAAACAGCATAATTTTAATTTGGATCAAACCTGATAATTAATTCAATTCGTATTGCACTTTGAGCCTGAGGTGAGTTTAATTTCTAGGCAGTGACATTGTAAGAGGGTTTGTTTTCTACCCAGCCAATATTACTAATAAAACATATTAAACTTAAATCCCTGTTTTCGTAATTTATACAATTATCTCATTTTTATTCTTTTAGGTGGTACTAAAGTCCCCTTTTTAACTACAGCAGTTAAGAGTTTCATATTCTTGTTGCTGCTGAATTGTTGAATCCTGTGAAAACTAGATCAGCAAGTGTTAACCGCTTCCAGGATTTTGACAAGTGATGGTCACTACAGGGGAGCCTGTACACCACAATAAAACCTTTTAAAAATGGAGCTTGTTGGGGAAAATAACCTCACAACCTCCCCACTTCAGCTGATTCTAGAATCACTGCATTAGAACTACAGCTAGTGAGTGCCTTTTCCCAACTTAAAAGGCTCAAACTGCACCCCTCTCAAGGCCTTTTTGGAGCCAGACTCACCATCCGCAAGCCCCCTTTCAGGTACAAGTTTATCACAGGTGAGGGCATTATTGAATCCTTCCTCTTTTTATATAAATCTTTGATGGAAGGAGCAACTGACCTGCAAAAACGCAACAATATCCTCCCTGTTTGAGTCATATGGCTCAAGAGATAATGGTTTACACTATGGCCAATCTTAGCAACTGGGAAGAGGTGAAACAAGTACTTATCGATGAATTTGGCTCCCTACATAGTTTACAAAGAAAAAAGGCTTTTATGTGCCTTAGCCTATAAGGGAGAGAATCGATCCCCTCTTTTGTTGAGCGATTCTATAGTAAAGCTTAACCTCTGTTGCTTGTCAAAATGCTACCTCTAGATGATGCCATTGTGGCTATCATGGTTGCCTTGGCGCCTCATCCCCATTTAGCAATACATATCTCTTCAGTCAAGCGCACCTTCCAAACAATATGGGATATTAAAGAGGCTCTGCTAGTAATAGCTGATTTTCATAAAATTGATCTTATGCAAAAAGCTATTAGGAGAGAATCTACTTTAACCTCTTCATCCACTTCAATGGTATCTCTCTCTAAAACTCTGTTTTCGCAAAGCTTCAGCAACGAGATGATCCTCCACCATGTGAGGATAGCCCTAAAAATGGCTGTGATGGGGCAGTGCTCCCCTTCATCTTCAGCTCAAAAATCTCAGTTGGGGAAAGCAGTCTTCCCTTTGCCTAACCCATCTTTTTCTGCAGAGCGGCCTTCCCAATAGGTTATAAAGCCTGCTCTTTATCCTAAACCTCTTTCTTGGGTGCCAGTCCCCACTAACAATGTGTTAAATTACCAGGTCCCAAAAGCTAAACTGCCTGTATCACAAAAGCTTATGGCCACTGATCAACCCACAGCTGATGTAGTTAAAGCATCCACATTTACGACGCTATCTCCCTCAACCTCTCATCCAGATACCTCTAGTCTGAAACCTGTCTCCATGAGGCAGCACAACCCCCTACTTTGAAAATTAAAATTGAGTTATGACATTTCCAACGCCTCTGCCAAAAGTTAATAAGGTGGAGAAAAAGCCCTATACCTATCCTGCTATAAGGGAAGCCCTGAACCTACCTCACCCCCTGTGGGCACCCTAACTTGCATTGTAACCCCTCTGATGATGAATCAGAAGGGGGTGGTGATGATGTAGGTCATTATGTTCTAGGAGCCCCAGGTGAAGTGGAGGTACCCAACCGATTAAACCCAGAAAGAGTGTATGTGGCTAAGACCCGCCAAACATATCTTTATTGGGCATTGAGAGGCCTGGAGGTTATTTATACCTCCAGTGACGCTGACCATCTCATTGCTACAATGATTCAATACACTCAGAGTGTGTATACACTGCATTCTATCCGAGATAAATTCCCTAAAACTGCCAAACGCATTTCTTCTCTTTAGCTAAAGGAGGTCCTCGCTCTTCCCCCCAACTTGGGAGGAACTTTAACTAAAGTGGAGGTCGTTGTAAATGGTTTGTGGGTTAGGTCTATTCTTGACATTGGGTCCCCTGTGAACGTTGTGTCATCCAAACTTGAGAAAAAAATTAAGTTGGCACCTGACCTCAACTATACACAATAGATTGAGCTGCAGGGCCAAACAACACTAGCACCATTAAAGCCTACTATTCTCTGCTCATTCGTTTTTGGAAGCTCATCTTGTCAGCTTCAGCATTGGCCTTGGCCAAAAATACCTATGTTCTACTCATTGGTACCAAGTTCATGCTCAAATATGAAGGGGTTATTAACTTGAAGCATGGCTATCTCTCCTTGCTTAATTACAATGTTTTTCTGATTCTGCAAATGATGAGCAAAAAAGATTATGCTTGCACAGTTGAGTTTCCCTATTCCGCCTTATCTTTACATTACACCATGGAAGAATGGCATACAAAAATGTTGCCTCCATCAGTGGATGCCCTTTGAGGGTATCCCTTTATATGCTTATAAAGAGGTAGTAATTAAAGCGGGTGAACAACGGGTAGTTGACACTAAGATTATCCTACAAATCCCCCACAACTTCTTATTGCACCTAACCAGCATTGACAGAGTTAGTCCTTTGGAGCCCTGAGTTTTGCTGGGCGTGCTAGACCCTGCCTATCAATGACCTATCAGCCTTCTGCTAGGAAATCTCACCAAGAAGGGTATTTTTGTAAAAAATCATTAAGATATAGGAAGAGTTATGCTAATTTCCCTTGATGAAATATAACAAGTTCACTATATTAGGTCTATGGCTGATATGGGCTTACCCGCAGCCACTCAATATTCACTCTTCTGACTGTTATTATTTCTGATGAACTAACCCCCACTGAGCTTGACAAGGTCCACACCTTACTGAAGTCCTATAGTGACATCTTCTCTACCTATGACACCAACTATGGGCATATGAAAGGTTAGACTCATATCATTGACAATTGAGATGCTCGCCCTATCTGCTCTAAACCCAATTGTAAATCCAAAGTTGAGGATCTATAGATGCGGACGGAGATCAAACAGCTGCTGGACGCTAGGTTGTTGGTGCCTTCCCAAAGTCCTTAGTCGTCCCACTCCTATTGATAAAGAAGAAAAATGGAGGTCATTGGTAGTTATGGACTGCCGCAAACTAAACAACCTCACAAAGAAGGACAGGTACCCTATCCCCCGCATTGATGACGCTCTGGACCAACTCTCTGGGTCTAAATTCTTCTCCGCCATGAACTTGGCTTGCAAATATTGACAGATGGACCTTTCTCCTCAAAATCAAGATCTGCGCCTTTATCTGAAGCAAGGGTTTGTTCCAACCCACTCAGCCACCTAAGGGGTTGTGTAATGCGCCTGCTGCTTTTCAGTTGGCAATGGATCACATTTTCCAGGATCTTAAGCTGAGCTGTGTGGTTGTCTACCTCATTGACATCAAAATCTTCTCCAAGACGTTCAATGAGCATCTCACGCACCTAAAGGAGGTGTTTCAATGCTTTCTGACTTCCAACATAAAGCAGAAGCCCTCTAAATGTACTTTCTTCCAAAAAAAGTTATATTTCCTCAGGCAACCAACTCACAAGATGGGATACAACCTCGACAAGATAAAATAAAGCAATACCCAAGATGACCATGCCCAAAACCCTTCATAACATCTAGTTATTCTTGGACATTATGGGATGTTACCATCAGTTTATTCTCAAGTTTGCCCAACTTAGTGAACCCTTCATATATCTCTTAGCTAAGAACACCCCCTTCTATTAGGGCGTTGAACAAAAGGCTGCATTTGAGGCCATGAAGGCGCTATTACAAAACAGGCCAATACTCCGCCACTCTGACTATGGCAAGCCTTTCATATTGTTCTCAGATGCCTCTGACTACGCTGTTAGAGCTATCTTAGC
Organism: Massospora cicadina; assembly: GCA_022478985.1. NCBI lineage: Eukaryota > Fungi > Entomophthoromycota > Entomophthoromycetes > Entomophthorales > Entomophthoraceae > Massospora > Massospora cicadina. Next base: position 139,691 of record JAKSZP010011907.1, read on the forward strand.
TCAGTTGGATGAAAATGGAGTCAATCATCCTGTGTTTTATTTCATTAAGATGCTCTCAAAAGCTGACCGCAACTACAGTGTCACTGAAAAGGAATGTCTTGCCATCTTGTTCACTTTATAAATACTATGCCCTTTTTTATATGGGACTTTCTTTAAATTGATTATTGACCACACCTCCTTGAGGTGGTACAAAATATGAAGGACCCCACTGGGCGGTTGGCTCACTGCGCTCTAAAGCTTCAGCACTATGTATGACTATTAAGCATTGAGCTGGAGTGCATCATAGGAATGTTGATGGGTTGACATGGCTTTCTGTCCTACACCTTGACAATAGTGAAGCATTGAGGTTGCATGACCTTCTCATGACTCCTGAGGCGTGGATGATGAAGATGAGCCAGTACAAAAGATGCTAGCATGGCACTCTCAAAACACTAAGGTGTAGAGAGAGAAGTTATACAAGAAAGAAGGAGTAAACTGGTTGCCCTATCTCCAGCCATCTGAGTGCATACCTGTGATCATGGAGTCTCATACTATCATGGACCATGGCGGAATCCAAAAAACCTATGAGTGGGTTAAAGAGCGGTATTACTGGGATGTCATAATGGAGACCATAGCTGAAGTCCTGGATGCTTGTCTGACCTGCAAAAAACAAATCAGCTTCAAGACAAGTATCAGTACCAACCTACAACACCCCAACAACCCTTCCACACTATAAGTTTGTGTGTAGGTCCTCTCCCTCAGACTACTGGGGGCAATTGATATATCTTGGTTTGAATAGATCATTTCACTAAAAGAGTTGAAGCTGTAGCTCTCCCCGCTCATACTGCAAAAGCCACAGCTACTTTATTGCATCAATATATCTACACGTGGCATGGGTGCCCCTCAGGTCCTACTATGTGATAATGGGAAAAAATTTTATGTCCTGAATGGTAAAACTCCTCACCACCTTCATGGGGACACAACAACTTTTTTGGCCCCCTATAATCCATCCACCAATGGTGCCGTAGAAAGAGTTAGTGGAACCCTGATATCTATACTCCAGAAAATGGCCATTTCAGACCCTCTCCACTGGGACCTCTACTTACCCAGCGCAATTATGGCCTATCATATTAGTTACCATTATATCCTTAAAATATCCCCTTTCTGTATGTTATATGGGTAAGAGCCTGGGGTGCAAGCTTTATTGGACAAAGCTATCTTATTTGACAGGAATGATCTTGAAAAAGTTATAAAAAGTTGGCTTATCACGTTATAAAATTACAGTCTGAGGATATGACTAACTTGGCCAAGACTGTTAAAGAAGGTTAAGATGCTAATGAGAGCCTGGTCCCTCTTCCATCCTTCCAAGTGTCCAACTTGGTACTATATTATCACAATTGGATCACTCCTAGGAGTGAGAAGCTCGGAAATATCTGGTAGGGACTATTCATAGTCATATATAAGCGAGAGGATGAATACTCTATCAAATCCCTTGCTTCTGGATTCACTATCAACAGGGTCCATGGCTGGTTTTTACACCTTTATTCCCCCTAACATTCCTGAAGGGGTAATTTCAGAAAATTTAAGTCTGATATTGTGAGAAGAGTATTCTGGAAAAAAAAATGACAATAAAATTGGCCAAAATACGCTGGCCAATTTGTGGTGGAACCTTTTTAAATTGGGGCAATACTCTCATCAATAATAATAAGACTTGGCCAAATAGCTTGGGTTTAGGTAGCTGGAATATTCTGACCCATCAGCATAATCAAGGGACCTCATCCAAGGTCCCTCTCCACCTTACCACTAATTTAATTCAAGACACACCATGGAGATTGGGCTCTTTTATAGGGTTTTAGGGGTTCCAAAAGGTGCATATATTTTCTCACATGGTGATTGGCTCAAGTACATTAAAACATTACCTCATAGTCTTGTCTTGCCCACTTTTAACCCTCCATCAGCCCTTCCAATAAAGTGAGGTGAGATTTGAGAGCTCCAATAGGTTGCATAACCGTATTTCCTAATTTGGATCAAATCTAATAATGATTTAATGTGTATCATACTTTGAGCACAAGGTGAGTTTAATTACTAAACAGTGACATTGTAAGAGGGTTCATTTTCTACCCAGCCATTATCACTAACAAAACATAAAAAACTTAAATCCCTGTTTTCTTAATTTATATTTATCCCATTTTTATCCTTTTGGTGGTACTAAAATCCCCCATTTTTACTATAGCAGTTTAAAGTTTTATACTCCTGTTGCTGATCTGTCAAATCCTGTGCAACTAGCACCAGTGAGTGTTAACCCCTGCCAGGATTTTGACAGTTAGTAAAGGGATATGTATAGGATCTTAAGTTTTAAAATGATTATTATAAACTAAAAGTTAATATCATAGTAGCTTGTAATAGAATCATCTATTGTTTATTCGTGGCAAGCTGACCTAAGGCAGACATTACCAAAGGTAAGAAAACATTGTGAAACATGAGCAGGGTCAACTCCATCAAAGAAAGTTTTTCCACACCCATATTGGGACTCGGATTTTTTTGGCTGTCATGGGTAAGGTTTTCATTTCGTTAGATCTACTAATTGCTGATATCTTCCTTCGGCTGTTACCCCGATCGATGTGCGAAGGATGAGATTGAACCTGCAACTCTTCAGGTTGGTAGCCTACACCCTAAGACTCGCCTTCCCTTTTTTTGAAAAAACTCCATACCTTTATTGTACCGACTCGCCCTCCACCCCCCAATAGAATCATCTATCTGATATAAAATAACTGATAATTAGTTTAGTTATTCCAAATCCAACCTATCAGTTGAACAGCCCATTTATATTATTTTAATTAAAACGCAAACTCTTCTCAAAGTAAGGCTAAGATATAACTGGTTATTAAAAGCAAAGCCACAGGTGGCAGCTTGGTAATTTATGTAACAATTACCCAGCTGCGTGATTAACTCGATTGTATACCATATTTGCTTGAATTGAACAGGATCTATTTTGGGTTAGACTTTTGATTATATAAATGGGTAATCTAACTATTGGAAGAAAGCCATATACCTATCTAAGTGATACGAGAGTCGGCCCTTAGATATCATACCACTTTTGATATTATATATTAATTATCGAGTATATCAAACTACTTTTGATAATACATATTTAGTTGTCGAGTAAAACAATCCGTTTAAAATTATTAACGCTAAACTATAATCCTATTGTAGAGTTGGTTCCATCAAATCAATCAGTAACTTAATAGCCTTGGTTAGATCGCTGACCTAAATCGATAATTATCCAGTTCAAGTTTAAAGGTCAGTTACCATAGTTTAGATTATACTGATCCATCAACCCTATCCAAACCACTTTTAACCAACTCGAACTTTAAAATGGCCATTTTTAATTGTTTTTCTTTAGCTTAACCCTTTCAGTGATTTTCAAAAAAAATCATCCATTTTTTTGGCCTTAAATTTGGCACGAATTTCTTAGCCAATGTTCACACTTTATAAGCTCATTTTGGTCCTTGTCGTAACACGAATATTTGATTAATTTTAAAACAAATATATATAAATCTTATTTTAATTGGACGCATATATGCGTTTTTAGATTTACAGACCCCTCGGTTTTTGGATGCATATATGCGTTTTTAGATTTACATCACCCCCCATTTTTGGACGTATATATGCGTCGAATCATTGAAAGGGTTAATATGGGGAAATGTTCAAATTTTGAGATTGATTTTTAACTACCTTCTAGACTAGCTAGAGGTTTTAAATTTGGCACACTTATGTATCTCCGATGACAATACAATTAATACATCGAAAAAATTGACTTTCATGTTTAAAATAAAAGGTTTTATATGTATTAAGTGAAAATCCTATATATTTTTGATGGTAGTGGGTATGTAGTTACGGCTGAGCAGTTTGATATTCGGTTGATTTGTAAGTTTCAAGTTTTTTTTAGTCCGAATTCGTCAATCAATTCAAAATACTGGCTAAATTAAACTCTAACCAAAGTTGGTATTTAAATTGCCAGTACATAGTTTTGTTATCAAATCAATAAACAATCAATTGAGTTAATTAGAATATAAACTAATTAAGTATTGTTTATGAGATATTGATATGATAATTGATCTGTTTAAGGTGGCATCAACACAAGTTTGTGGCTTAATTTTATCTATTGGCTTAAGATATCAAATGTAAAACTTTCTTTTACTGCTCAAAGTCACTTTTGAGCAATTTTAAATTTAAGTTTTATTTATCCACAGCTATCTGCCCAATCCTATTCTTTGATGTCCTTGGCTCCGCCACCTGCCACCCCAGTGTGGGGCAGCAGTGCACCCCCACCTAGTATTTTCTGCCCCGCGGGCAAGCGCATTCAGATGGGCTCAAACAGCCTGCCCACTGCTTCCAACCATTTTGTCCTCCTATAGGACTTAGCACTCTACCTGGCGTGCATCCACCCTTCTTGCCCCCATCCTCTTGCCCTCCCTCACTCCACTATTTGCTATTGCCTCAGAGTAGATTATGGGCATTTGTTCCCATATACTGATAAGGCAATTATTGACCTAGCCACTGTGTCCTTTGTGCCAGCTGACTTTATAGACTTCTGCCCTTTTAAGGGCTACTTTGATGTTGGGTTCCAATCTGAGGAGGATGCTGAAGTGGCAGCACAAACTCCTCTAATTTATAAAAAAACCCTATTCCCACAACCTGTACTCACCTCCCTTCAGACACCATGCTGGTGGTATCCTTTGCAAATCTCCCATCCCACCTTCCACCCCAGGTTTTATATGACCAGTTGGTCGCAGGGCTCATGGCTTATGGCACTCAGCCCAACCTCATCTTTGCCATTCTATCTGGTGTGGAGTGCCTTGCTGCTCCTTGTGCAACAGCTACCATCATACCACACCACCCTATCATAGCCCAACAAATCCCACCCCATGCTAGTGTGGCTGCAGCACCTGATCATTTCTTTTGGGCTCAGGTCAATAATGGTAGGCAGATTTTTTCCCTCTGCTTTGGTATCAACCATGCAAAAAAAAGTGTGCCCTCAGGCCAAGTCTGCTGCTGCAGCTTCTGAGCCCCCTCTGGAGGTTCAGTATGGGGCACTTTGCTGCCCCCTCCCACCCTCCAATCTTGTTCAGTGGGCCCACATAGAAAATCAGCCCCCCCCAAAAAAACCTCCAGCCTCACTCTCCCACCTAAATCTACCCCAGCCAATCAGAGCAATGCTTGGACTACCATTGGCACCCAAGCAGCTGCCTATTTGCCCAATCCCACCCACCCAAATTTGAATGCCACTAATCCAGCGAACCAAAGTCCATGGGATCTATTGGCTGAGACTGATGAATCAGGTAATGTCCTCATTAGTAAGTATATAGGTCAACCTCTCTGCCAAGGCAATTATGGTCGAGCAGAATTTTTCCTTCCCAACTTTGATAAAACCCCTACCCCTCACCATTTTGCTCCTCTACCCAATACAGCCCCCTTCCAAAGTGACCACCAGCTCACCTTAGCTGCAGTGGCCTCTCCTCAGTGCCCAAAACTATGCACTGCGGTGGCCCAGTCAGTGGCTCAGCTCCAACATGGCCTGCCCACCCTCTTCTTCCCCCCAACTTCCCTGAATCTCCCTGCAGTGACATCTCAAAACTATTTGATGATACTGAAGTTGCTGTTATGAATGTTGCAACACTTGCTTCATTCAACCCCTCAGCCAAAATCACCTGCCACAGTATCTCCCTTTTCACCCAACTTCCTGAAGCCTGCAAAGAAGCTGAAGTTCTCCTTGCAGCTTTTGTTAAAACACTTTCCCATCATTATCTTGATACAGAAGTGGAAAACTCCTACTACGCTGACCTCAACCTCCACTATGTGGATGCCCCAACGCCCTGGCTCTCTGCTCTGATCCAGTACTGTAACCAACATCCCTTGATTGAGGTGGGTCTTTCTGAAAACCAACCCCCCAACCCCTCCTCACCCTCTGCCATGGTGGGTTAGCAGTTTCTGCTTCCCACCTGGTTAGTAGTTTTGTTTTGTTGTTTTGAGTGTTGTGATTTGGTACTGTCTGTCCCCTGGTCAGCATACCTCAAATAAATTGAAAAGATATCAAATGTATAATAAATACTAGTTTAGCTCACTCAATCAATATGTTAAATAAAAATAAGTTGCATTGATAGCTTTAAAGCTGTATCTAAATATAGATAACTTTTGGTAAATGAGTTATAATCAAATACTAAATACAGTTGGTTAATTTTATAGAATTAGAAACCGTAATTCCTGAGTCAACCAATGGATATATCATTTCAAAGTTATTCTTTTGCAATACAAGAATATTATTCAAATATTCTCTTACCATGAGCTACCTAGACCCAATTACTCAAGTATTATTTTATTTTACTCTAATTTTTAACAAGGTTGCACTATAAAAGAAACCATGAGTTTATACTTTTCTCAGGTCTTTCCCTAAGATCAGTTAAATATAGATTGAGATTTCTCTTTAGTCTTTTTTAATTGCTTTTCTTTATCTTGCAATGGGGTGTGTTCAAATATTTATTTAGTTTGCTAGTGGAGTTACCTGGCGTTGCTCAGATTTATTTATCAGCTGATTTGAACTGATTAATTTTATGTTCTAAATATTATAGATAACATGAAATCACTTACTCATTACCATTGATCATATCAGACTGATTAATCACTAACTGCTTACCCAATATATTTGAATATATCAAATCAATCAAAAACCACTAATCACTTAGCCAAACCCAAATGAATTTATAGAATTACTCTAATACTATCAAACAAATTTGAAAAAGCCAAAGAACCTATTGGATCAACGAAAACCTATCAACCACTTGGCTAAAACTAATTGAATGTAATAAACAACAAAATATTACCAAAACCTTGGCCAAATAAAATTAAACTTTATCAATTCAACCAAAATTCACTAATACTTAGCTAAATCCAATTTAAAATTCAATTTAATACTTTACCACCAACCACTTACCTAAAACTATTGGATCTATCAAATTGACCAAAAAGCACCAATCACTCAGCCAATTAAAATTAGACCTATTGGATCAATAAAATACCATCAAACTGCTAACCAAAACATCTTCATATTTAAAAAATATTATGTGTATATATGTGAAATAATCTTATAAACTACTAAATTAAATTTAACCTAACTTGGCACAGATATTTTATATATATAGAAAACAGCTTAAATAGGCATTTTAAAGTATAATCAGAAAAATCAAAATAAAGTAGTTATTTTTAAAAATGAATGGATGATAAATAGTTAAGCTAACATATCCTTTTGGGTAGAATATGATTATATCTGGGTTGGCATTGCATATCAATACCCTAAACTGAGATAGCAAATAGCTGACAGTCCATGGAGCTCCTGGATCTATCAGAGCGCTACACATAAAGCCTTTCAGATTTTATCCTTCTTTCTCATTAATTTTGTTCTCCATTAATTGGTGCAGTAAAGTCCCCAGGTTGACCCACATTGAATAAATTTAAACAATATAATATGTAAGTTTTAAAATGTAATTTTTTAACAAAAACATTAATTTTAGGATATTTACTTATTTTTTGTCATTAGAGGGAAATATAGTCTTCAAAATGGCATATCAATAGGGGGTGGAAGTTGAGTCAGTAGGGCGTATGGCTACCAACCTGAAGGTTGCGGGTTTGATTCCCACCCTTTTCACATTGATCAGGGTGCTAGCCAAAGGAAGCTATTGGCGGTTAGTAGGTATAATAACATGAAAACCTTACCCATGACATAACCAGAAAAATCTGAGTCCCTATCTGGAGGTGAAAGAAAAACTTTCTACAACAGAGTTGACCCTGCTCAGGTTTCATGTTGATACTTTCTTTCTCTATTTTGGTAATGTCCATCCCCTGGTCGGCTTGCCTTGAATAAATAGAAAAATGGTATATCAAACTTTAATTTTGATACAGTATTAAGAAAGATATATCATACCAATAAAAAACACCTTTGAGAAATAATATATAGAGATTCTATTCAAGGTGGGCTAACCTGGGGACAATATTGCACTAATGAAGGATGAAGGAGACTTAAATTAATGGGAAAGGGAGGATAAAACCTGGAAAACCTCCACGCATGGTGTATGATAGGCCAGGAACTCCATAGACTGCCTTGCTATTTGCTATCTCAGTTTGGGGCATTGGTGCGCAATGCCAACACAGTCATAATCATCCCCTACCCAAAGTTCATCTATCAGGGTCAAACTTGGGAAGGTAGTGGTAGGGGGTCCATATTCTACCACTGGGGCATTCTCACCTGTGTGTGTTCAACTCTTGAATTTATTCAAGATAAGCTGACCAGGGGACAGACATTACTAAAACTAAAAAAATGTAACTAATTAGTTCAGACAAAATGCCCAAATGAGTGGATTGAGTGAAACACTTCAAACAAAAAAACCAACCAAATGGGCAGTCAAAACCACTTATCCCTCCATGGCAGAAGGGGGATTGGGGGGCTCATCTTTGGCAGCAGCTTCTTCCACCCATAGTATATTATGTGTCAAGGCAGACAGTAAGGGTGTTGGTGCATCTGTGGCATGTAGTTCAATATCACTAATAATTGGTATTTCATGGAAATTGCCAGCTAGGAAAATGGCACTGATATATTCAGCTAAAGCTTTTTCAGCTTTAATGCGGGCATCTGGTATTTTAATGAACGTGGTAATGTTTGTTCAGGTAATTTTAGCTTTTGGGTTCCATGCTATAGTTATCACGTTCTGGATAGCATCATAAACATTTTTGTGTAACTGTTTTACTGTAATTTTACTCTTTTGAGTAAGACTTTTGGGGATAACATGAGTTGTAGTTTCTCCTGTGAGAATCGCCACTGATTTGGCAACAGCTTTACAAAGGGGATGAAAATCTGGTGATGCAGCTGCTTTGACTGCAAGCTGGTGATCACTTCAGAATGGTTTGGCATTTGGCTGTGGGGTATATAGTTGTGGGGGGGTACTTGGCGTCCCATTCTGCATTAACAAAATTCTCAATTTGCAGAGATGGTTCTTCAATGAGCTTACCTGATTTGTCAATTTCAGCCAATAACTCCCATGGGTTTTGGTTGAATTGAATTGAGAAATCAGCGTATGGTTGAGGCTTGATTAATTTGTTGGAGGAAGTATGGGATTGAACTGGAATCCAATCTGGTGCCTGATTAGAAAAATCATGTGTAGCATTGGGGTGAGGAGGAGGCTGATTGGTGGCTGCAGGTGCAGCAGCAGCTTCCAGTTTTGGGGGAGGGGGAGCTAGGACTATGCCCCATACCAGAACTTGTATGGGGTGGATAGCAGATTGGAGGTCGGTGGATGAGTTGTCTAATCCGTTGGAAGTGGTTAAGGAGGGGCACTTGCATTTTGAGTGGTCCAACTCAAAACATGATGGACATATTGTCTGTCCACCCTCAATGTGGGCCCAAAATGGATGGTCAGGCACATAAGGAATAATGGTGTGAGGGGAATTGACATGGCGATTTTACTAAATTCAGGGCTGATTGTGACATACACCTGAGGCCCAGTGAGTCATGTGGCCCCATTTGAGACCACAAATTGTAAGATGGAGTTGTAGCCATAGGCTGCCAAACCGTCCATCAGCTCCTGGTGGAGCACTTCAGGAGGGAGGTGGGTGGGAAAACCAGCAAACTGGACCAGCAAAGTGGTGTCCACTGGGAGCTGGGTCTGAGTTGTGGGAAGAGGGGCGCCCTGAAATACCAGAGGCACAGTTACTGCAGTGGCAGCGTCAGAATCACAGGTGAAGCTGAGGTCAAAATACCCCTTATAGGGGTGGAAATCTATGAATCTGTTGGGTATCATCACCACCTGTGCCATTTTGATAATGGTTTGAGAGAGAGAGAGGAGAGAGAGAGAGAGAGAGAGAGAGAGAGAGAGAGAGAGAGAGAGAGAGAGAGAGAGAGAGAGAGAGAGAGAGAGAGAGAGAGAGAGAGAGAGAGAGAGGTTATGGTATGGGAATAGTTTCCCATATTTGACCCTTAGGCCATAGCGCATGTTTCTCTGGGGGAGCATTAGGGGGCAGCAAGGTACTGCTAACGCACAAGCATGTGGGCATTGAGATTCTTGGGAGTAATGAATCATTCCATGGGTTTGGAATGACTGGATGAACCAGTCTGAGCGCATTTTCCTGCCAGACAGAAAATGGTGGGGGAGTTTTGCCACTGCCCCACATTGGAGCAGCTGGCAGAGAATCTGATAACATTGGAGTGAAATTACAACGAGCGATCAATATTTGCTTTATAATATATGTAATTTTGCTCAGAAAGTTATGTTGAGCGGAAAGAGAGTTTTTGTGTGTTCTAATCTTTTATTTAACCAAGGTAAGCCGACCAGGGGACGGACATTACTGAATATATGTGAAACTAAGAGAATAACAAACAAATATAAAATTGGGCACCCCAGGGTACTCAAGTTACCCTGTTGCCAGCGAGACTGCCAGGTATGGGAGGGGTTGGTGCGCTACTCTGAGGGGGTTTCCCCTGCTATGGAGCAGGTGTGAAGGAAAGGGTCTGTGTGGAGGAACCATGATTTTATGAGTGCTTTTTGCCTTGGTCTCATATATCCATAGAGCCAGGCTTGGAAGTGCTCCAGTAAGTGGACATGTAATCTTTTAATAACCCCATGAATGGTTGGGACTGTGCCCTTGAACGCATCTAATGCAATTGTGTGGATTGTCCACATTGCAATGGGTATTATTAGGGAATGGAGGGTAGATGGGATTAGTGACTCGATCTGGAGTGCGAAGATGCTCTTTGATATTGAGAATTCCTGTTCGTTTTGGATCTTGAGCAGGCGTGCGACTTCCTGCCATATAGCTTTGGTTGGGGGTCATGTTTCTAGGTGGTGATGTAGGGATTCCTCCCCTCCACATACTGCACATGTTTTGTGGAGGGGGTTGGAATGGTCTGCTGTCCTATAAGTCCTTCTCAGACAGCGCCAAGCATTTGCTATTATCCTCGGCTGTAGGAGTGGGTGGTGAGCCATTTTCCACTTTGCCTTTTGTGTGGTTAAATCATAAGGAATGTCCAACATATCTAGGTATTCTATCCTAGCTATGTTTAGGGTTGTTGCGAGCATATCTTTGTGGGGGTGGTTTTCTGGATTTCTTAATTTGAATTGGGGGCTGGGTCTTCCCCTTCCCTGTATAGTATCCATGTTCTCTATGGTTCATCCCATATGGCGGATAGTTCGGAGGATATGTTTGAAATGAGGGGAGGTTCCATGCAGACCCGTTGCAGTAGGGTGCTTGGCAAGGTATGAAATTATTCTGGTTGGACTATGTGGGTTTGTTAATTTGAGCGCCTGTGCAAGGTTAGTCCTTGCTGCTCTGGACCAATGTTGTTGCGGGAGGTCTGGAGCAAGGACTTCCTTTATCCATGTACCTAGGATGTGATTGGCATGGCTTTCAAAATCTATTAGTACCATGCCTCCAATTGAGCGTGAGCCAAATAGTGTTTCCATCCGTATAGGAGGGTGAGAGCCGGGCCACAGCCAGCCCTGGAGAAGCGCGCGGATTGAAGTTATAAAGGTAGGTGAGAGGGCGATCACGTGGGCTGGGTACCATAGTATTGGGGTGATGAGCGAGTTAGCAACTATAACTCGCCCTGTTACTCCTGGGGTTCTTCCCTTGAGGGAGGCGACACGTTTGGATACCCATTGTAACAGGTTACTTTCCATTGTCTCATTAGCATATCCCCCTGATTCTAGCCAAATTCCAAGGTGTCAAACAGGAGTGGTGGTGGGAGGTGTTGCAAAGGGTGAAATGATTGGGTTTTTTCTTCATGTGTTGGTATGAGGTTCTGATGTTGTGGCCCAATTGTTTGTGTATTTGCCTAAGAGGATGATTTCTGTCTTTCTTTTGTTGAGAGATGCATTGCCCACCTTGGAGTATTCCTCTAGAGTGCGTTCCAGCTGTCGGGCATCTTCATTGTTTGCTATACCTGCTATGCAGTCATCTGCAAAGGCCAGTATCTTGACTGTTGGTTGTCCTTGTTCGGTTATCTACATGAGATGTGAGTCAGTTACTTGAGAAGTGGATCAAAGCTGAAATTGTATAGCAGTGGGCTGAATGGGTCCCCTTGTTTTAGCCCTCTGTGTGGTTTAATCTTGTTTGTTAGGAAGCCAGGGCCACATACAGCCATGGTTGCAGATTCTGTTAGGAGCATCGCCCATTTTATGAATCTTGGTGGGAGTTTGAAGGCATGTAGACATTCTTTTAGGTATGGTCAGCTAACACGGTCATACGCCTTTTCCTGATCCAAGAAGACCAGGGCACCAGTTGCTTTGGATTGGCAAATATTTGCAACAGGGTGAATGTTGTTCCAGTGTGAACGCCCTGGTATAAACCCAAACTGGTTGGGTGATAGGACGTCATATGCAATTGCACCTAATCTGTATGCTAAATGTTTTGTGAGAATTTTTGTATCAGTGTTAGAGAGTGCAATTGGGCGCCAGTTGGCCAGGTCCAACTTGTCACCCTTTTTATATAAGGTTATAACGTAGGATTCATGGCCTCCTGGTACTAGGCGTGTTTCCAACAAGCTCCTGTTCATAGACGCCTTTAGGAGGGGGGCGATTTGTTGAAAATATTTTTTGTAAAATTCGTAGGGTATCCCATCAGGCCCTGAGCATTTCCTACGTGGTGCACCGCGAATTGTCTCCCAAAGCTCCTCCTGTGTAATAAGGTATAGTATATTGTAATTTGGTGGTGTACTTTGTATCTCAGCAGTTTGAATAAATTCTTTAATTTTTTGTGAATCTGTTGGCGTTTCGCGATATAATTCAGTGTAATAATAGTGTACTTCCGCCTTGACCTCCTCAGGGTCAGTTGCCACAGTGCCGTTGGTCTTGCGGACCTGTGTGCATGCGGGCTGGTTTTTGTGGGAGTGGAATTGGCGGAAAAAGTATGTTGAACAGGTTTCGCCTTCCTTTATGAACTTACCTTTGTTCAATACTTTTATTCTGTATTGGTGTTCAAAGATGAGTCTGTTAAGTTGGGCAGAAATTTCTGCCCATTTGCGTCCCCAGTTAGGGCTATAGCCAGATCTCGGAGCATTTATTTCCAGGTGGTCTAGTTCTGCCAAGGTACGCTTGATTGTGGCCGTGTCCACGGTGTACTTGCATGATGCAATATGTCAGGTTTTGTTGATTAAATCCTTTTTGAAATTTTCCCATGTTCCAATGGGATCTGAAGTGAATGGGGCTGTGAATTCTGGGTTTGTAGCCTTGTTTTCGACCCAGTTGGGTATCTCAGTCAATCTTATATTTTCTGGGTGAAGCTTTCTCCAAGGCGACACCTGTGTGTGGGATTGGGTTGGCGCTAACTGCACTGTAACTAATTGGTGGTCAGAAAATTTTGATCTTTTTTGTTATAAACTTGGTGATTCTTGAGCGGTGGGATTGCAGGACAAGGATGTGGTCAATACAACTCATCAATATGAGTGCTCCCTTGCATATGTTGGGCCTCGTCATGTGGGGAAGGAGTGGTGAATTGGGGAGAAGAGCATCCTGTAAGCCAAGAGATGCCTTCATTGTGTGATATTCAATGTGTCCAGGTGGGTATCCCCTGGGATTAGGCCATCAATCTGTATTGAGGTTATCCAAGCATTTGAAATCGCCTAACATGATGGTATCTGGTGAGAGGGTGAGAGTGGAAATGTTTTCAAAAAATTGCTTTCTCTCAGTTGCAGTGCACGGTGCATAGATACATGCTAACGAAATTATTTCCTCTTGGCATGTGATTGTTGCTACCAGGACTCAACCATGCAAGTGTGATGATGAGTTTGTAATTTTAAATTTTTTGTTGTTTCAGATGATCACCCCACAGTGAGACGTCCATGCTGATTGTGATGGTGCGACCCTGGTTGACCAAGATTCTTCTTCCCCTTGTAGACAGTGGGTTTCTTGGATGGCCAAGATGTCTACAAGAGGTTTTTGCAGGAATGCCAGCTTTTTGGCTTGGGATCTATGAGCCCTGGCTCCCGCAATGTTTAGCATCCCTATTGACACTGAGGTGCCCGTGGCGCCTCAGGAGCAGTTGGGAGGGCCCTCTGGCCCTATCCCACCGCGGCTCATTTTGGCCATGCTCCACGTCTGTACTCCAACTCTTTCACTGCCATTGTTAATTCCCTTGATCTGACCCAATGATTCAAGGGAATTGCAGTTTTTTGCATTTGCGTCAACTTTTCCTGCACAGGTCTCATGTTGATTTGATGCAGATTGTTGATTGGGACTTATATTTTTGAGGTTTGACTTTATTGAATTATGCACCACATTTTCGCCCAAATTGCAGTTGCATTGTTCCTCAGTATGTGCATGACTGATGTCACTTTGTGACTCAGTCCGGTTTTTGTGAAACTTTTTGACCTGGGCATATTGTTCTGATTGGTTGGTTTGGTGAATATCCAAAAAAATCCTCCCAAATTTGTCCGGGGTTAATGGCAGACTCCGCGTGTGCTGCTGCTTTGGCTGCTGCTCACTTGTGGGCTTTTTGTGCCGCTTTACATTGTTTGCTTGTAACTGGGTCCAAGATTGAGTATAGTCCATCTTCACCCCAGCGGAATGGGTGGTGACCATCAGTCATTTTGGCGAAGATTTCATTATCTTTGTCCATTGCTTCCTCACAAAAGTCGTTTTCCATTAAGCCCTCTTTCACAGGGCATGTATGTTCCTTGTGGCCCAGTTAGCCACAGTGGTTGCAAATGGGTAATGCGCGTTCTGGTGTAACTCAGAATGCAGCCAACTGGCCCCCATCTGCAAAGTGAAATTCTGCTGTGCGGGGAATTCTGGATAATTCCTCTTCCACTTCTGGGAAGGGGTTAATTACATTGATAGCTTTGCCCGTGCACAGGTCAGGCATTAAGCAAAATTGCTGTAATTTGAGTTTTTGAATTTCTCTGTAGGCCACGAGACCTTTACGGAGCTCCTCCTCAATTACCTTATGAGGAAGGTTGGTGGGGAGCAAGTCAAAGGAGATGAACAAAGTTTTCGCTTTGTTCCATCTGGTGTGCACGGTGTGCACAATTTTTTTGCCCTCAGGAAGGGCAATTTCCACACAGATTTTTGCTGCGGCATTGGCTTCATCGGCTGTTTTAAAACCAATATTGATCCAGCTGTGGCCCATGTTGTTGGTGGCGACATATACCGCGTGAGGGAAAAGTGAGGGCTGTGCCTCACATGTTTTCTCCCACAGGGTCGGTGACTCATCCCCAAGGAAGAGTCTGATCCCGTGCTCCACCTTTGACAAAGGTTGGTTGAATTGAATGTACGTATATTGCGCGTGCTTTACAGTAAATACCATAAACCCAGATGGTGTCTGAGTTTGCGATTTTTTACGGATTGGGTTCCTGGTCCCCCTCCAGGGCGTTTCTTGCCCTTAGTTGCACCATTAAGTGCACCGCTCACTGCGACGCTCACCCATGTTTTATTATTTTTGTTGTTAAAGTCGCCCATCTTTCCTGTGTGTGATTATCCAAATTTGGTGTTCAAAATTAAATCATAGTAACTAAAGTGGTTGTTATGAGAAAGAAAAAGCTGTGTGTTCAAATCTTACATCTATTATTTAACACTTCCTAACATAATCTATTGATGAAATTTTTCATAGTTATAACTAACTTTTCTCTCTCATTGCAATCACTTTTGCAACTTATTCAATTCAAGTCTGAATTTAGTTTAATAATCTCACAGAGGAGATTAGTTTGCGCCCATGTCAGGGAGCAATTGAGCAAGTAAGGTAAAAGGCACAAGTGGTAGGCCTGCGACTTCCAACGTTCACAAACGCCCTGGAGAAACTGGCAGATTAGATAAAAAAACTGGCGGTTACTATTTCCCTAGAATCCTCACTTGGCAGGTGAGATGTAACCAGTACATCAACACGCCACACTCTCAACCACTCTCGTTGGTGGAATATGGAGTCTGAGTGTTCCTGGATATTCAACAAACAGCATTGTGGGAAAAAAATTGTGGGGATGTGAACATTCATTTCCCAACCGTGGTGTATGTCGCACCTCACTCCATGTCACGCGGTTGGCTGGATCTCAGTTTCAAAAACAAGGAGGCAGCAGACAAAGCTGCTGCAGTGCATGTTGTAATCAACCTCCCCGAAGGGCAGTGGGTCATCAAAACCAAGTGCACCAGATGGACAAAATCCAACCAAATTTTCCTCACGTTTGACTTTTTGCACACTACAGTCAAGCGTGCCATTCTGGAGCAGCACCTGAAAGCTGGTCTAACCATATATGGAGAAATACAATCCTTCGAGATGCAATGCTTTACGCTGATGCCACACCTGTGCACCGGCAAAGCCATTGCAGTTCTGACCCCAACTGAGGAGATTGTGAGGGACCTAACTCAGATCCTGCACTCCACTTTTATTAATATCAAAGGGCATACCACCCACCCTTTCCGGGTAACCCTAGACAGCGCACCCCCCATCTGCACCCACTGTGACACATTCAGCCATAAGGCACACGCATGCCCCACCAAGGAGGGCATCACATTCCAAGAGCACCCCTCGGCGGCCATGACCAATGGGGAGGCTTACTATGAACCAACCACCAGTACCAAAGAGGCCTTCCCATGGGGAGCACAAGGCTGCTACTTACTAGTAAAGCCTGTCTTCCCTCAAGAGCGAAAGAAGGCCAAACAGGCCCGCAGGGCCGCGGCCAAGGAAGTGGCCAAAGCCACCACTGCTATCCCACACTCACAACGCCAGGAGGACATGGAAACCTTTGCAGCAGAAGCAACTCGGGAATCCATCAACCAATCAGATTGGGAAGCCCATGCCAAGCAGGCCACTCAATCTGAGGATCTAATGGGGGATTCAATCTCACCCAATCGTTGCACCCAAGCTCCAGTCAAAACTGACTTGGGACCCATCCCAACTGAAAAAAAAATTTTGACCTACTCAATGGTGCACTGAACTCATCTGCACCGCAAAGAATTTGTCCACCGTCGGGAAAACAAAAAGCAAAGGCTAAAGCCAATGCAACTCTTTCCACAAAAATTAATAAAAACCCCAATAGTGTTGCTGCTAACACCCACGCTGCTGTGAAGGCCCATGGGGATCTAGAGGAGGCTGGTGGGCCCAGGTGCCCACCTCCTCACACCTAAGGTGCAATGGGGGAAACCTTCACTTTAGGGACGTTGAATATTGCCAGACTCAAGGCCTCCCCATCCCAGGCTAGGAAACTGAGTTTTTTACAACACAATTTACCCGTGGATATCCTGACTGTCCAGGAGTCCCACTATCCACGAGGTTCTGAGGAAGCTTGGAAAACAATGCTCCTCCCATCCCTATCCTTATGGTTGAAGCACTGTGGGGTGCTAATTCAGAAAAATAATTTTTTAAAATTTTATCATCAGAAGCATTCCTAAATGGCTGAGTTCTCATTGTCACTTTCTCATGGGCTGACATAGTGCATGCGATCATCAACATCTATGCCCCAAACGGTGCATGAAAGCATCAGGAATTTTTCTCATCGGTCAAATCCCTCCCACTACCCCCAGACCCTATCATAGTCGGCGACATGAACTGTTGGCTAAACACACCAACAGACCGGCAACCTTCCTCACCCCACGCCCCCCAGGGTCACGTAGAACTATGCATTCTAAAGGCCACCCTCAGGTTAATAGATGCACTGCCACAACATGCCCCACTGCTCAAAAACATGACGTGTCCCCACGTTCACAATGACCATATAAAGGTCTATGACCCACATCAACATTATCCTAACGCCGGCAAAATTCCAACCCCACATCTCCCACTTCAAAACAACAAAAATGAAATTCTCCGACCATCAACTGGTCTTGGTAACCTACCACCTACCTGTCACAGCTGCTAAGGCCCCACATTGGTATGAAATCCGCCCCTCAGAGCTCGCATCACCAGGATTTTCCACATGGGTGGAAGCGGCAAATTTGGCAAAAGAGTTTGTTGCACCATTTTGCGCGGACCCTGTTTCTTTTTTTTTTTTTTTAGTACTAGATTGCGCGGACCCTGTTTCCACATGGGCAACTTTCAAAGATGACACCATCCACTACTCTCGCCATCTCTCCTCCAGATGCTCATGAGCCACATCAGCAGTCATTTCGCATGCTCTGGCAGAGTTGGCACACCTGGAGTCCAATATCCCAGCTACAGGATACAGCTCTGCATGGGGCTGAAAGTGAGTGGAGGCAGCCGCCCACCTCAACGCACTCAAAAGGCAACACAAACATCGGGTTTGTGTTCAGTACAGGGCCAACTGCATCACAAAAGGCGACAAATGTACCGCACATTCTTTAAAAAAATTTTGCACCATGCCAGAGCGTGGCCTGCTCACAGGTGTGAAGATCGGATGATTCCATCGTGGACACACCAGCCAAAGTGGCAATCAAAACACAAAAGTATTACTCCGAGTTGTACCAATCTGATCCAATTCAGCTGGCCGAAATGGTGGAATTTCTTGACTGAGCCCACATCCGCACCATTTTCTGATACCCAGAAATAATGAATTTGATTACTCCAAACGAATTATGGACAGCTATTTGCGGTGCACCAAACTTAAAATGCCCAGGCCCAGATGGTATTCCATATGAATTCTACAAAAAGTATTTCAAATATATATCCCCATTGCTGCTCGCCTCACTTAACCAAAGCCTGTTGGAAGCGCGCCTCCTACCAGGAGGACATGAGGCTTTTACTGTCACACTCTTCAAGAAAGGGGATAAGCTAGACTTAGCCAACTGGCACCCCATTTCTTTAACAAACACAGACACAAAAATTTTAACAAAAATCATGTCTAACCATCTAGGGACTGTAGCATCTGCCACCATCTCCCCAGAAAAATTCAGTTTCATACCCAGAAGGTTGATTTGGGATAACGTGCACTCTGAGGCTAATGCATGTCAGTCCACAGCCTCTGGGGCACTTGTATTCTTGGACCAACAGAAGGCCTATAATAGAGTAAACTGGGAATACCTCAGGGCCTGCCTCCATCAATTCCGCTTACCCCCTCGCTTCATCAACTGGGTGATGCTGCTCACGGAATCTGCAACAATGGCAGTACATGGCCCTGGCTTCCTAATGGAAGTAGTCCGCCCTCAAAGGGGCTTACGACAAGGGGACCCTCAACCCACTCTTATACAACTTCAGCCTTGACCCACTACTGCGAAATGTGAATGCCCAACTCAATGGGGTCCATGTGCCAGGCCAAGCCCCAGTCAAGATAATGGCGTTCGCAGATGATTGTGTGGTTGGGGTGTCTAATAATCAAGATGCACGCGCGCTTGAAGCTCTCATCCAGGAGTATTCACGGGTAAGTAACGTGGCACTGAACGCTTCCAAAACTGAAATCATCCTCCTTGGTTGGTTTCAGAACTGCTGGGCCCCAGCAATTAGGTCCCAACTGGGCCCATCTGCTCGCCCACGTCCTCTCCCTACCAGCTCAACACACACCGCCCCACTGATGCTCCCCTTCATGCCACGCCCTACCATAGGACTGGTATGCCATCTGGGCGTGTGGATGGAGGCAGGAGGATACGCATCAGCAGTAATGGAGTGCCATATTCTGGACAACGTGACGAAGCGAATCGCCTCTCTCAGAGCCCACCCTACTTCCCTTACTGGCAGGGTTGTTTTAGTCAACTCTATGCTCCTCTCCAAAGTCTGGTTCAGAGCCCACGCCATCCCCTTCTCCCCAAGCTTCTTCAAATCCTTGTATGCCTTGCTGCAAGGATGGCTTTGGTCTGGCCGCCCTCCACCAGTATGGCTAGAGGTCATGTTTGGCCCTCATTATCATGGTGGCATGGGCCTGCTTGACTTCAAAGCCCATGCTGCCAAGATCCTGGGCACCTGGATTGCGGCTGTCACCGCCCCTACACTCCCCTCCCAACACTGGTCCCGCACAGTCTGCTCCAACTTCTCCCACGCCTTGGGCCTCAACAATCCATCGAACCCCCACTCCCTGATGAAATACCTCGCTTCACACACATCAGCCACAGGTCCTCACGGGACTAAAACCCACTACAAACGAATCCTACTCTCCATGCGGAGCGCTGAGTAGAGAATTCGTATTAGTGGACATACCTGAAGAGGCCGCCCCTCTCCTCAGTTCACACAAGAGGTACAGGGGCTACCCATCCATGATGGCGTGATCCCCATTTTGGCCCCATGTCCTATCCAGAGTGGACTACATGGACATTATGGACATCCCTTACTCCATTGAGACCCAAAAACTATCTGGAAATACGCACACCATCCTCTGTTGCAGCCCCAAGTCCGCTCCCATGTGTGGCGCTGCCTGAGGTGGGTGTATCATACAGCTGAGCGCTCTAACGCTTTACACTCATCCTGTGTCGTGTGTGGCCAGTATGGAACGCTGTTACACCTCCTGGAGAAGTGCCCTACCTCTAAAGTGATATGGCGCGAAGTTCAACGTCTGCTGGGCCAGGATCAAACGCATCCCTTCAGTTTGTCAAGAGATATGTTTGCTCTATCAATGGCCTCCTCCCTTCCACCCTCCCTCCATGCTTTGGTGGTCACAATTGCCATGTGGACCATCCACACGATTGTCTTAGATGCCATCGCAGGCTCCACCCCCACCCTCCCAGAAGCTGTCCACAGATTCCAGTCTCATTTGGTGGACCACTTTCAAGCATGGATGTTTGGATTCCTCCCACCGCGTAGCTGACAGCTAGTCTCCTCCTGGTTCCTTGTCTGGTTCATCAAATCAGACCCCTTCCTTCACATGTGTTCAATTGTGGCTACGGCCCCTCCACACAATCCCTCCCCCTCCCCATAAGTGGCGTTCCCGCTGGCAACAAGAGATAGCATCGCTTCTCTGGGGTGCCTTCCCTGGTACTAAGTTTGTCTCATTTGTCTCTTCTGAGTCATATTCAGAAGTGTCCGTCCCAAGATCAGCCTTCCCCGCAATAAATTTAAAAATCAACAGGTTTAATTGGATATGGCTGGGTGTTTGGTAATTTTATATTGATTCAATATTATTTTATTTATATTTTTATTGATAGCCATCTACCAATATAAAAAAGAATTAATTTAGATTATCTAATAAACTTTAAACCCACAAACAAATCTGTGTTAAACTGGGTATCAACAAGAATTAGCATAAAATTTTCTTAACAAAAATAATTATTTTTTGACATGATTATGCCCTATGACTGGGGGTATATTCAAGTATGTGATTATAACATGACGAGTTTTTAAATTACTATGGGTGTGGATTGTTTTTGTATAGGTTGACCAATAAAATCAGCTAGATTTAAAATAGATTTTTATAGATGGCGATCAGTAAATTTACTATAGATTGACCAATTAAATGAACCAATTGATATTATATATATTGACATGATATATTTCTATGGCTGGGGGAAATGTTCAAGTATAAGATCATAGAATGGTGAGCTTAAATTAATATGTGTTGCATCTTTGGTGGAGGAGATGCTTGATGGTTCTTGTTTACTTAAAATCTAACAATTGAGGATTAAAACCACTGAAAATAATAAAAAATAAATAAACTTAAACTACTAAAAAGTTATGGATTTTAAAGTTTTATTGAGCGCCACGGGGATAAAAAATGAACCCCCTTAATAAGTCAATAACTAGTATTTAAGATGTTAAGGCTCAATATCTGGATTTCTTAGTAAAGCTGTATTAGGAAATATTGAGTTTCAACCTATTGAATCAGTCACTAAACGCCTTGCATTTAGAGAAAGGTTGATTGTTAATAGGTCATTTTGACCCATGAGGTAAAATTTTAATTTATTTTACCCAATCACAACATAAGAAAATTTTTGCACCTGTCAGGCCCCTTCTAACCCTATAAGATGGACCAGACTCCAAAGTTTGACTTGAATAGGGGTTGTGGTATGACAGGGAGAGACCTCCAAATATCTCTCTTGATTCTGCTGATGATTTGGAATATCCCTGATATTCAAACTTGAGCTCTTTGGCCAAGTCTATTGTTATTAAAAGTATTGCCCCAATTCAGAGGGTTTCTTCAATAATTGGCCAAGGTCTTTTGGCCAATTTCATTTAAGTTGAAACATGAATCGCTCTTAATAAAACATCTGACTTGTAATTGTCCAACATCACCCCCTTTAAGAGTGTTTGAAGGAGAATAAGGCTGCAGGAATCAGCCATGAACTTGGTTGATAGTAAAACACTGTATCAAGGGATTTAATGGATTGCTCCTCTTCTCACTTGTAAGTGACTACAAAAGGTCCTTCCCAAATAGACCCAGGTTTCTCCCTTTTAGGGGTGATACAATTGCTGTAATAAAGCACCAAGTCCAATACTTGGAAGGAAGGAAGAGGGGGCCAGAGCTCATTAGCAACTTGACCCTCTTTTGTGACAGTTTTGGCCAAATTAATAATAGCCTATGATTGTAACTTAATGATGTGCTGGGCCAACTTCTTCATGGCTTGCTCAGGGTCAGTCCTATCAGTGAAAATGTCTTTGGCTAATAATGCTAGCACCCAGAATCCCATCCATACAACACATGGAAAGGAGACATCTTAAGGATCCGGTGTTAACTGATATGGTAGGCCATGAGTGCACTTGGTAAGTAATGATCCCAATGAAAAGGGGTCTAAAGTGGCCATTTTCTGTAATTTAGAGACCAGGGTCCCATTGGCTCTTTCCACAGTACCATTGGTCAAAGAGTTTTAGGGGGCCAAAAAGAGCTGTTGCATGCCCATTGAGGTTGCGAGGATCTTCACCACTCAGGAGGTGAAGTTTTTACCATTATCACAGAGAAAAACTTGGGGCAACTGTGTCGGGTAAAGCTATACTGGTGGAGGAAAGTGGCTATGACTTTTGCCATCTGAGCTGAGATAGCCACAGCCTTGACCCATTTGGTAAAGAGATCAATCCCTACCAAGATATATTAATTTCCACCCATAGTTTGGGGTAGAGAGACAACCACATCTAGGCTTATGGTGTGGAAGGGCTGTTGAGGAGCGGTAGGCTGATATTGATACTTGATTTTAGAGCTGGATTGCTTTTTGCATGTTGATAGGCATCTAGGACTTTGATAAATGGTCTCAATGATGCCCTCCCGTTAGTACCATTATTTTACCCAATTATAGGTTTTCTGCACTCCGCTATGCCTAGGATGGCATGAGACTCCATAATGACAGGTACTCGCTTTGAAAGTCAGAGGTAGGGTAACTAGTTCATCCCTATTTTCCTGTATAAATTCCCATTATCCACCTTAGTGTTATGGGAATGTCGAGCTAGCATCTTCTGGACAGGTTTATCCTCATCCTTCCAAGCATCAGGGGTCATTTGGAGGTCATGTAGCCGCTATTCTTCACTATTATCTAAGCAAAGGATGGGCAGCTGAATCACCCAATTGACATTCATGTGGCTTTTCCCAGCTCAGCGCTCAATGCTCATATCATAGTGCTGGAGCTTCAAAGCCCAGTGTGCCAATCGCCATTGATCTTTCATATTTTGTAACCACTTTAAAGAGGTGTGGTCAGTAACCATCTTAAATGTAGTCCCATATAAGAAAAGGTAGTGATATTTAACAGCAAGCAAGCTGGCCAGGCACTTCTTCTCAGTGACGCTATAGTTGCTTTCTGCCTTAGAAAGAATCCTGATAAAATATGAAATGGGGTGATCAACCCCATGCTCATCCAGTTGAGCCAAAATAGCTCCAACGGCATAATAGGAGGCATCAGTAAACAGCATGAAGGGTTTACTATAGTTAAGGTGGCATAGGATTGGCCGTCTCTGTAGCAGCTTTTTAGCGTTTCAAAGCAGCCTGATGTTCTGCACCCACAATGGAAAGGTGTGCTATTAGTTAAGAGCCATATGGGGGGATCACTGAGCTAAGAAAATTCGGGGATGAATTGATGATAATATCCCATCATGTCCAAGTACACTTAAATATTGTGGAGGGTTTTGGGAGAAGGCATCTTAGATATCTCCTCAACCTTATCATTAAGAGGCTGTATTCCATCTGAGGAGGTGGCGTGGCCCAGAAAATCTAACTTCTTTTTGAAGAATGTACATTTGGAGGATTCAGCTTAATGTGAGAGGCCCACAAGCGTTGGAAAACTTCCTTTAAATGAGAAAGGTGTGTCATGGTTCCATAACATCATAGTGGGGACTAACCCCAAGGATAAGGCTGGGCGCCAGGAGGCCCAGAAGGTGAGATTACAGGGCCTCCCAGACTTGAAGCATACCCTAGACCAATGCTGGGTGTGGGCGAAATATGCCAAGGTTGGTACTAGTGGGGTGCCAAGTGCCCAGCCCCTTACATCAGCCCAGGCATTAAAACGGACAGTTTACTTAATGCAAATGGTTCAATTCAGTTAGTCAAGGAATGGGGTTTTAAAACCCATTCCATTTATGAAATAACGCGCTCAGGTCAAATCCAATTTCAATCAACCACTCAAGTGAAGTCAGTTTTAGCTTATACAATTAATTCAGATGGCAGCGTTGCCCTATTGGTAGGTCGGTGCTTGGGCCCAATGTAGCACATCCCATATTCCCCGTCCAAGTTTAAATATGTTTTCCTCAAATTACCATTCCTTGTTGAAAACTTCCCAAATAAATCTTTTCCCATTTTACGTTTTTACTTTTATGATATTTTAAACGCTCCTGTGCGTGAACCTCTTTAAGGAGGTCTCGCGCTCCATTAACCTTGACATCACAAATACTTTGAAGCTATCCCCTAATGCACTGTTGGTTAGCCCAGAATCCCTTCAAATTGGGTCACATACCCCCTTTCACTTTTTGCACCACGTCGCTTTTAAAGGTTCTTTTACTATAAATTTCGTACTTCTATGCCTAAGTTGTTATTGCTCCCACACCCTCTGCTGGGCTCTTATTACTTTAGCACTAATGGCTAGTTCCCTGGCGTTGGCCTTGTGCACCGTGCACTGCCACGCTGGGAACAGGAGAGTTATAGACACTCTCCTTACATTAGTCAACCAACCTTATAATTTATGTGCACAAATTTTTTCCATGTGGAACTTTTCTGAAGGGGAAATGGTGGGCCCCAGCTATGGACTTCAGCTGTCATTAGCTGCATCGCTGATTCATCTTTTTCCTGAAGGTTGGAGCAACTCAGCATTATTATGGTTGCTTCCAGCTGAAAAGTATCCACCCTTTGTGCTCGTAGCTGGTGGATACAGATGCTTTGAGGTCCAAAAGTCATAATTCCCCAACTTTCCACAGAAATTATTAATTAAAAATTAAATAAACGAGTTTCCCTTCGCCTGCGCATTCAGCTGATGCTGTCAGATTTGGTGCATATGGGCCTAGGGGTGTTGGCCATGGATATCGTTGGGCATTCCGCCGCTGTTAAGAGATAGGGTTGTTCACGTCTAAAAACGCGTTTTATAACATAAACCTTGTCTCTACCTCTGAATCATTACTAGCTCATATGGCCTGGATAATGACCCTATTCCTGTATATCAGATTACCCCTGAGAACCCACGTTTGACTCCTTCCATGATCTGGGGCACTCAGGAAGTGGAAAAGAAACTTCGTCTTAAATAAAACAATGTATATGCACCTGCAGAAGGTGTGGTGGGATATGTGGCCTCAGTAGTGAGAGTGGCCCACTATCCCTCCTCCTTCTATGATTCCCAGGCCTACCCTTATGGATCGCTCACGCCAGAGGAAGAATTTTCAGGGGAGTAGTGGCGTTTTCTGCTTTGGATAGATCCCATTCTGGATACTTCTTATTGACTGCTACCCTCACATCCCCTGGGGGAAGTTCACCACAAACATTTTAGTGGATACTGGTGACTCTAAAAAATTTATTGACCATGACCTTGCTGACTACCTTGAGTTGAGTTACTCACCCAGTGGTATAATTAGAGGTGGGGCTTCTCAAGGTATCCCTGCACTGAACGTCATGGGGTTAGTGGACTACCAGGTGGGCACCAATCATCTGTCCGACCATCTTTAAGATATCCAAAACCTCTTGTTCCCCATTATTTTGGGTGTAGAGTGGTGGAGAAAGTTTGAAGTCAGGACTATTTTGAAAGAAAACAATATATCCTTGTCTTTGGCCAATGGTCACATGTTGATTATTCCTTTGTCGGAGGATAACACCCAGGACAAATTACCTCAATGGCCCAATATTCCCACTTTTAAGCTTGCCCCTTTGCTGAAGCCCTCTGTGGAGGTTCCCCTACCGTCCTGTTTAGATGGGTTAGAATCTTCGTTTGATGCAGCATTTGCTAACACACTTCCTGAGCACTCTGAATTTGGTTGTGTCTTTAAGCTCACTGTTGATCTGGTGCGTATATCTCCCCTATTTACCCATTGACTGTCCAGGAGGAAGAGGCGTTGGGTGCGTGGCCGAAGGAAAAGCTAGCCAAAGGTGCGATTTTTCAGCGTACCTCCCCTGTTTGCTCCCCACTTCTCTTTGTTGAGAATGCTGATGGTACTCTACGCCCCTGCATAGACTATGAGAATCTCAATAATGTTACTGTACCAGACCTCCATCCCATCCCTATGGATTCACAGCTTGCACACTATGTGGAGAAGGTGAAGGTCTTCTCCAAGTTGGATTGCCTCAATGCGTTTGTCAGGATTCAAGATAAAAATTGTATCAAATTACCATCTTCTGAATCTGGCCGTGCTGAATTGGTCGTCAAACCTACCTGAACTAAATCTATTTTGAATCATCCTCACTTAATCCTGAGTCACGTGGGGCGGAAACTCCATTCATTCAGTCAGGTGAGCGATGCTATCCATTAAGGACACCCACAAGGAGGCCATTCCAGAAGACAGGAAAGATCCTGATCTGATGAGGCCCCAACAATCCCAAAGACACTGAGTCCCAATGCACCCTTTAAATATTAAAGCTTTTTAGTTCAATAAAATTTTGGTATTCTAACCCATTTTTCCAATTCCTCCTCGGCGCTCTTTCCAATTTTTCCAGCTTTGAGCCACCGTGAAACCTGGAGCCAGTATGAAGAACTGTAGCGCCGACAGTGTTCAATAAGACCCAGATTAAAAAGGGATAAGAGTGGTTAACCACATTCCATACCAGAAAAGGGATCTTCCAGTTTCAGGTCATGCCCTTTGGGCTTAAGAATGCCCCTGCTATTTTCCAGCGCCGCATTGATGCCGCGTTAGGGGACCAGTTAGGGGTATGCGCGGTCGCCTACATGGATGATATCCTGGTGTTTTCCCCTGATCAGGAGTCCCATGCATTTCACCTTTGGCAGGTGATGGAGCGGTTAAAGGCAGCCATCCTTACATTGAAAATTTCAAAGTGTGAGTTCTTTAAGTCCCAGGTCACGTTTCTGGGCAACATTGTGTTCGACCAAGGACACATGATAACTCCAGACAAGGAGAAGGCGATTTGTGAGTGGCCTACCCCCACCTCAATTAAGGAATTAAGGAGCTTTTTGGGGACGTTCACGTTCCTCAAAAAGTTCACTCCCAATCTGCTGAGGTGGCGGATCCCTTATACAAGGCTAGCGAGGCCAAGGTGCTTCAGTGGTACACCATTTTGGAGGATGCTTTCCAAGCAGTGAAGTGCACCCTGTTGTCTACGTCTGTTTTTCGCCATGTCAACCCTTCAAAGGAGTTCATTGTGTCTACTGATGCCTCCAACTTCGCCATAGTGGCCGCCTTGTTACTAGTAGGCGAAGATGGGATAGAGCATCTGGTGAGATATTTTTTTAAAAAATGTCTTTGCCAGAGTAGAACTACGCCTTTTTGACAAGGAGTTACTAACAGTGGTGGAGGCGCTGACTTATTGGCGTCACCACTTGCATGGCTCTACCCAACCATTCTGAGTATGTACAGATCACTGTGCCTTGCTGTACTACGTGCCCCTCATGTCCTAACCCCACAGCAGACCCGTTAGCATGAGACCCTTGCCCAATTTTCCTTTTCTTATGAGTTCACCAAGGGCAATGATAGTGGTTTGGCAGATGCTTTGAGCCGCAACCCTGCTTAAACCTGATCCCAATGAGGTAGAAGTCCACAACACACAGGTGATGATTCATTCAGAGAAATTTTGTCGCATCTTCCCTCTCCCTTGGCCAACGGGCCTGCGCTTGCACCTCTGGAAAACGCGGAGGAATATGGTATATCCAGAAAGGTTGTTCTTTCTCAGCCACTGTCAGGTGAATATACTATGGTACTTGCTAAGAGCGCTTTAAATCAAAAGGACCTATCCAGGGGTTATCATGTAGAGGATGAGATGGTGTGGATTCAGGGGCGCCTCTAGGTACCTGCTGGACCACTGCGCTCAGAAATCTACCAGGGACCATCATGATGGGATTACCATTGGACATCCTTGAGAAGCAAAGACTTTAGAGTCGATACGTCGCACCTACAATTGGAAGGGCTTGCCTGCTCAGGTGGGACGGTATTGTAAGGAGTTCCTGGTTTGCAACTAGATGAAACCCAATCGTCAACCTTAGGTGGGGTTGTTGGTACCAGTCCAAAAGGCTGAAGGGCCCTGGACTTCCCTCTTGGTTTATTTCATTGTGGAATTACCAGCCTTGGATGGTTATGATGCCATCATGATGGTGGTGGACCAGTTCACAAAGTTTGCCCACTTTAAGTCTTGCAGAACTACTATAACTGCAGCCAAAATGGCTAGGTTTTTTGTCACCCATGATTTTGCACTTCATGGGGTTCCCCAATAAATTATCATTGACTAGGGCCCTCAGTTTAACTCCCTTTTTTGGGAAGAGTTGTGTACAACATTTCAGATTCGCCCTTGCCATTCAACTGCCTATCATCCCCAATCAGATGGGCAGACTGAACCAGTGAACCAGTGCTTGGAACATTTTCTGCGGTGTTATACCACTGCAAATCATTCTGATTTGGTTTCTCACCTTACCATGGCCCAGTTTAGCTACAATAATAACTTGCACTCCTCAATCAGTTGCTCCTCATTTTTCTCCAGCCATGGCTTTAACCCCGCCTTTAGCATGGAGCCCAGCTGTGGGTCTAAGGTTGAAGCGGTGGTGGACTATTCCAAGACAATCAAGAAGGTCCACCAGGGGGTTTCCACAAGCTTGGAGGCGGCCATGCGAGTATATAAGGAGACCGCTGATGGGAAGCACCAAGTGGGTACGGCGTACAAGGAAGGGGATCTCATGATGCTTGATGCTTGTAACATCCCTATAAAGCAGCCATGCAAGAAGCTAGGACCAAAGAGGATTGGCCCTTACCGCGTTGTTAGAAAGGTGGGCCATTCCTCATACCAGCTAGATCTTCCCCATTCATTTTAAATCTTCAAGGTGTTTCGTGAGAGCAAACTGACGTTGTTCAAGGGCCCCTACCAGAGACTCCTGAGGCCTATCTCGTGGATGGGGCGCCAGAGTGGGAGGTGGAAGAAATAGTTGACTCCCTGTTGGGATTTTTGCCCATATTCCCAGCCTACTAGATTACCTGGTATTGCTAGGGGAAAATTCCCTAAGGCGAAGTGAATCAGAAATCAGTTGGCGCAAGTATTGGAGGAAAACAATCAGAGAATTTTGGGATATTCTCCTGGTCATATCCATTAAGGATCAATCCGGATGAATACTTAAGATCTCATCAGGTGGAGTTGCCAACGAAATAGGGGCATCTTATAGTGATTAACTATCAGGTGTACCAATTGGGATCAGTCAGGTTTCATCACTGAATGATTGGGAATGAATAGTAAGTTTCAAGGCGAGTGATGCCGCCTGCAACTAGCGAATTGATCAGTTGGTGTTTGACCTGCCTTAATGGGTAATAAGTCCCATTAACTAAGCAGGTCGCTAGCCAAATATGGTTGGTTCACTTGGATCGAGAGGAAAACATTAGGGACACATTTTCTGACTCTTTCATTTGAGGTCTCGAGGATGTCCAACAATGGAATCCTAGCCAGGATGGGGAAGACCTTCGCTGCCAAGACAAGGAGAGGTGATTAAATGGCAACAGCTGCCATTTCATTGAAGAGGTGTCAACTGAGGGTTAGACAGCCGAATCCCCCACTACATAAATCCCTAGTATCACTATGATAAAAAACATTAAAACATTATTATTATCTACAAAACTCAGATTTTAGAGTAATATTATCAATTCAGTGTATAGTTAGACTATCATCTTCTATTGTGTTGTTCTATCTCAAGGATAATATTGCAGAGGGCAATAATTGGAAGACTCTCAGAGAGAAGAGTAAAGATCTGAGCGGGGATCTAAAGAAGAAGGAGCCACAATCTGGGATAGCTACTGAATGCGTGTTGGGCCAAAAGAGACTGTCACTGGGGTATTTTAGTAAAGATCAGGTGAGCAAGAGTATAGGGAACAAATCCCTACAAGTACAACTTCACAAGTATTTAATTGGGAATACTGGCTGAGCGTTGGGCCAAGATATAATTCACACTCAACTACAGATAATAGTCTCCATACTATTATTGATTAATACATTCTATACAATGTGACGAAGTACATGAGGATATTGAACCTGTGCAGCAAAAAAATTACTATGTTGCTTGTCGATAACAACCAAAGAGTAAATTTTTAAGTTAGCTCACAACAGGGGTAGTTGAGTTGAAGAATATAGAAAATGATGTTCTATGAAGATGTTTCCAATTTTGGAAATAAGTTAATGAAGGAAGTAACGAAGATAGAACGTGAAGAGGATCACATTCATTGGCATTCACCAAGCTCAGCAGTGGAGCTCTGAGTGAAGCAAAATGAAGATACTCAAGTTCAGGGAAAAGGAGTTGCAGCCTAGATATGGAACTATCTAGTGCTGTAAGGAAACCAGTTCCACCGGACATCTACTTGAGATGAAGAGTATCAGCAGGGCCAACTTGGGCTGAAATTGGGTCCGCTGGAAATAGTCCCAAGGAACAACAGGATCAACTCATGTTGAACTTGGATACGCTTTATATAGTCCTGAGGAGAGAGTGTTTAGATGAAGCATTGGATAAAATATGAAGCAATCAATCCAGAGAATTGGATTGCCATACCAATGAAGATATGAAGACAAAAACAGGAAATGATTAATCAAAAATAGTGGAGAAAATCATTCAGATCATTAACACTCAATCACTGGTCAGAAGTTGCTGGAGACGAGTTCATCAATTCAAGAGAAATTGTATGAAGCTAACGAGGCCAGAACGACCTGTGTAATTAAGGATAAGCCATGAAGGCTGATAATCGTTTTCAGGAGAAAAATGATCTGGATAATTGGACGAAACTGTTGGCTAATGAAATAAGATGATCCAAAAGCATCAGTTGCCGAATATGAGATGAAATTAGGACCTGTTGGACGAATAACCAGTCGGGACTAAAGCCTAATATTCAAGATAATTGCTAGAAGTTGGCAAGTATAGCCTATACTTGAAAAGTCAGCGCTGCTAGTCATATAGTGAGAAAGGTCAATACTAATTGGAAGTATTGAGCCAAAGAGAAAATAATTGCAATGTTCCCAGCGGACCTCTGAACCATTAAATGGTTATGTCCTGAGATTTTGGTCAAGTCCCAGAAGGGGACCACTGAACCAAATGGTTGGTTGAATCTTAAAAGGATAAGATTTTGAACTATGATAACTGGTCAGGTTTAAAACCTAGGACCCAGTTTGGATAAATGGGAAAAGAAGGACCTCTGAACCTTTTTGTATGTTGCAAGTCCCATTGCAAAAGAAAAATAAAAAATATATATATAAGACATATAAAATATCAATTTTATGGTTTATGAGTTTTGGACCTAAGAAATGATGAGAAATCATGATGGCCAGACAGAGGAAATGCCACTTCTGATGAGATGAAATTATTGGCTGGGGTAACTGAGAGCATTAACCTATTGGTTGATCAAGAGCAACTCGCTGATCTGTTGGAAGGCCAGCTAGAGGAGGTGCTCAAACTATTTGAAAAATATTGGGAAGTGTTTGCTCAGGATGACCATGATTTGGGATGCGCATGAGATGTGATCCACAAGGTTGACACTGGAGAAAATTTACCAATAAGGATTAGACTGATCCGAAAATCAAAAGCTGCTGAAGCAGTAGTGGAGGATGAAATCAGCAAATTAGTGAAGTATGGGCTTTTAGTTCCATTGTCAAGTCCCTGGGCGAGTCTGATTCTGATCATGAAGAAGAAGGATGGATCCAACTGGGTGGTGATTGATTACCAAAGACTGAATAAAGTTTAAAAAGGATTTGTATCCCCTACTGAGGATCAATTATGCACTAGATTGTTTAGGGAAGCAAAGTATTTCTCTGCAATGGATCTGATCTTAGGATTTTGGCAGATTGACTTGCCAAAGGAAGACCAAGAAAAATGGGCGATTAAACTGCGCAGGGGCTATACCAACTGAAGAGGATGCCCCAGGGTCTATGCAATGTGCCTGCAACGTTTCAGAGGGCCTTGGATGCGATACTAAGCAACTTGAAGTTGTCATGCATCCTGGTATATCTGGACAATATAAATGTGTTCAGTAGGACGTTTACTGATCACCTCCACCACTTGGAAGAAGTATTTAAGCAACTGTCCGCAGCTAACTTGAAGATCATGCCAAGGAAGTGCCACTTCTTTAAGAAAGAGTTGGAATACCTGGGATTCCTAATCAACTCAAGTGGATTGCAGCTGCAAACCCAGAAGATCGCAGCTATAGAACATATGGCTATACTGAAGAGTGTCCAAGACATCCAAGTGTTCCCTGGGATGGTCAGATACTATAGAAGATTTATTTGGGACTTTGCATGAATAGCCGAGCCATTATTCCATTTATTAAAGGGTCCAAAAAAAAGGATTTGTATGGAATGAAGAGGCCCAAGACTCCTTCAATGAGTTGTGCTGGTATTTGATAGTTTCACCAATTCTGAAATATCCAAATTTCAATTGGGTTTTTATCATTCAAACTGATGCTTCAAAGATGGCGATCAGTGCTGTACTGATCCAATTAGACGAACTTGGGGACAAGCATCCAGTAGCATATGTGAGCCAGACCCTCTCAGCCACTGAGAGGAACTACACTGTGACTGAGCGGGAATGCCTTGCGGTCATTTACACATGCAAGCAGTTTTGGGTATACATCCACAGAATGCACTTTAAGGTGGTGTTGGACCACTCTTTGCTGCGTTGGCTGCACAATTTAAGAGAGCTGGAAGGACAACTGGCCTGATGGGCACTTAAGCTTCAGGTTTATGATTATGAGATAGTCCACCAAGTGGGGGCTTCTCACCAGAACACGGATGGCTTATTATGGTTGCCAATGGTCTAGTTGGTATACCAGCAGGTGGATGAGATATTCCAGATAATGGACGAAGGAAAAATTGGGGACAAGCCCCAAGGAATCCAAGGTGCGCTTTGAAAAGCAATGGAAAACACCAAGACTATGGATGGACAAGTATTCAAGATGATAAATGGGAAGCGGTTTTATTCCCAAAACTGTTGGAAAGAGCAGCAATAGTACAAGAAGCTCACAAGGTTGTTGGGCATGGAGGCCTGAGAAAAACAACTGACCATATTTTCCAGTATTATTACTAGGAATCAATCAACTATTATGTTGCGGATTATTTAGCTTGTTATGTGGAGTGCCAGCTGCACAAACCACACAAGAATACAACTGGATACTGACTGGTACGCCCTGAATTTATGTGGCACATGGTGTCCATTGACGTGATGGTACTGCTGATGATGAGCACAGGGGGAGTCAAGTACATCATAGTTGCCATCGACCATCTGACAAGATGGGCCAAGATGAAGGCCCTAACCAGATTAGATGCTACCAGTACTGTGAGGTTCATCTTGGTCAAGTAGTATACCAGCATGGATGTCCGCAGGTCCTGCTTAGCAACATCGGGACCAACTTCACATCTCATGTGATCCCAAGGTTAAATGAAATAATGGGGATCTGAGGAGTCGTGTCAGTACCATACCAGCTGGAGACAAACATACTAGTAGAACGGGTCAATGGAACACTGGCTGCTACGCTGAGGAAGCTAGTCACAGGGAGAACTTCTGCGTGGGGAACGTACCTGAGATTGGTGACATTCGCCCACAATATTAGTCATCATACGGTGACAGGAAAGACGCTATTTAGTTTATTATATGGAAGAAAGGACGCGTTGCCACAAATTTTATATTCAGTGGTGGAACCTACGTTGGGGATGAGTACTGAGCAGTACCTGAACTGACTGATGAGTATCCTGATCAATATGCAACTGCAAGCATTTGATACAACCTTGAATAAAAGGATATGAGCGAAATTGACGGATGACAAGAATTGACTGGCATTAGAAGAATATCAAAAGGGGGAAAGAGTTGCCAATTGCGATATGCATGGTTTCAGATGAAGAAACAAATTATATGCTTTGTGGTCAGGTCCGTTCAAAGTAATCACTAAGATGGTGACCAATGCTTACTCCATCAAGAATATCTTGGATGGAAGAGTTGTGACTTGAGTCCATGCTAAGTATATGATGCATTGGATCGATGAAAAAAAATAAAAGAGTTTCAAAAGGACCAATGAACCATTAAGTTGTTCATGTCCTGATGATTAGGTCAAATCAAAAAAGGACCTCTGAACCAATCTAGATGGTTAAGTCTGAAAAAAGGACCTCTGAACCATAGAAAACTGGCAGGTTTAAGTACCCAGGACCCAGTTTGGGGAAAAAATGGACCGCTGAACTGAAACAAGGTCAAGTCCCATAGAAAAAAAGAATAAGAAATTGATAAAAGATATCAGAAAAATTATTATAAACTGCATAGAAAAAAAGCTGATATATTTTATAATTTTTTTTTATCAATTGTCCTTGGTACGAGGATGCTTCTGCCTATGTCGCTCCTTGGGGGAGTGAGGATGGATTGCAGTAGTAATGAACAGCCTGTCAAAATCAATATGCAATTGGACACTAGCGAGGGCAAGACCTACGTGAAACCACATTTGTTGAGCGGATGCTGAGCCCTGAGAGAAAGTGACTATGGTGAGGGACATTGAGATGTTAAAGGAAGCCAATTGTAAAACCCTAGAGTGGGGAGGAAAGCAACAGTATAAAAAGAGGCAATTGGCAAATAACCCCGAGTAATCCCAATATGGCACCAGAGCTGGAAGATTAGTCCTGAGCGCCTGACAATGGGCTTCATCAAGGATGCCGGACATGTGGGCTGGCAAAAAAGAAGGGATGCTCGATGGGGATTTCCAAATCATGCCTATCAATGCCATCAGTGAAAGATACTGATGGGAAGCTCTGGAGAAGAGATAGTCAAACAGGGAGTGGATTACATCCTGCAAATGGCGACTAAGGGCTTCTCAGAAGCTAAAGCTGAACAAACGGTGGAACCCAGGTGAGGCTGGAAGCTTTGTGGACCAACTTCAAAGAACTTGGCCAGCAAAGCAAATAGTATATGCGGTGGTATTCCAATCCAGGATGTTATCCAGATCAGAGGGATTAAGCACTAAAGTCAAAGTATTGGTGACTTGGGCCCAGAGTTCAGCGTAGGGGAGCTCAAAGTGAATACTGTTACCGATTGAGAGCTCAGAGACCAGAACAGTGGGTTTATAATGTTGACCAAGTCAGAAGAGGAACTCAGGGAGCAGGTCTGACCTGGCAAGAAACAAACGATCCAGAGCAACCAGCATAATCTCTGGATCATCTACGATGATGTTTGGAGCATCAGTGAAAGGCACTGAATCCAAAAGTATTCTGAAGTCCAACTCTGGAATTGACGCAGAAAAAGAATCAGCTGAGAGTTGTTCAAAATGATAGCCCGCCTTGTTTCAGAGGGATTAGTTACCATTTTCAGTAATTTGACAGAAGGATTAGCCACTTGTGTCAGACTAGGTGTATGAGTCCTGGAAAGACCATAAAGAGGTTTCGTCGAGCATCCCAACTTATCTGCTGGAAGAGATGGAGGTCTGGATCTGACAAATTATTCAGGAGCTGCTGGTAGCGCGACTTGGAATTTGACATATAAGCTGGATGAAAGGTGGGGATGTCAGACTTATATAGAAGTTGACATTATGCACTCTACAATCCATTAAGCTCCAATTTTGGATAATTTAATCTCAAAATTAATGAGATAAGCTCTCAAAGGGAATTAGGAATGACTTAAGCCAAGAGGTTATGAGTGAAATAACAAGGGTGAATAAGAAATAAGCATTCTTAATTGAGCTGCAAAATGAACATTGACGGCAAGGGTCTCCTGTCTAGAATGAGGAGAAAATCAGGAAATCAAGGACGCCAGATCAAGAATGCTGAATATGACAGCGAGTCATATACCCTGATAGGGGGAAAACTGGATCCCAGGGCTAATATTGTCACGAGTAAATTGATCATCCTGGCACAATAGTAGATTGTGGGCCTGCGCTCTGAGAAGGCAATAGCGAGGAGGAAGAGGAAGAACGCCATATGCCAAAGGTTATCCCGAGCAGCGTTGAGTATTGATGAGTGTACTCCACTTGAACCAATGAAGTATTTGACCAGGTGTCTAAAATGGTGTTCTCATGCCCCGGTCCTTTTCTTGCTGTAAATCTAGGCAAGAGGGGGATGTGTAGAGATTTTTGCCCATATTCCCATCCTGCTAGGTTACCTAGTATCGCTAAGGGAAAATTACCTAAGGTGAAATAAATCAGAAATTGGTTGGCCCAAGTTTCAGAGAAACTACATTTGGGGGGTTTTGGGATATTCGCCTGGTCATATCCATTAAGGATCAATCTCAACAAATACTTAAGATCTCATTGGGTGGAGTTGCTGACAAAATAGGGGTATCTTATAGTGATTAACTATCAGGTGTACCAATTGGGATTGGTTGGGGTTTCATCAAGAACTGATTGGGAATGAATAGTAAGTTTCAAGGCGAGTGATGCCGCCTGCAACTAGCGAATTGATCAGTTGGTGTTTGACCTGCCTTAATGGGTAATAAGTCCCATTAACTAAGCAGATCGCTAGCCAAATATGGTTGGTTCACTTGGATTGAGAGGAAAACATTAGGGACACATTTTCTGACTCTTTCATTTGAGGTCTCGAGGATGTCCAACAATGGAATCCTAGCCAGGATGGGGAAGACCTTCGCTGCCAAGACAAGGAGAGGTGATTCAATGGCAACAGCTGCCATTTCATTGAAGAGGTGTCAACTGAGGGTTAGACAGCCAAATCCTCCACTACATAAATCCCTAGTATCACTATAATAAAAAACATTAAATAATAATTATTATTATCTACAAAAACCGGATTTTAGAGTAATATTATCAATTTGGCGTATAGTTTGACTCTCAGCTTCTATTGTGTAGTTCTATCTCAAGAATATTATAGCAGAGGGCAATAATTGGAAGACTCTCAGAGATAAGAGTAAAGATCTGAGTGGGGATCTAGAGAAGAAGGAGCTACAATCAGAGATAGCTGCCGACTGTGTGTTGGGATGAAAGAGACTGTCATCAGGGTATCTTAGTG
The DNA here is from genome assembly GCA_022478985.1 of Massospora cicadina. Taxonomy (NCBI): domain Eukaryota; kingdom Fungi; phylum Entomophthoromycota; class Entomophthoromycetes; order Entomophthorales; family Entomophthoraceae; genus Massospora; species Massospora cicadina. The sequence continues at coordinate 177,078 of JAKSZP010011907.1, forward strand.
AAGATTGGGTGGACAATAGTATAGGGAACAAATCCTACAAGTATGACTTCACAAGTATTTAATCAGTAATACTGGCCAAACGTTGGGTCAAAATATATCTCACACTCAACTATGGATAATAGTCCCCATACTATTATTGATTAACAATACATTCTATACAACTCAACAAAGTGCACGAGGAATCAAACCTGTGCAGTAAAAAGATTACTGGGTTTCTTGACAATAACAACCAAAGAGTAAATTTTTACACTCCCACTGCATTAAAAGAAGACTGGAGTACCTGGTATCCTGGAAGGGCTTTGACGCTGCAGAGAACAGTTGGGTTCCAGCGTGACTGTGTGCATGCCCAAGATCTGATTGAAGCCTTCCACGAGCATTTCCCCCAGGCTGCTGGATCTCAACCCAAACCAACCATTGCTGCCATGAAGTTGTCCCCTGCCCATAAGAAGGTTTCCCTTGTGCAAGCCCCTGGGGGGAGGTTGAGCCCCGTCAGGAGGAGAGGGTAATGTCATGGTCCCATGACACCATAGTGGGGACTAACCCCAAGGATAAGGCTGGGCGCCAGGAGGCTTAGAAGGTGAAATTACAGGGCCTCCCAGACCTGAAGCATACCCTAGACCAACACTGGGTATGGGCAAAATATGCCCAGGTTGGTACTTTTGGGGTGCCAAGTGCCCACCCCTTACGTTGGTCCAGGCATTAAAATGGATGGTCTACCAAAGTCTTACAGACGGTTTCATTTTCATTGAAGAATGGGGTTTTGAAACCCATTCCATATATGAAACAACGCGTTCAGATCAAATCAAACTTTAATTAAACACTCGAGTGTAGTCAGTTTCAGCTTATTCAATTAATTCAGATGGCAGCGTTGCCCTATTGGCAGGTCAGTGCTTGGGCCCAATGCAGCACATCCCATATTCCCCCGTCCAAGTTTAAATATGTTTTCCTCAAATTACCATTCCTTGTTGGTCAACTTCCCAAATAAATCTTTTCCCATTTTACGTTTTTACTTTTATGATATTTTAAATGCTCCTGTGCGCAAACCTCTTTGAGGAAAACTCGCGCTCCATTAAGCTTGCCATCACAAATACTTTGAAGCTATCCCCTAATGCACTGTTGGTTAGCCCAGGATCCCTCCAACCTGGGTCACATACCCCCTTTCGCTTTGTGCACCACGTTGGTATTGGTGGTTCTTTTATTTATAAAATTCACACTTCTATCCTAAGTTGTTATTGCTCCCACACCCTCTGCTGGGCTCTTATTACTTTAGCACTAACGGCTAGTTCCCTAACGTTGGCCTTGTGCATCGTGCACTGCCATGCTTGGAACAGGAGAGTTATAGACACTCTCCTTACAATGTGCTCATTGATGTTTGGGAGAAGACAGTGATATCATCAATAAACAATTATTAAACTAAGCTTCAAAGCCTGAAAGATGTGGTCCATGGCTTACTGGAAAGATGCGGGCACATTGCACAACCCTTGTGGTAGTCAGGTAGGTTGAAAGAGACCCTTGCTGCTAATAAGCGCACACTTTTCTTGGTCTTGCAGAGAAAGGTCCATCTGCCAGTATCCTCTAGCCAAGTTCATGGCAGAAAAGAACTTGGACCCAGAGGATTGGGCGAGGGCGCCATCAATGTGAAGGATAAGGTAGCTATCGTTCTTGGTGAGGTTATTCAGTTTTTGGTAGTCCATAACTACCTGATACCCACCATTATTCTTTTTTATGAGCAATAGTGGAGAGGACCAAGGGCTTTTAGAAGGAACTAGTAGCCCTACATCCAGTAATTGATTAATCTCTGTACTCATCTGAAGCTCCACAACTTTTGATTTCTGATAAAACTTGGATCAAATAGGCTTTTCAGCACCAACATCAATGGTATGAGTCCAACTCTTCATATGCCTATAGTCAGTATCAGATTTGGAGAAAGTGTCACTATATGAAACCGATAAAGAATGAACTTTAAGCTCAGTGGGAGTTAGATCATTGGTATCAGGTTTCTGCTAGATGTGCTCACTTATGCTAACGCTTGGAAACCCAATATGATGGCTTACTGCAGGAAGCTATGGTCAGCTGAAAGGAAAGGGGCTACTTTAGATGCAAGGTTATATGATACTTTGTTCATTAGAATAAATTAAAACTTAAATAAAATATGATAAATACCATATTCTGCTGAAAAAGTACTTTATTAAAAATAAGACAGTACTATTTATAGTCCTGTTGAAAGCATAAGTGGAATCATGATTCAATGGGAATGGTGAAGAGTGATTCATCAGTTATTCTTGATCCCCCGTAGTCTGTCCTTCATCGCATCCCACCTGGAAGTCAGCTGAGCTTATTGATCTCCTGGTGATAGCTTCATAGCATAGGTTAAATTAGTATTACCCTTAAGTAGGAGCTCTTCCAATAGTCCAGGTGTAAAGATCCACCTTGTTGGCTTCCAGAATGAACAGCTGATACAGATATTAGGAGCTTTAAGCCACAGATGGTGGAGTTGGGTGAATGTGGCCTCGTAATTTGTAAATTTATTAATGAGCATAATTAAAATGATTTTAGGTTGAATTTAGAGTAATTCAATTAATTCCTTAAATTCAAAATATGACCTGATGACGTGAGATTGAGCTTTAATTTGAAACTTATTGAGATAACTGAATAGTTTTAAGGCTATGTCCCACATTCTCAATCTGCTGATCTTCTCCCCTGGATAAGGCTTGCACCTTATAAAGGGAGAATCCTGACAATTGGAAATTTAAACATCAGGAAAGTCGCATATCATTTGGTCACTGAGTAGTCCCATATCTAGCATAGTCCAATATAATAGACTTGGTGGATGTCCTCAATTGGAATTACCAGGGCTTTTCCAACCTCCTGATTCTTAGTTACAACCATGTACTTGTTAGTAAGATTACCCAGCAGAAAATTAATAGGTCGCCGGTAGACTGGGTCTAGGATACCTGGTAACACCTGAGGTTCCAAAGGGCTTATTCCATCAATGCTTGTTAATTGAAAAAGGCAGTTGCAGGGGATTTGCGTATTAATTTTGGTGTCTATCACCTTTTGTTCACCGCTTTGACTATACCTTCTCTGACACATACAATGGAATGCCCTCTGAAGCATCCATGGAGTCAGGCAGCTTTTTTATCCTTCTGCCAGAAGTGTTATAAGTAAAAATGAGGGTAGATGAAGGGTACTTGACTAAAAATGTATATTCCTTCTTAGGCTCACCAGTTGTAAAGACTAGGGGAACTTCATAATTTAAAAGAAAGAGAAAACCCTGTTAATATTTTTGATTCCATCATACTCAATCATGAATTGCGTGCCAATGAGCAAGTCATATGCATTATTGTTTAATGCCACAGCGGGGGCAGCCAATAGGAGTTTTCCAATTTTTATAGTTAGAGAAGAGTAGGCTCCAATAGCTCACATATTGTCAGGCCCTGCCGTTCCAAACTCTTGTGAATAGTCCAGGTCAGGCGCTAACTTAAATATGTTGATGAGCTTTGAAGAGACCACATTCACTGGAGCACCCATATCAAGGATGGCTAGAACGTGCACTTTATTAATGACAACATCTACTTTAGTTATTGTAGGAATCTAGCTTACTTGTGCTCACTATAGCTTCCACTGCTGGATCCCACAAAGGTGTTTAATAATATAAATATAAATGCTACTATAAAATTTGGGTTTTTATGGATTTTATTATAAGTGTGGGGGAAAAACAAAAAGCGATCCCTCTCAATATTTGTCCAAGCAGTATTTAAAATGTTTTGAGGGTCAAGGGGGAATTTGAGGATAGGTTCAGAATAGCTTAGAGGCTTCCAAATTAGTTAATATGATATATGATCCTATCAGATCTTAGAAAATGTGAGTTACTTTTTGGCAAAATGATAATTAGGGTTTTGGGGCAGAATGTACCCATGCGGTAATGTCTTGATGTATTTTAACCAATCATTAATCAATAAAATACTTTTACCTTGGGGGACCTACACCATTCCTATAAAAGGAGGTGGCCTCCACGTAGATGCTTGGAAGGACCTGATTGTGATTGATTGACATGCCTTCTGATGGTCGCCCCACAGTCTGTCACATGGTCAGAGTAATCCAACTGCTAGATTTTACATTAGTTGCCCACGCAGGTTTCAAAACGGTGTTGCCCCAATTAATGGGTTTCCACTGAGAATTGGCCAGGGTCTTTTGGACAACATCCACGAAATCATCATTCTTCTAAACTAGATCACTTTTGGATCATTGCAAACTCTTAAATGGCCAACATTTTCCCATTTAGGCAGACTTTGACCCAAGACATTCTTTCTCTGGAGCTGAGAGGGCAACTGTCTGACAGTTATTGTGCTACCAAAAGTAGGGGGAGGGTGAGAACCCCCTTCAAATGGAGAGTGTAGGCAAGGCGTTGAGCCATTGCAGAATATTTATCTTTAATATATTGGAGGGTATGAACCTTCTGGGTGGATCAGATCACTGTCCCAATAAGCTGGTCAGCATCACTAGCATTATCAATCACCTCTAAAGCCTCAACAACTGTTAAAGATAGGTTTGTCGTGGTATCATGGCTATATCATTTTTTTCAGGTCTCACCCTATCTGGAATCTGCACTTCCATTGGAGCTCCCAAAACATTTTAGCCTGCATCTTCACCACCCCCTTTAGACTCATCATCAGAGGATTTTCAATGCACCTCAACAAGTTACTAAGAGGGAGCGGAGAAACTGGATTAATCTCTTCACAGGGGAGGGCTTTTTTGCGCTCATCTACCTTTTTGACTTTTGAAGGAAGCATTGTAACTGCACCAACTTTTGGGGAAGGCGTTGGAAGTGTAATAGCTTTGACTTTTGCCTTAGAAGTGAATGGCGTGGGCTGCCCCATGATGGCAGGTTTTGAACTAGGGGCAGCCTGAGGTGAGGCTAAGGGGGATCAAGGCAGCGGTGTGGATGGATGTGATATTTTATCCACCTTAGTAGACCGTTTAGAAAGAGGAAAACCAGGCAAAGGGATAACTGAATTCACCGGATGAGCTTTTGGAACTGAAGCTGGGGAGATCGCTGCCCTATAACTGCCAAAATTTTCTGGCTATCCCTCACATGGTGGAGGAGTATCTTGTCGCTGAAGCTCTGCAGAAGCTGGGTTCCAGAGGGATACAGCCATAGAAGAGGCTAGAGGGCAGAGTTGATTCCAGCTTTGGAGCTTTTTGCTGAAGTTCAGGCTCATGAAAGTCACCACAGCTACCAGTGCCTCTTTATTATCCCGTAAAGTTTGGAAGGTATGCTTGATTGCAGAGATATGCCTTGCTAAAGGGTGATAAGATGCCAAGCTAGCCATGATAGCAGCAATATCATCATCTATTGGAAGCAGTTTGGATATCAACAGAGGTTGAGCTTTACTATAGAATTGCTCAACAAATGAGAAGATCAATACTCTCTTTTCCAGGCTAAAGCACATAAAAGCCTTTTTTGTCGTTGTAAACTCTGTTTGGAACCAAAACCATCTGTCAAGATTTCAATATGACTGGGCAATAAGCTAGTGTTCCAGCAGAACTTATTGAGATGCAAAGCAAGCTCTGAGGGCGAGTAATAGGTTAGAGCAATGCGAAGTGTGTTGGTTTGAATCAAATTAGGGTTTGGTACTTGAGGAAATTCCGTTGAATCCTCGATGATTGAACAAACACTATATTGATAGCGAAGTGAGATTGACTAAGAAAAATGTGTCAAATCCGTTGAAGAATACTAAGGGTTAAAGGTTGAGTGGGAGAGAGAAGTGAGGGAGGTTTTTTTAGAGGAAGAAAAGAGAGGAAGAAAGTAGAAGTGAGTAGGAGTAAATAGAGAGCGTAGCAAAGAAGGTCTGCCGGTTAAATCATATTAAATAAAAGTAGCAAATCTGGGGCAATTGCCTCATATTTTATATAAGTTTATTACGTTTATTTGAGGGAACAACGATCTCCATATCGTTTGGCCATTGCTCAGTGGGCTAAATCCTGTGCAACTCTCTCAGCGAAATATTTCATATTCTCCAAAAGTCAACAGTGGTGCTCACTACAGGGGGCCCATTAATCAACTGTTAAACCTTCATCATTACACCTATGGCGCTACCAGCTCGCTTTGATGGGGTACTACCCCCAGTAATTGAACTATCTCAATATGAGGAGCTGAAGCTTGCTTTGGATACCTTACTTCAGGCGCAAAAAATGCTTTTTCAGGAGAATAATAATATTACTGAGCAGCTCAACCATGCCTTCCGCCAACTGCTCCTGGTAGGTGACCATACCAACCAACTTGCCAGACTCTTGAGCAACACGACGGAGCAGCTAGACTGTGCAGATTATAAATTAGATAAGGTTGTTAGGGAAAAAAATCTGCAGTGACAGGCTGCCCCCATTTAACCATGATGGTAACATACACAGGTTTTAAGCGGTTTGAGTTTGCCATAGAGGGGGCTTCCAATCAGCGGAAAGCTAAACTGTTGTTATCCGTGTTGGATTTTTCAAGTGATGATCAAGTTACATGTTATCTTAAAAAAAGTACTGTAGCTTACTATGAGGTGAAGGAGACCGTAATTTTGCTGTTTGGGGCAAAGCGAAAATGTCTCAGCGCAAGGTGGACTTTTTGACAACATCTTTTCAAAAGATGAGTCTTTAATACAGTTTGTGGAGCGTTTCACTAATGAGGCTCATGTGTTGATAAGTGCAAATGTCTTATTTAATGAGGAGGTGGGAATAGCGATGACAGCGGCTATCAAGCCCTATCACAAATTGCATAATGCTATGGCATACACTCTTCATGAGGATGCGGGGTTACTCCTCAGTCACTTAACTCATGGGCGGGTCCTTTCCGTCCCTATTATGATCAACCTGCTTATCCTTGGGCCCATAATAACTCATGGGTTAATAGTAGCCCTAGACCTTCTGGGGTGATTCAGCGACGAGTGCCAGTCCTAAACGCTTGTTTCTCGTGTGGCTAAACAGGCCATTATGCGGTTATATGTCAGGACAAACAAAAGGTCCATGAAGTGTCCATTGTCCCAAATGAACATGGAAAAGGGCGAGCGGAGTAGAGATGGGATGCTCTGCTTCCGCTGATTCAAATATAATTGTCCCTGATGGTTTTCGTGAGTCACTTTGTGTCAACCCTGGGGCACACTCTGAGGACTTACTATATCAACAGATCCCTTACCATCTTTTGGTCTCCAGCTGGAGGAGAGACTCCAATACTGCAGACATGGGGTTTCACCAAGATGTGAATAAGCCGTATGCCTGAAAAAACCTTGAGCGGAATGGTACAGTTGGCGGTGAACCCTCCACATATGTCACAGCTTTGGAGGGGGTGGAGGTGGCGATTCCTGTAGAAAAAAAATTGCCCATGAATATTTTCATGTTGGGGCTTGTATGCTCACTTTTCTATATAATCATACGCCCTTGAATGTTTATGTATCAAACACCAAGGGTTCTTCTTATTTGGAATGCACATATTGTAACATGTTTGTACAGAATACCAAAATTCGTGTGATCATTGATACAGGCGCTCCTGTCAATATAACATCCACCAAGCTTGTGGCTAAGCTTCTTCTAAAGCCATATTTGGACCACCGAGTAGTTTATGGGACTGTGGGAGCACAGAGTACTGTGTCAGAAGACGCATATAGCACATTGCCTTTGAGGTTCAAGTCAGCTGGCGCATCCGCTCCAGAGGTGGTGTTGCCTAATGAACACTATGACATGTTGATCGGTGCTGCATTTATGAGGCACTTTGGGGATGTGGTTAATATGGCGGACGAAACCATCAGTATCCTAGGACAACGGATCCCCATATATTTTATTTCCAGCGGAGTCCCAGATGACCCAATCCGCTCTGGTCAAAATAATCTTACCTATAGCGATGGTGTGATTCCTGTAAGATATCAGCACATGAAGCGTAAGACCCAAATGCTTCCAAGTCAGATTTACAAATACAAAGGGATTCCGCTACAAGCCTCAAATGCTTTGATTATCCCTTCTGGGCATTAGGTCATAATTGGGACAGAGCTAAAGGTTGATTTACTGGGAGGTCTGAACAGAGAGGTTGTGGGACCTTATCAACAATCGCAGCTCAAACCTCATGTGGCTCCTGGGTTATTGTTACCAGGGCAGAGGGAAGTGAAGGTGCTGGTAGAGAATCTGCAGAAGGAGGTTATGAAGGTTCAGTGGCATCATGTGGTGGCTTACTAGCACCTGATCCCTATTGATGAGGTCCACCAGGTACATGACTTTGGTTCTTGGGAAGATCTTGGCTTGCCTTTAAAAACCACCTTCAGCGTAATGACTGTGGTTCCACGAGGGGCGTTAACTAGTCTATTAGATGATCAGAAGGACAGGGTGATGGATCTGTTTGAGAAGTATCACAGCATTTTTGCAACTGACAATCATGACTTGGGGTGCGCTTGCGGGGTCATGCATTGGGTGGACATGGGAGATTACCCCCTATCAGGTCATGACCTATCCGTTGCTCAAAGGCAGCAGAAGAAGTTGTATCTGCAGAAATAGATACATTGGTCGAACAGGGAATGTTGGAGTCATCAAAGAGTCCCTGGGCATCTCCAGTGCTAATTGTCAAAAATAAAGATGGCTCCAATCGAGTAGTAATCAATTATTGAAAGCTTAACAGCATTTATGAAAAAAGATTCATACCCGCTTCCATGAATTGATGATCCTTTAGATTGGTTAAGTGGGTCCAAGTATTTCTCGCTATGGACTTGATATCAAGGTACTGGCAGATTGAGTTGCCAGTGGAAGAACAAGAAAAGTGCACTATAATCACCTCAAAAGGATTGTTACAGCTTACACATATTCCACAGGGCTTATGCTATGCCACCACCACATTCCAGCGGGCATTGGACACTATTTTGGGTAACCTAAGCTGTCTTGCATTCTTGTCTACCTTGACGATATCAACGTGTTTTTGTGGACATTTACGGAGAATTGTAGACACCTGGAGCAAGTGTTCCGTCACCTTGCTGATGCTAATATCAAGATTAAGCCCAAAAGTGTCACTTTTTAAGGAACAATTAAAATAGTTCGGCTTTGTAGTAGACTCTAACAGGCTTAGTCCTCAGATGGCCAAGGTGGAAGCCATCTGCAAGATGACTCAGCCAAGCAATAAGAGGGATATCCAGGTGTTCTTGGGGATGGCCATTTACTACTGGTGGTTCATTCCCAACTTCATCTGTATTGGGGCTCCACTCTTTGAGCTACTTAAGAAAAACGCTACCTTCAACTGGATGGATCGATGTCAAACTGCATTTGATGTATTATGAACCGCGTTGGTTAGCGCGCCCATTTTTCAATACCCCCAATTTCAAAAAAGAGTTTATTGTACAAACGAATGCTTTGCTTTCCACTGTAGGGGCTGTGTTATCCCAAAAAGATGATGAAGGTGTGGAGCACCCCATTACATATTGTAGTCACAGTTTAACCAGGCCTGAACGGAATTACACCGTGACTGATCAGGAATGGTTATTGGTAATATATGCATATAAACAATTCTGGGTCTACCTCCATGGGGTGAAATTCAAAGTGGTAATGGATCATGCCTCCTTGCGCTGGCTACAGAATCTACGGGAACCTGAAGGGTGGCTCAAGTGATGGGATTTGAAGCTCCAAGCATATGATTATGAGATCATGCATCAGCCAGGGGCAAAGCATCAGAATGCGGACTATCTTTCCCAATTAGCCATGGTCGCCATCACAGCAGATGTGGTGGACATAATGTATGAAAAGATGATTTTGGGAAAATATCATGGTGAGCCACTGTCCATGATCAAAGTGTTATATGGGCTTAGACAGGATACCTTCTTGCGCGATGTGGAATTATATAAGCGGGTTGAGGAATTGACGCTGAGTTTCCCAAAGCCCTCTGCCAGGCCTGCAATAATTATGGATGCTCATAGAGCGGTAGGTCATAGAGGGTTGAAAAAGATGCTGGAGTCCTTGCGACCCCGCTAATATTGTGAGAGTGTGCACTACAATGTGCTTGAGACGGTTGGTTGTTACCATCAGTGCCAAGTGGAGAAACCATTCAACTGAAAGACCAATTACCAGCTATTCAAGCCTCGGTTTGCATGGCATACTGTTTTGCTAGACGTGGTGAGGTCTCTGCCAACTGGCGCAAACCACTCCAAATATATAATATTTGCCATTAACCGATTTTGACAAGATGGGTGGAAGCAAGGTCCATCAAGGATCTGGGGGCTGTCACTACCACCAAGTTCATCCTAGAGTGTGTCATACAGCGTCATGGTTGTCATCAATTTATCCTAATGGACAACGGAACCAATTTCATATCACATATATTGGCCAATTTGAACGAGCTCATGGCAACACGTGGGGTTGTAACTACCCCCTACCACCCCGATCTAACAGTATGTTAGAATGGGTCAATTGGACCTTGGTAAATATCCTATGCAAGCTTGTAAATGAGCGGCCGTCAGACTGTAGCACCCTTTTATCCACCTCTGTCTTTGCATATAATATCAGCTACCACTCAGCAACCAGTAAGAGTCCATTTCAATTGCTTTATTGATGACATCCAGCGCTGCCTGCATTGCTCTACTCTTGTGTGGAGGATACTTGCAGAGTCAAGCCCCACCGCTATTTTTCTACCTTAACAAACACACTGATTAAACATCAAACCGAGGCATATTGCACTAGTCTTGCCAAAAAGATTTGGGATCATGCAGCTGATCAAGGTAGACGTAGCATTCTTCCACAGTTTGGGGTAGGGGAATTGGTCCTGTTTCTTGACTGACATGGGTTCAGAAGAAGGAACAAGCTCACCAGTATATGGAAAAGACCATTTGAGATCATCAAGAAGGCCGGGGCTGACGCCTACACCATTAAGGAACCAGTGGGTGGTCAGATAATTAACTGAGTACATGAGAAGTTCCTTTAGCCCTACAAGCAATAGGCGCTTATTGTCCAGTCAAGGGGGTAATGTCAGGATTTCAATATGACTGGGCAATATGCTAGTGTTCCAGCGGATCTTATTGAGATGAAAAGCAAGATCCGAGGGTGAGTAATAGGTTATAGCAATGCAAAGTTAATTGATTGAATCAATTAGGGTTTGGTACTCAAGGAAATTCCGTTAAATCCTCAATGATTGAACGAACTCTATATTGATACCAAAGTGAGATTGACTAAGCAAAATGTGTCAAATCCGTTGAAGAATACCAAGGGTTAAAGGTTGAGTGGGAGAAAGAAGTGAGGGAGGTTTTTTTAGAGGAAGAAAAGAGAGGAAGAAAAAAGAAGTGAGTAGGAGTAAGTAGAGAGTGTAGCAGAGAAGGTCTGCCAGTTAAATTATATTAAATAAAAGTAGCGAAGCTGGGGTGATTGCCTCATATTTTATATAAGTTTATTGCATTTATTTGAGGGACCAATAATCTCCATATCATTTGGCTGTTGCTCAGTGGGCTAAACCCTGTGCAACTCATTCAGCGGAAATAAATCATATCCGTCAAAAGTTAACACCATCAATCAGCGCTTGTTTGACCTCCACCAAGGTTGTAAATGTGGCCATTTGAATAACCATGATCTCCTGAGCCATCAGACTCAAGCAGGGAAGAATATACCTGGTTTTTTGATGATCAGTCGCTCCTTTCATTGCAGATTCATGAACATAAAGAAAGGAGGCAATACTGATCTCATCAGGTGTGAATTTGTCTCTATATGGAGGTTTAAGAATATCAGGGAAGGGCCCATAAGGGCCTTGTAGAGTTATGCTCAAGCCTTTTGAGGCAAGACAAAGCACTTGCTAGTTGGTTCTCTAAAGCAGCTAGCCTTGAAGAAAATAGTTGTCATTTTTGTTATTTTAAAAGGATTTTAGTGGTATACAGAGTCCCCTGTAGTGAGCACCACTTGTTGGATTTTTGGTAGGGGAGATGCTCACAGGTGCTTGTTTATCTAAATTCCAACAATTAAAGTTTAAAACCACTGAAAATAATAAAGATTAATAAACCCTAAAGTTAGAAAGTTATGGTTTTTAAGGCTTTATTAGGTGCCATGAGAAACAAAAAATGAATCACCTAATAAATCAATAATCAGTATTTAAGATGTCAAGGCTCAAAATTCAGATTGCTTAGTAAAGTCCGAATTAGGAAATAGTGAGGTTTGATCTATCAGATTAGTTAAGGCTCACCTCAAATTTAGAGAAAGGTTGATTGTTGATAGGTAGTTTTGACCCATGAGGTAAGGGTTTGATGTAATTTACCCTATCACAACATGGAATTTTTTTTGCACCTTTTGAGACCCCTTTCAACCCTATAAGAGGGGCCAGACCCCATGTTGTAGCTTGAATTGGAGTTGTGGTATGAAGGGGAGGGATGTCATGAAACAGCAGAAGAACTTTAGAATGGCCTGCCAGTCAGTATGTGTAAGCACCCAAAAAGCTAGCCAGAATACCAGAGGCATTACCGACTGAATGACGTTTTATGGAGCCAGGCATTGTGAAATGACAAATTGTTGGTGTAGAACAACAGTAAGTATGATCCCAAGGACAAACCAAATTGAGCCCACCCCAGACCCTGAAGGTCTTACAGTAGGGGGCAAAATCACTAAAATAGTTTCAATAAGTTCATCAGTATATGGGGTTGTTTCAACTGTGGAGACAAGGAGGCAGATCCTTGCTTGTATATGGTGGACGTAAGGCCACAAGATCCCAGTATACAGTTGCCAGAAGTTCATGATAGCAGGGTTATTGTGCCAGAAGTATCTGACTCACTGAATCCAATTGATGATGGTGGGAGCCATAATGACCATGAGTACTGGTAGAGCCCATCTGGTGTATGGACTGACGGGAAACAAGGGAAAAGCCATTGGGGATGCAGCCAGAAGAAAATTAGCAAAATAATAATTGATTAGTTTTTTTGGCAAAATTTTATTGCAAATGAAAAGGAAGAAAATCAACCAACAATTTTCTCAGTGCAATGCAACTGATTAAATAGTGGTCAATTGGTGTAGTGACAAGCTGGGATTGGGACCCTCAATTTCAACCTAACCAGCAAATTATTTGGGAATGGGGCAGATTAGTTCACTGGGAACTGACATTGAAGAATTTGGCGGCAGACCAAGTCACATTCAGTTCAACCTCAAAAGTCCAAACTGAAACTCAGCTACATTTCTGAAGGTTGGTGTGATGGCGTTTGGCCTGACGAGCAGCAGGAATCCCCCAAGGCCACCCCACGTAGGGGTGGGCCCATTAGATTAGGAACAGGTTCAGGACGCCCAACCTGCTGGTGCTCAGTTGCTGGGCCATTCATTTGGTCAGTGGCATTGCATCAGGTGCAATGCCCGATTTGCCAACAGGGAGCTTTAAACCCTTGTCAATGGTGTCTATTGCTGTTACCTGCCCGTTGGGGATGATCCCCGACGATTTTGGGAGGGGGGTGGTTTTTTTGATCGTCATGTTAACCAAAATCAAAACCATCAGGCATTCCAGCTGAAGACTGGTCTTCATCCCTTTTTGACCATTTGAAATCTGAACATTAAGCTGATTGCCGCTTGAATTTAGTTCCTATCAATTTCATTATGGCGATCTTGGCACAGATTTCACTGATTCCGTGTAGCAGTTCTGCTGAGGTGAGTGTGGGTACTGGGGATGGGATCCGAAGTGGAAGAGCTGTTACCCAGCGCTCATCTACCATGTGAGCGAGATTGCCCTGAGTAATGAGGGGTACAGCCATCCTCTTTGGTACTGTAAGGAGAGTGTCTATAGCTCTCCTGTTCCCAGTGTGGCAGTGCGCGGCGCACCAGGCCAACGCCAGGGAACTAGCCATTAGTGCCAGAGTGATTAGAGCCCACAGAGGGTGCTGGAGCAATAACCACTTAGGCATAAAATTACGAATTTTATATTTAAACCCCATATAAGGGCGACGCGGTGCACATATAGGATGGGGTTAGGCAGACCAGGTTGGAGGAACCTGGGTGGACAAATGGTGCATGAGGGGAGAGCAGCATGGTACTTGCAATGGAAAGTGTAATGGAATGTGAGACCTCCTCAAAGAGGTTCACAAACAGGAGCGTTCAGAATATCATAAAACAAAAAATAACTTAAAATGGGTTATAGGTTTATTTGGGAGTCGACCAACAAGGACAGCTGGTCAGGGAAAACGTATTCAAACTTGACTGGGGAAATAGGGTTAATACTGCAGTGGGCCCAAGCACCGACTCACTAATAGGGCAATACTGCTGTCAGAGTTGATGGAATAGGCCAAAACTGACTTCACTCGAGTGATTGATTGAAGTCAGAGTCAACCCAAGCATGTTATTTTGAAAATATAATGAATTTTAAAACCCCGCTCCTTGACTGAGCGAATTGAACCAGTCTTGTTCATTTGGTAAATTGTTCATTTTAACGCCTGGCTCAATGTCAAGGGCTGGGCACTCGGCACCCCACTAGGACCAACCTAAACATATTTTGCCCTTACCCAGTGCTTTCTAGGGTGTTCTTCAGGTCTGGGAGGCCCTGTAACTTCATCTTTTGGGCCTCCAAGCGCCAAGCCTTATCTTTGGGGTTGGTCCCCACTATTATGTCATGTTCACATGACATTACCTTCTCCTCCCGATGGGGCTCAACCCCCCTCCAGGGGCTTGCACCAGGGAAAAGTTCTTGTGGGCAGGGGCCAACTTCATGGAGGCAACGGTCAATTTTGGTTGGTATCTGGCAGCCTGGGGAAAACGCTGGTGGAAGGCGTCAATCAGTTCTTGAGCATGCACACAGTCGCGTGCTGGAACCCAACTGTTTTCTGCAGCATCAAAGCCCTTCTAGGATACCAAGTACTCGAGTCTTCTTTTAACGCGGTGGGAGGCAACTATTTCTTCCACCTCCCACTCTGGCGCCCCATCCTGAGATGGACCTCAGGAGTCTCTGGTGGGGAGCCCTTGAACAAATTCAGTTTGCTCTCATGAAACACTGAGAAGATCCAGAATGAGGGGGGAGATCTATCTGGTATGAGGCATGGCCCACCTTTCTAACAACGCGGTAGGGGCAATCCTCTTTGGTCCCAGCTTCTTACATGGCTATTTTATTGGGGTGTTACAAGCATCAATCATCACGAGATCCCCTTCCTTGTATGCGGGACCCACTCGGTGCTTCCCATCAGCGTTCTCCTTATATATACCTGCATAGCCGCCTCCAAGCTTGTGGAAACCCCTGGTGGACCTTCTTAATTGTCTTGGAAAAGTCCACCACCGCTTCAACCTTTGACCCACAGCTGGGCTTCATGTTAAAGGCGGGGGTTAAAGCCATGGCTGGCGAAAAACGGGGAACAGCTGATCAAAAGTACAAGGTATCGTTGTAGCTAAACTGGGTCAAGGGAAGGTGAGAAGCCCAATCTGAATGATCTGCAGCGGTGTAACACCGCAGAAAATGTTCCAAGCACTGGTTCACTCGTTCAGTCTGCCCATCTGATTGGGGATTATAGGCAGTTGAATGGCATGGGCGAATCTGAAGAGTTTTACACAACTCTTCCCAAAACATGGAGGTAAACTGTGGGCCTCAGTCGCTAATAATTTCTTGGGGACCCCATGGAGCGCAAACACATGGATGACAAAAAGCCTAGCCATCTCAGCTGCGGTTATTGGTGGTTCTGCAAGGAATAAAGTGGACAAACTTTGTGAAACGGATCGCCACTACCATGATGGCATCATAACCTTCTGAGACTGGTAACTTTACAATGAAATCGACTGAGATGGAGGTCCAGGGCCCATCAGCCTTTTGGACTGGTACCAACAACCCTGATAAAGGTTGACGATTGGGTTTCATCTGGTTGCATACCAGGAAATCCTTACAATGGCCCACCTGAGCTGGCAAGCCCTTCCAATTGTATGAGCAACGTATCAGCTCCAAGGTCTTTGCTCTCCCTAGATGACCAATGGTGATTCCATAATGATGGTCCCAAATGATGTCCAGGCACAGTGGTCCAGCAGGTACCCAAAGGCGTCCCTGGAACCACACCATCTCATCCTTTACGTGATAGACCCTGGATAGATCCTCTTGATTTGAAGCGCTCTCTGCAAGTACCATGGCATATTCGCCTGACAGCGGCTGAGAAAGAACAACCTTTCTAAACATACCACATTCCTCCGCGTTATTTAGAGATGCAAGCGCTGATCCGTTGGCCAGAGGAGAGGGTCGTTGAGGCAGAAGTTTAATTGGAGGAATCATCACCTGAGTGTTGTGCACTTCTACCTCCTAGGGGTCAGGGGCTAATGCAGGGTTGCAGCTCAAAGCATCTGCCAAACCATTCCTCTTGCCCTTGGTGAACTCATATGTGAATGCAAATTGGGAAAGGGTCTCATGCCAACGGGTCTGGTGTGGGGTTAGGACATGAGGGGCGCGGTAGTACAGCAAGGCACGGTGATCTATACGTACACATAATGGTTGGGAAGAGCCATGCAAGTGGTGATGCCAATATGTCAGCGCCTCCACCACTGCTAGTAACTCCTTATTATAAATGGCATAATTCAACTCATTCAGAGACATCTTCCTAGAAAATACCCCACTGGATTCTCTATCCCATCTTCGCCTACTTGTAACAAGGTGGCCGCTATGGCGAAGTTGGAGGCATCAGTCGACACAATGAACTCCTTTGAAGGGTCAACATGGCGAAGAACAGTCGTGGACAACAGGGTGCACTTCACTGCTTGGAAAGCATCCTCCAAAGTGGGGGACCACTGAAGCACCTTGGCACTGCTAGCTTTGTATAGGGGAGCCACCACCTCAGACAGATTGGGAGTAAACTTCTTGAGAAACGTGAACGTCCTCAAAAAGCTCCTTAATTCCTTAACCTAAGTGGGGGTAGGCCACTCACAAATCTCCTTCTCCTTGTCTGGAGTTATCATGTGTCCTTGGTCGAACACAATGTTGCCCATAAACGTGACCTGGGACTTAAAGAACTAACACTTTGAAATTTTCAAGTAAGACTGGCTGCCTTTTAACCGCTCCACCACCTGCCAAAGGTGAACTTCATGGGACTCCTGATCAGGGGAAAACACCAGGATATCATCCATGTAGGCGACCGCGCATACCCCTAACTATTCCCCCAACGCGGCATCAATGCGGCGTTGGAAGATAGCAGGGGCATTCTTAAGCCCAAAGGGCATGACCTGAAACTGGAAGATCCCTTTTCTGGTATGAATTGCGGTCAACCACTCTTGTCCCTTTTTAATCCAGATCTGATTGAACGCGTTGTGGCAATCCAGCTTGGAGAAGACCTTCGCCTTCTCCACATAGCGTGCAATCTGGGAATCCAAAGGGATGGGATGGAGGTCTGGTACAGTAACGTTGTTAAGGTTACCATAGTCTATGCAGGGGCGTAAGGTACCATCAGCCTTCTCAACAAAGAGAGTGGGGAGCAAACAGGGGGTACGCTGAAAAATTGCATCTTTGGCCAACTGTTCCTTCACCCACACATCCAAGGCATCTTCCTCCCGGACAGTTAATGGGTAAATGGGGGAAGATATGCGCACCAGATCCACTGTGAGCTTAAAGTCACAATCAAACTCAGAGTGCTCAGGGAGTGCATTGGCGGATGCTGCATCAAAAGAGGATTCCCAACCCTCAAACAGGAAGGTAAGGAAAATCTTGCGGAGGGGGGAATCTTCAGCAAAGGAGCAAGATAGGGGGTGGGAACATTGGGCCAATGAGGTAATGGGCCCTGGACGTTATCCTCTGACAAGGGAACAATCAACTGGTGACCATTAATCAAAGACAGAGATAGCGTGTTTATTTCAAATTAGTATGGACATCAAACTTTCTCCACCACTCAACCCCCAAAATAATGGGGAGCAAGAGGTGCTTGATAGCTTGGAAATGATCGGGCAGAAGATAGGTGCCCACCTGGTAGTCCACCATCCCTATGATGTTCACCATAGGGATACCTTAAGAAGCTCCACCTCTAGCCATACCACCTGGTGAGTAACTCAACTCAAGGTAGTCAGCCAGACCTTAGTCAATAAAATTATTGGTGGCACTGGTATCCACTAAAATGGTTGTGGTGAACTTCCCCAAAGAGGATGTAAGGGTAGCAGTCAAGAGGAAGTATCCTGAGTGGCATTTATTCAAAGCAGAAACCGCCCCCAGTTCACCTAAATTTTCTTCTGGCTTGAACAATCCATAAGGGTAGGTCTGGGAATCAAAAAAGGGGGAGGGATATTTGGCCACTCTTACTATTGAGGCCACATACCCCTCCATTCCTTTGCAGGTGCATAAATGTTTTCATATAATAGGCACAGCTCTTTTTCAACTTCCTGTGTGCTGCGAATCATGGAAGAGGTCAAACGAGGATTTTCTGGGGTGTTTCTATACACAGGAATGGGTTCAAGATCTGAATTATGAGAGGGAAAGATTGGTTCAGAGGTATATCTCAGGTTCTCATTATAAAATGCGTTTTTAGATGCAAATGACCTTGTCCCTTGAACCGTGATGGAATGGCTGATGATATCCATAGCCAACACCCCCAGGCCCATCTTCACTGATTATGATGACATCAACTGAATGCGGGGGTGAAAGAAAACTCATTTAATTAAATTGACATTGAGAAATTTGGTGGAATATCAGGGAATCACGACCTTCAGACCTCGAAGTATCTGAAGCCACCAGATACAAACATGAAGGGTGGATACTTTCCAGTTGGAGACAACAAAAATAACGCCAAGTTGCTCCGACCTTTGGGAAAAAGAGGAAACAGCGGTGCAGCTAATGACAGCTGGAGCCCACAGCTGATGGCCACTGTTTTCACCTCGGAAAAGTTCCACACAGAAAAAATTCATGCACATAAATATGGTTGGTCAACTAATGTAAGGAGATTGTCTATAACTCTCCTGTTCCCAGTGTGGCAGTGCGCGGTGCACCAGGACAGCTCCAGGGAACTAGCCATTAGTGCCAGAGTAAATTAGAGCCCACAGAGGGTGCTGGATCAATAACCACTTAGGCATAAAATTGCGAATTTTATAATAAATCCCATATAAGTGCGACGCGGTGCACATATAGGATGGGGTTAGGCGGCCCAGGTTGGAGGAACCTGGGTGGACAAATGGTGCATGAGGGAGAGAAGCATGGTACTTGCAATGGCAAGTGTAATGGAATGTGAGACCTCCTCAAAGAGGTTTGCTGTAAGTCCCGGGGAATGTCCCTTGGCTCTTGATTGGGCCATCTTCCCAATACTGAATAAAAAGACATCAAAGAGGATGGCGGTACCCTCATTACTCAGGGCGATCTCACTCACATAGTAGATGAGCGATGGGTAACAGCTTTTTCTCTTTGGATCCCACCCCTTTACCCACACTCACCTCAGCAGAACTGTTGTGGGGAATTAGCAAAATCTGCGCCAAGATTGTCAAATTGAAATTGGTCAGATCTAATTCGAGTGGTAATCTGGCTGATGGCCAAATCTCAAATGGCTGGAAAGGCATGAAGACTGAGGTATCATCTGGAACAGCCAACAGCTCCAATTTGATCAATAAGCTGATAGAACTAACATTAGGCGCCATTGATGAGGGTTTATAGCCCTCTGTTGGTAATTCAGGCGTTGCAGCTGATGTGCTGCCATTGACTAAACGGAAAGTTCAGCAACTGAGCATGGGCGGGTTGGGCGTCCCAAACCCGTTTCCAACCAAATGGACCCACCCCTATGTGGGGTGGCCTTGGGGGATTCCCGCCACTCATCGGGCCAAACAATATCATACCAACCATTGGAAACGTAGCTGAGCCCCAGTTCAGACGTTTGAGGTTGAACTGACAGAGACTTAGCCCACTGCCAAATTTTGTGATGTCAAATCTAAAGGAACAAACTCGCCCATTCCCAAACAATTCACCGGTTAGGTCAAAATTGTGGGACCTGATCCCATCTTGTCACTACCCCAATTGACCAAAATTTAATCAGTTGCATAGCACTGAGGAAATTGTTGGCCGATTTTCTTCCTTTTCCTTCAATAAAAATTTTTCCAAAAAACTAAACAAATTTTATTATTTTTCTGATTTCATCACCGATGGCATTTCCCTGGTGGCCTTTCAGTCCATATGCCAAATGGGCTCTACCAGTACTCTTGGTTACTATAACCCATCCGCCATCAATTGGGTTCAGCGAGTTTGATATTTTTAGCTCTACAACCCCATGATCGCTAACTTTTGGCAGCAATACACAGGGATCTTGTGGCCCTATGTCCACCAATTGCAAGAGAATCCATCTCCTTGCCACCCCAGTTACGATGGCACCATATGCCAAGGATCTTATTGAGACTATCTCAGTGATTCCACCCCCTGCAGCAAGACCCTCCAGGTCAGGAGTGGGCTCAGTGTGGTTCGCTGTTGGGATCATTCTCACCTTTGTGCTACACCAACACTTCGTCATTTCCCAATGCCTGGCTCCATACCAAGTCATCCAGTCAGCAATGCCTCTGGCATTCTGGCTTGCTTTTGGGTGCTTATGCATCCTGATTGGCAGGCTGGTCTAAACTTCTTCTGCCATTTCCATGACATAATCAGCCAACCATTATTTCCAGCCACTTCCGCCCTGATTTTTGAACTGGGCGCCGCAGTGGTTACCCTCTACAAAATGAATGTGCAATCAGCAGGTTGCTGTTTGTTGTTTGTTTGGTCAATTACCAACTTTAGGAGAAGTATCCACTCTACCTTGGGAAACCTTCTTTAAGCCACCCAAGCTGTGAAAATTGCGTCTCCTCCTACTTCCTCCAGCCTGGATGGAAGATCAGTGTCCCCTCCCAGGAGATCGTTAATCAGGTTCTTGATGCACTCGCCAAAGTGCAAATGCATACAGCGATTGCACTCAATAACGCTTCTGCATTATCTCATGCCCAACAAGAGCTCGCATTGTTAGACGCTGTGGATGAGGAAGCCCGCCATTGGGTGAGAGGTCTTTTACATTCTTCCTCACAAACAGGAGACTCCACCCCACTGATGGCTGTCGTGTTGGCTTCCCTGAAACCCCTGTACCCCAATCAGACCATTTATTCAGAATGATCTATGCCATGGCCAAAGCCCTTAGTTTGATTTCTTTGATTTCTACCTTTTGTGAACTGGCCCCAGCGTTGGGTCTATCTATTAACATGCTTCAGGCAGTCTTTAGACCAGGCTTGGATTTGGGTTCTGCTCATCACGTGGTTTGGTCTACCATCCAAAGATCAGTAGATCAAATATGTGCCACCATAACTACTATCATTGCTTTACCCCGCTATGTTTTCCATTATCAGAAGGGGAATTTTATGATAGGATTACCCAACAAAGATGCAGACGACGCTCCTGTCTATAAATTAGCGGTAGACTTGGGTATTAACCTTACCATAACTCCTGAGTCCAAGTTGGCAGTTACAGAGTTAACTATTAATGATTCTGTTCAAGCCCAGATGGAGGAAATTGTTTCCCCCGCCCTCATAATTCCAATTTTTGCTCCAGCAAAGGACCCCGACCCTACCCCCAATATACCCGTTATTTCTTCAGTTGCCAATGAGTCAGTCAAATCTTCCAATAAACAGAATTTCGCTTATTTCCTTGTACCTATGAAGACCAGTATTGGTCCGCATCATGTCTCCTTTGAAGCTCTGGTAGATACTGGAGCGATGGGGAACTTCATGAGTGTTGAGTTGGCACAACGATTAAAACTGGAAATGGATGTGGGCTCCTCAGTAATGGTGGCCTCATCTGCTTACCAGTCTTTGTACCTCATTCGCCGACCAGTATCCTTTTCAATCCACCAGTTTAACTTCTGATATTGTTTTTTGCTATGCCAAATTTGGTGTTTCCGGTGATCTTAGGTGTGGGGTGGTGGCTCCAACAACATGTGAAGATTCATTTAGAGTCTAATACGTTGTTGTTCACCAATGATGATTCAAAGGGAGAGTTTCCTTTGATCAACATCCTCAAGAAGATACAAGTAACCAGCTCTATCACTACTCTGGTTACTTCTACTGGCATTCCGGCCGATTTTCCCAAAATCTTAATGCAGTATTGTAAAATCTTTGACATGGAAAAGGCAGATTGCCTGCCTAAGCATACTAGGAACGATTGTGGGTTTTGAACAACCGTGGAGTTGGTGAACATTAACTGTCCATTGTATCCCCATACAGCGGAGAAAGAAGTTGCACTCAGTACCTGGTTGGATGATATGTTGAAAAAAGGTTGGTTGTTCAAAAAGACTTCACCTGTCACCTCCCCCATCGTCTTTGCAAAAAAAATCAGATGGTTCTCTCCGTCCCTGCATAGAATAAAGTCATTTGAACAAAATAACAGTTACTGATCCCCACCCATTGCCTCTGGAGCTGACAATCAGCCAGGCAATTGTCAAATCTATGTGTTCTCCAAAACTGGATCTGGTGAATGCTTTCAGCCAAATTTGGGTAATGGAAGAGCAGGAATGGTTAACTGCAATCTGAACGTAGCAAGGCATTTTTCAATTTCACATAATGCCTTCAGGATGAAAAATGCTCTCGCTACATTTCAATGGATGATTGACAATGTACTGGGGGACCTCCGGTTTTCTTGTGAAATTGCATACATTGATGATATCCTGTTTCACTCCCCAACTCCCAAACAACATGCTATTGACTTAAAAGCAGTGGTGGTCACCTTACATAAAGTGGGATTGTCCTCAAAGCTTCCAAGTGCGAGATTTATAAGGAGGAGGTTACTTTTCTCAGAAACCTGGTTCTTAAAGAAGGTGTCGCTATCCCTCCCAACAAGTTAGATGCAATCTGAGAATGGCCAACTCCAACTATGCAGAAACAACTTTAGAATTTCTTGGGAACTATCATCTTTCTAAAAAAATTTCCCCAGCACTTTCCCAGTTGGCTGCACCGCTCCACCCCTTACTGGGAAAAATGTACCATTTTGTTGGACGCCCAAATGTCAGCAGGCTGTCATGGAAACACCAGAAGAAGTTTAGACCAGCTTTCCAGTCAGGATATGTGAACACTCAAAAAGCAGGCCAGAATTCCAGAGGCATTGCTTACCATACAACTTGATATGGAGCTGGGAAATGTGATACCACAAAGTGGTGGTGTAACAACAGGGTAAGGAGTGTCCCAACGGCAAACCACACTGAACCCATTCCCAACTCAGTGGTTCTAACTGCAGGAGGTGGGATTACTGGGACAGTCTTGATGAGATTCTTGGTTTGAGAGGCCAACTCATTGGGGGCAGTAGAGAGATGGGTTTTCTCTATCCATTATTGTACATAGGGTCATAAAATCCCCATGTATGGTTGTCAGAATTTATAAGAGCGGGGTTATAAGACCAAAAGTTTCAGACTTGCTGGGCCCAATTGACAATAGAGGGAGCCATGGTGACCAAAAGAATTGATAAAGCCCACCCGGAGTGTGGGGTGATGGGCCACCAGGGAAATGCCATCTGGGATGCAGTTTAGAACGGAAAATAAAGGAAATTTTTTTTAAATAAATTTATTGGGAAAGGAAAGTAAGATAATCAACCAACAATTTTCTCAGTGCCATGCAACTGATTAAATAGTGGTCAATTGGGTAGTGACAGGATGGGGTTGGGACCCAACAAATTTGGCCTGACCAGTGCATTGTTCATGAATGGGGGGTTTATTCTTTGAGAACTGACATTGCAAAATTTGGCAGTGGACCGAGTCTCTGTCAGTTTGACCTCAAACATCCAAACCAGGGCTCAACTACATTTCCAACAATTAGTATGACGGCATTTGGCCTGACAGGTGATGGGAATCCCTCAAGGCCATCCCTTATAGGGACGGGTCCATTTGGTTGGGAACAGGTTCAGGATGGCCAACCTGCCCATGCTCAGTCATTTAACCATTCGTTAAGTCAACAGCAGCACATTGGGCGCAACGCCCAAATTACTATTCAAGGGCTTCGAACCCTCATTGATAGCACCCAATATTTGTTCAACCGGTCTGGAGATTGAATTGGAGCTGTTGGCTGTTCCAGCTGATACCTCAGTCTTCATTCCTTTCCAGCCATTTGAGATTTGGCCATCAGCCAGATTACCACTGGAATTAGATCTGACCAATTTCAATTTGGTAATCTCAGCATAGATTTCACTAATTCCCTGCAACAGTTCTGCTGAGGTAAGTGTGGGTATTGGAGGTGGGATCTGAAGCAGATGAGCTGTTACCCATCGCTCATCTACTACGTGAGCAAGGTTGCCCTGAGTGATGAGAGGTACTGCCATCCTCTTTGGTGTCTTTTTATTTGGGAATGGGAATTAGCCCAATCAAGAGCCAAAGGACGTTCCCTGAGACTTACACAGGCATTCAAATTGATCAAGGAGGTGTTTGTGTCTCCATCTATCTTGAAACACGCCAACCCACCAAACCATATATTGTTGCATGAAATGCCTCATTGGTAGCAGTGGGAGTGGTGTTGCTTCAGAAGCACGATGGTCTTTAACATCCAGTTGCTTACTTTTCCCAAAAGTTCACAACCACGGAGCAGTCTTGGGCCATTTACAACAAGGAACTGGCAGCTGTTGCATGGGCACTAACTCATTGGCAGTATCTGTTGCAGGGTGCCCGCCATGAATTAACGGTTTGCATGGATCACCAGGACCTTTTGTATTTTCGCAATTCCCAAAAATTGGCGCATCAGCAGGCCCATACCTATCAGGACTTGTGCAGTTTTAATTTTTAAATTTGAATTTGTTAAAGGTGCGCTCAATGTACTTCCCAATTTCCTAAGCCATAGTCCTGCTCACTGTCCCTCAGAACCTGAGGAAGTGTATCTCATTACCATGATTCCTGCCACTCAGATTCTGTTGATCGTTCCCCCCATTGTTTCCTCCATTGTGTTGGCTCCTGACGCTCCATTATTGGCTCAGGTTTTAGCTGGTCAAATGGCCTGCCCTGAGGGCGTGGATTTGGTTGAGCAGTTGGTTCACTCGAGTCAAAACACTCCCTATACTCCCTAGAAGAGGGACTCATTTACTTTCATTATTGCGTATGGGTTCCCCCTCCTTACAGTCAGAGGTGTTCCACGCACATCATGATCCTCCCACAGTTGGACATCCTGGTAACAAGAAATGCATCGATTTGAACAAAAAACCTTTAATTAGGCGGGATTGACCAAAGAGGTCTCAGCTTGGATCGCCAATTGTTTTACTTGCGCTAGGGCCAAGTTGGATTGCTCCAGTAAAAATGGCCTCCTGCACCCCTTACAGCAGGTGGAAGGTCCATGGACTTCGGTGTCCATAGATTTTATTGTTGACCTCTCCTGTTCTAATGGGTTCACAGCAGTGATGGTAGTGGTGGATTGTTTTATGAAATTTTCCCTTTTTATCCCTTGTACTTCCATGATCATGTTAGAAGAAACTGTCCATCTCTTCGTATGCCACGTGTTTTTGATGTTCAGTCTTACCCAGGAGATCATTAGTGACCGAGGTACACAGTTTACCGCGCGGTTTTGGAGTAAACTCCTATCAATCCTGGAAAATATCCCCCTGTCAATCCATGGCATATCACCATCAGTCCAACGGACAGACCAAGTGGGTTAATCAAGTACTCGAACAGTACCTGCATTGCTATGCTGCAGAAGCGCAGGATACTTGGTCTGGTAACTTGCCCCTCACGCAATTTGCTTACAATAATGGGACCCACGCATCCATGGGGTTTTCCTCTTATGAAGCAACATTGGGTTATAATCCCTCATTTTGGTTGGGCCATGCTTGCGGCCTGAGGTTCAAGCTGCCGCAGATCATGCTGCCTATATCCAATTGACTCAAGCTTTAGTGCAGGAACACCTCACCAAAGCCATCGATGATTACAAGTGATTCACAGATTGTAAGCACCTTCCAGGTCATGACTTTATGGTGGGTTCCTACGTCATGCTTGATACCCATCATTTGTAGTTTCAAACCCCTTCCCACAAGTTCGCCAGTAAGCGCTCAGGTCCCCACTTAGTGGAGGAGTTTTTGGGCAATGGGGCATTCTGACTGAAGCTTCCTGCGCATTGGAAGCAGCACCCTGTTTTCCATGTTTCCCAGCTGTCACCCTTCAAGGGTGAAATTCCCACAGAACTGGAACTGATCATCGTCAATGATGGGGAAGAAGCTGAGGTAGAGGCCATCCTGGCATCTCGGAAGTCATGACATTCCATCCAATATCTCGTGGCCTGGAAAGGGTATCCAGCCTACAAAAATAGTTTGGTCAAGGCGCGCAATTGCGCAGATTGCATGGACCAGGTTGAAGCTTTCCATATATCCCACCCCGAGGCTCCCCCCCAGAAAATTGCAACAATTATGGCTATCAAGTTACCCAAAGCACACAAGAATGTGGCTCTGGTGCAGTTTCCCGGTGGGGGTGCCCTTCCTTTGGAAAAAGGAAAGGGTAATGTAAGTCCTGGGGGAACGTCCCTTGGCTCTTGATCAGGCCATCTTCCAATTCCCAAATAAAAAGACACTGAAGAGGATGGCGGTACCCTTGTTACTCAGGGCAATCTCGCTCACATAGTAGATGAGCAATGGGTAACAGCTCTTTCTCTTTAGATCCCACCCCCTGTACCCACACTCACCTCAGCAGAACTGTTGCAGGGAATTAGCAAAATCTGTGCCAAGATTGTCAAATTGAAATTGGTCAGATCTAATTTGAGTGGCAATCTGGCCAATGGCCAAATCTCAAATGGCTGGAAAGGCATGAAGACTGAGGCATCAACTGGAACAGCCAATGGCTCCAATTTGATCAATAAGCCAATAGAGTTAACATTGGGCGCCATTGATGAGGGTTCAAAGCCCTCTGTTGGTAATTCGGGTGTTACAGCCAATGTGCTGCCATTGACCAAATGGATGGTTCAGTGACCAAGTGCGGGCAGGTTGGGAATCCCAAACCCGTTCCCAACCAAATGGGCCCACCCTATGTGGGGTGGCCTTGGGGGATTCCCGCCACACATCGGGCCAAGCACCATCATACCAACCATTGGAAACGTAGCTGAGCCCCAGTTCAGAAGTTTGAGGTTGAACTGACAGAGACTTGGCCCACTGCCAAATTTTGTGATGTCAAATCTAAAGGAACAAACTCGCCCATTCCCAAACAATTCACCGGTTAGGTCAAAATTGTGGGACCTGATCCCATCTTGTCACTACCCCAATTGACCAAAATTTAATCAGTTGCATAGCACTGAGGAAATTGTTGGCCGATTTTCTTCCTTTTCCTTCAATAAAAATTTTCCAAAAAACTAAACAAATTTTATTATTTTTTCTGATTGCATCACCGATGGCATTTCCCTGGTGGCCTTTCAGTCCATATGCCAAATGGGCTCTACCAGTACTCTTGGTCACTATGGCCCCCTCCACCATCAATTGGGTTCAGCGAGTTTGATATTTTTAGCTCTACAACCCCATGGTCGCTAACTTCTGGCAGCAATACACAGGGATCTTGTGGCCCTATGTCCACCAATTGCAAGAGAGAATCCATCTCCTTGCCACCCCAGTTGAGATGGCACCATATGCCAAGGATTCTATTGAGACTATCTCAGTGATTCCACCCCCTGCAGCAAGACCCTCCAGGTCAGGAGTGGGCTCAGTGTGGTTCGCTGTTGGGATCATTCTCAACTTTATGCTACACCAACACTTCGTCATTTCCCAATGCCCAGCTCCATACCAAGTCATCTAGTTGACAATGCCTCTGGCATTCTGGCTTACTTTTTGGGTGCTTACACATCCCAACTGGCAGACCGGTCTAAACTTCTTCTGCCATTTTCATGACATTTGCACCCAGGAGTGTTTGGAATATCATAAAATAAAAAATTAACTTAAAATGGGGTTTAGATTTATTTGGGAGTTGACCAACAAGGACAGTTGGTCAGGGAAAACATATTTAAACTTGACTGGGGAAATAGGGTTAATGCTGCTGTGGACCCAAGCACAAACTCACTAATAGGGCGATAAGCCATCAGAGTTGATGGAATAGGCCAAAACTGACTTCACTTGAGTGATCTATTGAAGTTGGATTCAACCCGAGTGCTTTATTTCAAAAATAAAATGGGTTTCAAAACCCCACTCCTTGACTAACCAAATTGCATATCCTCATTCATTTGGTAAATCATTTGTTTTAACGCCTGGCTCAACGTCAAGGGCTGGGCACTTGGTACCCACTAAGAACAACCTGGGCATATTTTTCCCTTACCCAGCGCTGGTCTAGGGTGTGCTTCAGGTCTTGGAGGCCCTGTAACTTCACCTTTAGGGCCTCCAAGTGCCCAGCCTTATCTTTGGGCTTGGTCCCCACCATTATGTCATGTTCACATGACAGGTACCTTCTTGCTTGGGAACAGGAAAATAGCCCAATCAACGCCCAGAGAATGTTCCCTGGGACTTACAAGGGACCTCTGAATGGCCCTCATGATTCTGCCAATGATTTGGAATATCTCTGCTATACAAAATCAAGCTTTTTGGCCAGATTTTATTGTTACTAAAAGTATTGCCCTAATTCAGAGGGTTCCACTGAGAATCAACCAGGGTCTTTTGGCTAATTTCATTTAAGTTCAAACCCAAATCACTATTAGTACAACATCAGACTTGTAATTGTCTGACACTATGGGTGTGGATTTATTTTTGCATAGGCTGACTAATAAAACAAATATTTAAAATAAATTATTTTAGATGGCAACAAGTAAATATAAAATAAAGTGATCAATAAAATCAACTAGATCTAAAATGAATTATTATATATGGTGATCAGTATATTTACTATAGATTGACTAATTAAATCAACCAAATAAATAGAATGAGATAATGCGCTTTTCTTTCTTGTAAAAACCACTTTAGTTAATACAATTTGATTTGAATAGCAAATTTGGATAATCACACAGGAAAGATGGGCGACTTTAATAACAAAAATAATACAACATGGGTGAGCGTCGTGGCAAGCGGTGCACTTAATGGTGCGACTAAGGGCAAGAAACGCCCTGGAGGGGGACCAGGAACACAATCCATAAAAAATCGCAAACTCAGACACCATCTGGGTTTATGGTATTTACTGTAAAGCACGCGCAATATATGTACATTCAATTCAACCAACCTTTGTCAAAGGTGGAGCACGGGATCAGACTCTTCCTTGGGGATGAGTCACCAACCCTGTGGGAGAAAACATGTGAGGCACAGCCCTCACTTTTCCCTCACGCGGTGTACATAGCCACCAACAACATGGGCCATGGATGGATCAATATTGGTTTTGAAACAGCTGATGAAGCTGATGCCACAGCAAAAATCTTCATGAAAATTGCCCTCCCTGAGGGCAAAAAATTGTGCGCACTGCGCGCACCAGATGGAACAAAGCAAAAACTTTGTTCATCTCTTTTGACTTGCTCCCCACCAACCTTCCTCATAAGGTAATTGAGGAGGAGCTCTGCAAAGGTCTCATGGCCTATGGAGAAATTCAACAACTTGAATTACAGCAATTCTGCTTAATGCATGACCTGTGCATGGTCAAAGCTATCACTGTAATCAACCCCTTCCCAGAAGTGAAAGAGGACTTATCCAGAATTCCCAAACAGCAGAATTTCACTTCACAGATGGGGGTCAGTCAGCTGCATTCCGAGTTACACTGGAACGCGCACCAACCATTTGCAACCACTGTGGCTCACTGGGCCACAAGGAACATGCATGCTCTGTGAAGAGGGCTTAATGGAAAATGATTATTGTGAGGAAGCAATGGATGAAGATAATGAAAACTTCGCCAAAATGACTGATGGTCACCACCCATTCCGCTGGAGTGAAGATGGACTATACTCCATTGTGGACCCAGTTACAAGTAAACAGCGTAAAGCAGCACAAAAAGCCCACAAGAGAGCAGCGGCTGAAGCGGCAGCACATGCGGAGTCCACCATTAACCCCAGACAAATTCAGGAGGATATTTCAGATATTCACCAAACCAACCAATCAGAACAATATGCCCAGGTCAAAAATTTTTACAGTAACCGGACTGAGTCACAAAGTGACATCAGTCATGCACATACTGAGGAACAATGCAACTGCAATTTGGGCGAAAATGTGGTGCACAATTCAACAAAGTCAAACCTCAAAAATATAAGTCCCAATCAACGATCTGCATCAAATCAACATGAGACCTGTGCAGGAAAAGTTGACACAAATGCAAAAAACTGCAATTCCCTTAAATCATTGGGTCAGATCAAAGGAACCAACAATGGCAGTGAAAGAGTTGGAGTACAGACGTGGAGCATGGCCAAAATGAGCCGCGGTGGGATAGGGCCAAAGGGCCCTCCCAACTGCTCCTGAAGCGCTGCGGGCACCTCAGTGTCAATAGGGATGCTAAACATCGTGGGAGCCAGGGCTCATAGATCCCAAGCCAAAAAGCTGGCATTCCTGCAAAAACCTCTTGTAGACATCTTGGCCATCCAAGAAACCCACTGTCTACAAGGGGAAGAAGAATCCTGGTCAACCAGGGTCGCACCATCACAATCAGTATGGACGTCTCACTGTGGGGTGATCATCTGAAACAACAAAAATTTTAAAATTACAAACTCATCACCACACTTGCATGGTCGAGTCCTGGTAGCAACAATCACATGCCAAGAGGAAATAATTTTGTTAGCATGTATCTATGCACTGTGCACTGCAACTGAGAGAAAACAATTTTTTGAAAACATTTCCACTCTCATCCTCTCACCAGATACCATCATGTTAGGCGATTTCAAATGCTTGGATAACCTCAATACAGATTGATGGCCTAATCCCAGGGGATACCCACCTGGACACATTGAATATCACACAATGAAGGCATCTCTTGGCTTACAGGATGCTCTTCCCCCCAATTCACCACTCCTTCCCCACATGATGAGGCCCAACATATGCAAGGGAGCACTCATATTGATGAGTTGCATTGACCACATCCTTGTCCTGCAATCCCACCGCTCAAGAATCTCCAAATTTATAAAAAAAAGATCAAAATTTTTTGACCACCAATTAGTTATGGTGCAGTTAGCGCCAACCCAATCCCACACACAGGTGTCACCTTGGAGAAAGCTTCATCCAGAAAATATAAAATTGCCCAAGGTATCTGAACAGGTCAAAAACAAGGCTACAAACTCAGAATTCACAGCCCCATTCACTTCAGATCCCATTGGAACATATGAAAATTTCAAAAAGGATTTAATCAACAAAACCTGACATATTGCACCATGCAAGTACACCGCGGACAGCCACAATCAAGCGTACCTTGGTGGAACTAGACCACCTGGAAATAAATACTCTGAGATCTGGCTATAGCCCTAACTGGGGACGCAAATAGGCAGAAATTTCAGCCTGACTTAACAATCTCACCTTTGAACACCAACACAGAATCAAATTATCAAACAAAGGTAAGTTCATAAAGGAAGGCGAAACCTGTTTAACATACTTTTTCCACCAATTCCAAACCTGCAGAAACCAGCCCATGTGCACACAGGTCCACAAGACCAACGGCACTGTGGCAACTGACCCTGAGGAGGTCAAGGCGGAAGTACACCGCTATTACACTGAATTATATCACAATATGCTGACAGACCCACAAAAAATTAAAGAATTTAATCAAACTGCTAATATACAAAGTACACCACCAAATTACAATATACTATCCCTTATTACACGGGAGGAGCTTTGGGAGACAATTCGCGGTGCACCATGTAGGAAATGCTCAGAGCCTGATGGGATACCCTACAAATTTTACAAAAAATATTTTCAACAAATCGCCCCCCTCCTAAAGGCGTCTATGAACAAGAGCTTGTTGGAAACACGCCTAATACCAGGAGGCCATGAATCCTACGTTATAACCTTGTATAAAAAGGGTGACAAGTTGGACCTGGCCAACTGGTGCCCAATTGCACTCTCCAATACTGACACAAGATATCTAACAAAAATTTTAGCAGCCAGATTAGGTGCAATTGCATCTGACGTCCTATCAAACAACCAGTTTGGGTTTATATGAGGGCGTTCAATCTGGAACAACATTCACCCTGTTGCAAATATTTTTCAATCCAAAGCAACTGGTGCCCTGGTCTTCTTGGATCAGGAAAAGGCGTATAACCGCGTTAGCTGACCATATCTAAAAGAATGTCTACATGCCTTCAAACTCCCACCAAGATTCATAAAATGGGCGATACTCCTAACATAATCTGCAACCATGGCTGTATGTGGCCCTGGATTCCTAACAAACAAGATTAAGCCACACTTGGGACCATCTAGTACTAAAAAAAGATTAAACCACACAGAGGGCTCAAACAAGGGGATCCCCTCAGCCCACTGCTATACAATTTCAGCTTTAACCCACTTCTCCGAGTAACTGACTCACATCTCATAGGGATAACCGCACAAGAACAACCAACAGTCAAGATACTGGCCTTTGTGGATGACTGCATAGCAGGTATAGCAAACAATGAAGATGCCCGACAGCTGGAATGCACTCTAGAGGAATACTCCAAGGTGGGCAATGCATCTCTCAACAAAAGAAAGACAGAAATAATACTCTTAGGAAAATACACAAACAATTGGGCCACAACATCAGAACCTCATACTAACACATGAAGAAAAAACCCAATCATTTTACCCTTTGCAACAACTCTTACCACCACTCCTGTCTGACACCTTGGAATCTGGCTAGAATCAGGGGGATATGCTAATGAGACAATGGAAAGTAACCTGTTACAACGGGTATTCAAACGTGTCACCTCCCTCAAGGGAAGAACCCCAGGACTAACAGGATGAGTTACAGTTGCTAATTTGCTCATCCTCCCAATACTGTGGTACCAGGCCCACGCAATCGCCTTCTCACCTACCTTTATAACCTCAATCTGCGCGCTTATCCAAGGCTGGCTGTGGCCTGGCTCTCACCCTCCTATATGGATGGAAACACTATTTGGCCCACGCTCAAGTGGAGGCATGGGACTAATAGATTTTGAAAGCCATGCCAATCACATCCTAGGTACATGGATAAAGGAAGTCCTTGCTCCAGACCTCCCGCAACAACATTGGTCCATAGCAGTAAGGATTAACTTTGCACAGGTGCTCAAATTAACAAACCCACATAGTCCACCCAGACTACTTTCATACCTTGCCAAGCACCCTACTGCAATGGGACTGCATGGAACCTCCCCTCATTTCAAACATATCCTCCAAACTATCTGCCATATGGGATGGACCATAGAGAACATGGGTACTATACAGGGAAGGGGAAGACCCAGCCCCCAATTCAAATTAAGAAACCCAGAAAACCACCCCCAGAAAGATATGCTCACAACAACCCCAAACTTAGCTATGATAGAATACTTAGATATGTAGGACATTCCTTATGATTTAACCACACAGAAGGCAATGTGTAAAATGACTTACCACCCACTCCTACAGCTGAGGATAAGAGCAAATGCTTGGCGCTGTCTGAGAAGGACTTACAGGACAGCAGACTGTTCCAACTCCCTCCACAAAACATGTGCAGTATGTGGAGGGGAGGGATCCCTACATCACCACCTAGAAACATGCCCCCAACCAAAGCTATATGGCAGGAAGTCGCACGCCTGCTCAAGATCCAAAACAAACAGGAATTCTCAATATCAAAGAGCATCTTCACGCTCCAGATCAAGTCACCAATCCCATCCATACTCCATTCCCTAATAATACCCATTGCAATGTGGACAATACACACAATTGCATTAGATGTATTCAAGGGCACGGTCCCAACCATTCATGGGGTTATTAACAGATTCCATGTCCACTTACTGGAGCACTTCCAAGCCTAGCTCTATGGATATATGAGACCAAGGCAAAAAGTGCTCATAGAATCATAGTTCCCACTCTGGTTCCTCCACACAGACCCTTTCCTTCACACCTGCTCCATAGCAGGGAAACCCCCTTGGAGTAGCACACCAACCCCCCATACCTGGCAGTCCCGCTGGCAACAGGGTAACTTGAGTACCCTGGGGTGCCCAATTTTTATATTTGTTGGTTATTCTCTTAGTTTCACATATATTTGATAATGTCCATCCCCTGGTCAGCTTACCTCAGTTAAACAAAAATAAAATGAGGTAATATAGATAGATATCTGAAAGTTTACCATATAAACAACTGATAAAATCAGCTAAATAATAAAAACCAAATTAGTAAAGACTGCCAACCTTATACCTGATACATTGTACTAATCAAGTCAACTGAACAATTATATTATCATAGAATATTTGTGTCACGTTTATCTGAGATTGGTAAATAGCCTAGGAGTAGGTGTTGAAATAAAAATGCATTTATAATGATTTTATTTATAAGATGATTTCTTAAATTACTACAACTAAAATGTTACCTAATTTAATATAAACAAAATAAACTTGAATCTATCTACCAGATACTTGCCTGCTGTCATACACAGTTATTAGACTAATCCAATCATTACTTAAGTAATCTAAATATCTCAGGTATTATTCTTTCAAAAGTTAGATGATTTAACACAATGATAGTATTCTAACATAACAGTAGATGAAATGTTAAGAAAGTTTATAACAACCTTCAGCCATAAGGCATATATCATACACTTAAGTTTTTTACCATAAGGTAAAACTTGAATCATTTTTTATTAACTTGTAATTTTGTCAAGCCATATGAAGTTTAACCAAAAGTTTGGGCTGGTTTGGGTAGGATAAATTAAGCTAGGGATTCAAAACTCTCCTAAACCTGGTAAACTAGTTCGATAAGGTAATTTAACCGTTTAGTTCAGATGCGGAGTTACAATTATCGCTAGATCATTCAACATGTAAAACGGGTCAATTGTACATGCTTTATGAGCATCTATACAAGTGCGGTTGAATGCTTTACTAAATGGTTCAATTAACGTTACAACCATCCAATCGTTGAGTTTAATGTAACGATACCTGTTTGATGATAGAATACTAATTTGGTAAAATCGATTTACCATCTATTTAGAACCCTTTGGTTGATCAATCGAAGGCCCCCAAATGCAGTATAACAGTAATTTTAAGGACCTAACCTTGATTTGATTCGACTAGTCATTTAATCGGCCCGAGAATAATTAAGATGAAAGATCATCTATTTGATCCCTTATGTTCCAACCCAATTTTAAAATTGAGGGACCGAATCAGATCATCTGGTATCGTAGTAATCATTTAATTGAAATAAGATAGAGGTTGATATCTAGAGCATGCTTAAATAGCCAAGTATAGCGTATCCCCTTGGAAAATTGGGAACCCGGTGAGGTGGCCGAGCGTGTGACGGAGAATTCGAGCTAGGTAAGTCCGAAAAGCGTGAGCCAAAAAATCCGATGCTTAGGCTCGATGTGAAATTATGGCGTGGCTGAAAGGGCCCAATTGATGGAAATGTCGCATCGTTCGATTTAAGCTTGGATTGGAAACGATTAGAGAATATATCAACCGTATCCACCAATTCCTCAGATTTAAGCCCAACTGATTTGCAACTGTACTTAAAGTAAACCTTATCCCTTCAACCTAATGAAGAGTTTGGTGGTGATGTTTGGAACCGCTTTAGCCAACGGAGGGTGGATGCGCTGCTACGTAGAGGGTAACTTTAGCCATGCGAGGACTCGGATTGGATGCTATGCTGCCGGCTTTAAGTACAACGGGCATGCATGTTGGGCTCGGTTTCATTACAGCTTTGTACTCCCCTGGTTCGAGGACTGCCTAGACTATGCCCCAAGGTTCTGTCCCAAGGCCTCGGGAAAGTATTACTCCTGCCTTTCGATGTGATACGGTTTTGCTTATTATTAAATCTATCGGATGATATCGATTTATTTTTAGAACTGTTCGATTAAAGACGATCGAGCAGCCTCTAGTTGTCGTCCCTAGTTTATAACAACTGTATATCATCTGCTCTATATTCTATGCACTGGGATTAGATGCGATAGTGAGGTCTATTTTAAAATCTCATACAATTGGCTTGGTTAGTTTTGCATTACAATATTACCTCAGTGGCCATGGCTCTATACTGCGCCATACCAATTAAGCTATTAACCCCAACCTCTTATCGCTAGCATAGCCTAGATCTAAGTGAACGCAGGCGAAGCATGACTTTACTATACCTTAACAGTTAAGCTTAGTATTTTGAAACGCTATCGGAATCAACATTTTTTAAATGGCTTTACCATTCGCATTGTATCTAAACCCAGATTCAACTTAAGTTCAATAACTCAACTTTTAGTTAACTTTGGGTGCTATGTATTTAGATACAAGTCAAGTGTTAATCTATAATGAATATATGGGATGTTTGGATGGGTATCACCTTTTTGAAACATGGCTTTTAGTTTACACCAGCCCAAAATTAATAACCTTAACCTTTAAGGCCAGAGATCTAAGGTTCATTTAACAATCAAGAGTCGATAATTTAGTTCATCCACACCCACCAGGATTGCCAGGCCTTGATATAATCGTACTAGAGCATCCCATGGTAGACCCTCCTAGCGGCGTCACCTTTTCTTGATCTCAAATATCCCACACGTAAGCTTGACTCGGTTTAACCTAATTCATACTACGTTATCACATATAAGAATTCAAAAGCAAACCTTATCAATTTGGAATGGATGGAATTATGCGATGATTATATTAACTTATACCTATTCAACAACGGGTTGGTATAGAGTTGGATGCTTTGGGAGCTGTATAAATTCGCAATTGTTTAATAGCTCTTCGCTTGATTTAACACCTAACCTCTATGATAATAAATTATACCATTTTTCTTTCAATTTCAACATTTTGCATTTCAATTTCAACATTTTGTATTTCAATTTCAACATTTTGTATTTCAATTTCAACATTTTATATTTCAATTTCAACATTTTACACTTCAATTCCAATATTTTGCATTTCTATATTTTATTCAAGGGGGTGGAAGGCGAGTCGGTAAGGGCGTACAGCTACCAACCTGAAGGTTGCAGGTTCGATTCCCGCCCTTCGCACATCGATCGGGGTGCCAGCCAAAGGAAGCTATTGGCGGTTAGTAGGTCTAATAACACGAAAACCTTACCCATGACGTAACCAGAAAAATTTGAGTCCCGATCAGGAGATGGAAAAACTTTCTTCGACCGAGTTGACCCTGTTCAGGTTTCATGTCGTTTCTTTCTTTTGGTAATGCCTGTCCCCTGGTTGGCTTGCCTCGGTTAAATAAATATATTTTATTCAAGGTGGGCTGACCTGGGGACAATACCGCACCAATTAATAGGAAATTGAATAAATGGGAAAGGAGGATAAAATCTGGAAAACCTCCATGCGCAGTGTATGATAGGCCAGGAACTCCATGGACTGCCTTTGCTATTTGCTATCTCGGTTCGGGGCATTGAACATTTTGCATTTCAATTTCAATATTTTTTTAGTACTAGATGGTCCCAACCCAAGGGGGGGATTCATCGATGTTCAATTTCAATATTTTATATTTCAATTTTAATATTTTGTATTTCAATTTCAATATTTTATACTTCAATTTCAATATTTTTAAAAGACTATATTATTCATATATTATTTTTATAAAATAAAAAATAGCCTAAAATATTATAAAAAATGTTGTTATTTATATAAAAAAAGTATAATCCATATATCTTTCATGAATAATCTATAAAATGTATTTGTTGAAGATAATTATAATGATGAAGAAACAAATAATACAAAGGTTGGGACCATCTAGTACTAAAAAAAGAAACAGATAATACAAATATAGAGAGAATAAGATATGATACAATTCTAAATACTAAGTGGCAAAGTCTTATATGTTTAGTTTTTGAACAAGGCAAGACTATAAAAGAAGCTGCAAATGTTATAGGAATCAACTATAATACCGCTCAAACAATTGCTAATATCTATGAAAAAGATGGGAATATCGATAAAAAGCTAAAGGGGGGAAGTGTGAAGATGACTCTCACACAAGATAGAATATATAGAATTGAAAATTTAATCACTTTTAACCCTCAAATTACTTTGAAGGAGATTAAAGAGAGATTAGAAGCTAAAGAAGAGAACTTTAGGATCTCTATATCAAGTATAAATAATTGCTTGAAGGAGTTATAAATAACTCTTAAACTAACCTATCGTGAGTTAGAGAGAGTCAACCAGCTGCAGACAATTTCATCAAGAAAGGAATATGCGCTCTGGTTTAATAATTACTTTAATGGAAGCTATTTAAAAGTAATTTTTATTGATAAATCATCCTTTAATTTATATCTCAAATGTATACAAGGAAGATCTAGGAGGGGAACATGGGTCATTTTGACAGTGCCTACAGTGCAAGGAAGATTGGTATCTTTAATCACAATTATGATGATTGATGGCCTAAAATATTGTAAAATTATAGCCAATAGCATAGTCAATAGAGAAATATTTGCTGAATATTTAAATGAGCTTTGTACCTATCTCTATGATGAGAAAAACATGTGAGGAATGTGTTTAATTTTAGACAATGCTAGAATACATAGAAGAGTTGATATCGAGAGAATATATTTTATGTTTAATTATGATTTTAAGTTACTTTCACCATATTCCTATATGTTGAATCTGATAGAAAATGCCTTTTCTAAAATTAAAAATGGCATTAGATCGAGATTAAGAGAAGGTGCAACCAGCATCTTATCAGAATTGATAATGGAAGAGATTAATAATATAACAGAGGCAGATAGTGCTGGTTATTTTAGATTGATTTGTAGAAATATTACTAACTAGCGGAGTTACCCGTGCTTCAACTATGGTATCTATAGAATTTCAGGTGATTCGAATTGATTAATTTAGATTTTATATATAGTTAAGCAATAACTACTAGGCTAAATCTAATTGCTCAATCGAAGCAACCAACAAGACCAACCACTCAGCTAAAGCTAACTGAACTTATCAAATCAACCAATAACTAATCACCTCCAAAGCTAAACTGTATCCTATCAATTCGACCAAAAACCATCAACCACTCAGCCAAATAAAATAAACTTGTCAAAATCAATCAGATTCTAAATTATTTTAGCTTTTATATTGGTAGATAGCTATCAATAAGTTCAGAAACAATTGAACCTATTAAAAATTCCAACCTCCAACCACTTAGCTAAAATCTATTAAGTCTGCCAAATTAATTAAACCATCAATCTCTTATCTGAAACTATTGAGCCTATCGAATCAACCAAAAAATAAACCACCACTCAGCAAAAACAATTATTAAACTTATAAAACAGCCAAAAACTACCAACTAAATATCAAAGCCT
>JAKSZP010011908.1:0-215363 GCA_022478985.1 Massospora cicadina
CCCAAATCCACTACTATGATCGGCCAATTACATGTCTGATCTTCTAACAATACTATCGTTAATGAGGATATGAGTACCATCGGCCAAAAAACCCTGGCGGATTCTTGGTGGAACCCTACCCATTAAAAAAAGATCCAACGAGGTGAGAAGCTTTTACCTGCCTGTGATTGGGTGCAATTTATCAAATCATTACCACATGGGTTTGTTCCCCCTAAAGGGATAAAATTTTACCCGCTGGTGATTGGGTGCAATTTATCAAATCATTACCTCATAGGTTTGTTCTACCCCAGAATATTTTCCCTCGTTCTGATAGGCCAAAGCCTATCTTTCCTAATTTGGACGTTTAAGCTTTTTGAGACTGTAACCCTAGAACCCTTGGCCCCGATATTTGAACTAGTTTTTAATATGAAATACTAGTATCGAATAGGGGATCTTTTTCTGGCTTGCACCACACAATATTAGTAAAAATAAAAAACTTTTAATAAGCGTTAATTATTACTTTTATTTGTTATTTTAAAGGTAAGTTTTATATATTCTGAGAAATATTTGTGGCATCCATTAGCGGATCCTACAAGCACTATGGGTTTGTTCATCATAATGACTTAATTTATTGCTATTTATTTGCCTCAGCAAAAATCACAGTAGTTTGGGCTTAATTCAGTATAACTTTGAAGGCTCTGTTTGGTGCTAAAAATGTCGCTCCTAGCATTTTTAGAGGATCCACCATTTATGATGTGGACATCTTAGTAACTAGTGCTGAATCCAAGGTTTAAGTCACGGACACAGCTAAGAAAAACTAGACTGGGCTCCCAGTCAGGACGCGTGAGCACCCAATGGAGGCCCCAGAATGCCAGAGGCATAGCGGTCTGGGAAACTAGTATAAGAGGGGTTCTAGAGGAAACATGATGGAAGAAAACAATCGGTAACATACTGAAGGCCCCCAAGGCAAACCAGATGGTTGCATTGGGGGCAACTGCGAGTCTTGCGGGGGCAACCCTCAAGGGAGGGAGAGGCAGGGAGGATGACAACTCCTCCAGGGTTCTCAGTTGCTGGCCTTCAGATTTCACAGGGGGCTTGCGCGCCAGCAGGGGGCGGCACAGAGGTCACCACATTATTGGGAATGTGGGTAGAAATGTGTTAAACCCCATAAGAGGGGCTGAGACCAAGTTTTCCCTGAGAAGGACACTCTAGGTCCCGATGGTGAGCTGGACCCCTTGCGGCAGGGGCAGCTGTGGGAGCAGAACCCATGTACGGTGGGCCAGGGATGCCTTGGGTATGCTCCAACTGTGGAGCAGGTTTAATGGACTCAGCGCCCAAACAAATGGAAGGATCTCCATTTAACGGACACGTGGAAACAAAAGGAACAGTAGGTTGGCCATTGGGGGAAGGACGGAAATTGTGTCTATCATCTGCTGCCATGTGGCAGGATTGAGCGACTGGATAATCCAGTCAGCAATTTGGGAAAAATATTTGGGTGACGGCACACTTTGTTGGATTCATCATTGGAATCGTTTTTAAAAGGTTGTGTTAAAGCAGACAGAGTCTGCGGCAAACTAAGCTGATTATCAGATTTATTTTGACAAAGGAAAAAAAGAATGAACTGACAACTGCCCTTGGTGGGGCCAGTTGCCATTAAATGGTGCGATAGGCATGGGGAAGTCTCAGGGGATTGGTCATTTGGGGAATGAGAAAGGGATCAGTTGCCTGACTTGGAGGGAGGGTGAAAGGTGGCTCCCAATTTGGCAAAAGCTTGGAAAATTTTGCAAATTTCTCCAACTTCTTAGGACCAAGCCAAATCAATACTGCCGATCCAGGTCCCAATGACTCAAATAGGCCTGTTTGCACAGCTGGGGCATTCTGGATTCATCTTGGAAGGCAGGGGTCCACGGATTGGGTTTGTCACAATTCAGGCTTATCCCATGATTGGGCATCTCGTATGATCTGTACTTCCAGGATCCACTTCATAATGTTGGATCCAATGATCTGAGCCATTTGGAACTGGGTTTGCAATCCGAGCCATGTTCTGATCTGGCTTCAGAAGCAGGCCAGCCTGTAATGGCTCCCCCAGTTCAGAAATTATTGGACGGGCTCTGACATTGGGAGTTGCTCTTTTCACAATTTTTTGGCCATGTCTTGCCTGAGGAGTGGGTGGCCTCAGGGCCCTCTCCCTGCCCCCTGATGTGAGCCATCTCCCTGTAGACCCCTTCTATCAATCCTACCAGGATTGAAGAGGGGGGAAGGGGTGGGAGAGGGATGTCTTTGGGGAGGAAAGCAATCATAAAGCGCTCATCTATCACATAGGAGAGGTCACCCAAACGTGACAGAGGGTCCACGGGAGCCTTGGGGCCCCTCTTCGTCTGGAAGGGGTGCTGAACCATATCCAGTTTTAAGGGCAGGTCCCCAAGACTTACAGTTTAGTGCAAATCTTGATAGGGTCAAAGTGCCTGTTAGGAGCTATTTGGAAATCAAGATCCATTATCACTTTCACATTGGCCAGGATCTGTGATTCTGGTAGAAGCTTTCTGAGAATGCTGCTTATTGTCAGACAATTACAAGTCCAATATTTTAGTAGGAGAGTCTCAGCTTCTAATATGGACGAAATTGCCAAAAGACTCTGGCCAATTCTCAGTGGAACCCTTCAAATTAAAATACAATTATTAGAGATTCTAGGCCAAATAGCATGAGATTCAGTAGTTGGATTGCTCCAAACCAGCAGCGGAATCAAGGGACCCATATGAGGTCCCCCTCGTTCCATAGGTACTTTAGTCAAACCACCTACACAGGAGCCACCCCTTTTATAGCCTCTGGAGGGGTCCCTATAAGTGCAAAATCTTCCCCAACGGTGATTGGGTCCTGTTTATCAAATCCTTACCTAACTGCCTAATCTTGCCTACCATTGACCCTTCCATAACCATTCCATTGAAGCAAAGCAACTTTTGATAGACCCAATAGGTCAAAAATTCATATTTCCAATCTCAGAGGCTTCATAGATTATATTGAATTCTTCAGTCATCTCACTACAAAGCTTGAACTGTTTAAATACTATGCAGCGGCCTTTTAATAGGGGGCTCTCTTCAACCCATCGCGCCCACTAATAAATTATATAAAGACCAACTTTTTATTGTTATTTAAGCTTTAATATATTTATATAAGTGGTCACCAAAGTCCTCATAAAAAAGTAGTTATTTCAGCAGTAGAGATAAAAGTTTCTCCTGCTTAAATTGTTGGAAATTCAGGGTATCAAGCACCAGCGAGCAACTAAAATAACTAAATTACAACATATAGTGCTCACTACAGGGTAGCCTGTACATCACAATAAAACTTATTAAAAATGGAGCTTGGTGGGGAAACTACCCCACACAACCTCCCCGCTCTAGCTGAGTCTAGGAACTCTGCTTTAGAACTACATCTAGCTAATGCCTTGTTTCGACTTAAAAAACTCAAGTTCCCCTCTCTCAAGGCCTTTATGGAGCCGCTCCCACCATCCACAAACTCCTTTTAGTGACAAGTTTATCCTGGGTGAAAGAAGGGTTGCTGCTTTCCACTATATGTATAAAGTTGCTATTGAAGAGGCAACGAACCAACTTAAAATTATGTACTCCTTCCCTTCTTGAGTCATGGCGCTCAAGATATAATGGTTACATATGGCAAACTCGCCACCTAGGCGGAGGTGAAGTAAGCACTCATTGAGGAATTTAGCTCCATACACAATTAAATAAAAAAATAGGCCTTTATGTGCCTTAGCCTACAACAGGGCGAATCAATCACCTCTTTTGCCAAACGCTTTTAAATAATGGGTTAACCCTTATTGCTTGCAAAGATGCTACCCCTAGACGATGCTATTGCGGCTTTATTGGTTGTCTTGGCGTCCCATCTTACTTGGCGATTGTTAATTTTTTGGCATAACGGTTTGATTCTGTCAAGCTGGTTTACACAGGGTATTAGCCACTGAGCAACCAAATTGGACAATCTGGGGATCGCTGACTCTAATAAAAATGATATATATATGGAGAGATTGCCTTGATCAACACTTTATTATATTCTAATAAATGCAGACTTATCTTCCAACCACTAAAAACCTCTCCCTCTCAATCTTCCACCAAACTCTTATCTTGGTATTCCAAGCCGAAATGCATCCTCTTCTTAGTAATCTCCCATTTGTTCCTTTTTTAGGATTTATTATCAATCTTGAGGTTTTTTGAAATTCCCTCAATTTTCCAAACTATCTATACTTTGTTAAATCGATTTATATCCATATAAATTTTTAGTTCAATCTGAGACTTGCATTGACTCTAAATTCCGATCTGCCAGAATGTATAGCGTAACATCCAATCATATCAAATTCTCAACATTAACCCTTTTACTAGATGATATCTTCTATTGTTTATATGCTCAAAGGAACTTTGCGTGAACTAAGTTGATAATCTGACCACCCGCGGGTTCCTTAATGGTGTAAGCATCCATACCACTCTTCTCAATTATATCAAATGGTCCATCCCAGATGTTTGTGAGCTTGTTTTACTTCTCAAATCCGTGTTGGTCATGGAAAAAGACATGATCTTCTACATTGAACTGCTGAACTTTGCTACATCTCCTCTGGTCAGCCTTATCATTAATCCTCTTATCCAAACTAGTAAAATAGGCTTCCATTTGATATTTGATCCGTGATTCTGTTAGATTTGTCAAATACCGCTGTGGTTCCACACCGCCAGTGTCCTCTACACACAAGTAAAGCAGTAGTATATCCGGAT
Source organism: Massospora cicadina (assembly GCA_022478985.1). Taxonomy (NCBI): domain Eukaryota; kingdom Fungi; phylum Entomophthoromycota; class Entomophthoromycetes; order Entomophthorales; family Entomophthoraceae; genus Massospora; species Massospora cicadina. The sequence continues at coordinate 4,752 of JAKSZP010011908.1, forward strand.
GTTTACCATAGAGCAGTTGGAAGGGACTCTTGCCAGTGGACGACTGGTAGCTGATATTATATGCAAACACAGCTGTGGGTAGGAGGGTACTCCATTCTGAGGGATAACTTTTCACCAGCTTATAGAGTATGTTCACTAACATTCCATTGACTCGTTCCACCATTTCATTTAATTTGGATGGTAGGCTGTAGTCATAACCCCATGGATTGTCATCAACTTTTTCAACTTGGGCAAGATGTGCAAGGTGAAATTATTTTTATTGTATGTTAAGATGAACTGTGGGCAGCCATGTCGCAGTATAATGCACTCCATAGTAAACTTGGTGGTAGTGCCCGCTCCCAAGTCATTAATCACCCTGGCTTCCACCCATCTCTTCAAATGACCAGTTGCCATGATAATATACATAGATTGGTTTGCGCCAGTTGGTAGAGGTCCCACTACATCAGAGAAAGTATGCCAAGAAAACCAAGGATTAACCAGCTAGTATGTGGTCCTCTTATGGAAAGTCTTCTCCACCTGACACTAATGGAACAGCTTACTGTTTCATCCACATCATAATACATGAGCTCCCAATAGTAGTGGGGATGCAAAAACTACAACGTTTTCTGCAATCCTATATGTCCTACCGCCTGATGTGCATCCATAATAATTGTGGGTCTAGAGGAAGTTTTAGGGAAACTCAGCGTCAAGCCCCCAATCTTCTTATATAGTTCCTTATAGCGTAGGAAGGTATCCTGCCTTGCCCATCTAGCACTTTGATCACTTGCGGCGGCTTGTCATGGTATTTGTCCATCACCATCTTCTCATACAGAATGTTTGCCAAATCCGCCATAATAACAATTGTTGTTAGTCATGAAAGATAATCCACATTTTGATGTTTTGCTCCTGGCTGGTGTATAATATGAAATTCGTATTCTTGGAAAATCAACGCCCATCATGCGAGCCATCCTTCCAGTTCATTGAGATTTTCAACCAGCGCAAGGAATTTTGATCCATCAACACTTGACACCTAGCCCCATGGAGTTATACTATAAACTGTTTATATGCATAAAACACTGCCAAAACTCTTGTTCAGTCACAGTGTAATTCTGTTCAAGATAGTATAAGCCTCAGCTATAAAATGCAACAGAGTGCTCTATGCCGTCATCATTCTTCTAAGATAATAATGCCCCTACAGTGGAGGGCGATGCATCCATTTGTACAATAAATTGTTTTTTAAGTTAGGGTGTTGCAAAATGGGTGCACTCACCAACGCGGTTTGTAGTACAACAAAAGTATTTTGGCAACATTCTGTCCATTAAAAGTGGCATTTTTCTTTAACAACTCAAAGAGCAGTGCCCCTGTACAACTGAAGTTACTAATGAACTGCTGGTAGTAACCAACCATCCCCAAGAACACTTGGATATCACGTTTATTACATGTGCGGGTCATCTTACTTATCGTTCCCACCTTTGCCAGTTGCGTTTTAAGACTTTTTTAATCCACTAAAAACCCAAAATATTCTAATTGCTCTTTAAAAAAGTGACTTTTTTGAGGCTTGTTTTTGATATTACCATCAGCGAGTTGATGGAATACTTGTTCCAGATGGTCAAGAAGCTCTGTAAAAGTTTTGTGAGAACATGTTAATATCATTGAGGTAAACTAAGACGCAAGACAGATATAAAATTATCCAAGATTGTATTTATAGCTTGCTGAAACGTAGTTGTAGCGTTGCACAAACCATGTGGCATACTTGTAGGCTGAAAAAATCCCTTCAAATTGATCCTTGCACATTTCTCCCGTTCTGACAATGGAAATTCAATCTGCCAGTACCCCAATATTAAATCCATGGCGGAAAAATAATTAGACCCTCCAAGGCGATCTAATGAATCATCAATCCGCAGAAGGAGTAGGAATCTTTCTTTGTTACGCTATTGAGCTTGCAATAGTCATTGACCACCAGGTTTGTGCCATCTTTTTTCTTTACAATAAGCACTGGCAATGCCCACGGACTCTTTGATGGCTCTGGAATCCCTTGTTCAATCAATTTACCTACTTCAGTGGAGATAACCTCTTCCACCGACTTTGAGTGCCAAATAGGCCATGATCAAATGGTAGGGTGATCCCCCTACCTATCTGATGCACCACCCCTTGGGCGCACCACAAATCATGAACGTTGGATGCAAAAATATCTTAGTATTTTCAAATAAAGCTATCACCTTATCTTTCTGTTCTGCTGAAAATCTAATTAGCACTTCCTTTAAAACCACCGTCATTATGCTGAATGAAATATTTGCCGGTAGGGTAAGGTCCTCCAACAATCCAAAGCCATGTACATGATGAACCTCATCGAAAAGGGACCAATTGTAGATAAGCCACCACTTGGTGCCTTTGGATCGTCATTACTCCTTTGTAGGTTCGCTAGCAGTACCTTAACTTCACCATTTCCTGGTAACAGTAGCCCTGGAGCCACATGGGGTTCAAGCTGTGATTGCTTGTAGGGACCCAAATTTTCCTCGTATAGCCTTTCAGGAGCGTCTATTTTGAGCTCAGTTCCTATTATGCATTGGTACCCAGAAGGTAGGCTCAAACTGCTCGTTGCTTGTAGCGGAATACCTTTATAATCATAGGTATGGTAGGGGAGGGCTCTGGTTCTCCACTCCATTCGCCAATATCAGACATGAATCACCCCATCACTATATGCCAAATTGTTTTGACTGGAGCGGAATGGATCCGTTGGGATTCAGCTAGAGGTAAAGTAAATGAGAATCTGTTGTCCAATTTAATAATAGTTTCTTCCACCATATCTTGAATGTCTCCAAATTTACTCATGAATGCAGCACAAATCAGCATATCATAGTTTATTGTTTGGCAGAAATACTTCTGGAGCAGAAGCCCTAACCAAACCAATTGCAAAGGCAACGCGCTGTAAGCTCCTTCAGACACAGTGCTTTGTGTTCCATCAGTCCCATATACTACTCTGTGGTCCACATTAAGCTTTGTGGAAGCCTAGCCACAAATTTAGATAGAAATATATTAACTGAGGCAGCAGAATCTATAATAGCTCAAATTTTTGTGTTCAGAACAAAAATGTCACAGTAGGTGCACTCAAAATAAAAAGAACCAGTGGTTTATATTGTGAACGCCTAAAGACTTTTTGTTACTAAAGAAAGAGGATATGCCCATTGTAGGAATTCTCCTGGATTAGGTATAAACCTTGTCCAGGGGAAAAATCGATATAATTAAACAAAGTGTATACTTTGCAGATGGCCCAATAATTTGAGAACAGAGTTTGATTCAAACCAAAATACCAAATTTGGGGCTTTGCCCAAATTATTCTGAATTCGGGGAAAATGTACATTTCCTATTCATTATCTAATCTCTATCCACTCTTTATCTATTCCCACTCATCCTAGCATCGGGACTTTCCTATAGGTCCCATGACACTACCCTTAAATATCCCTATTCCTATCCTTATATTTTGAAGCACTATAAATAGTGCTAGATTATTCTAAATAAAATACTTCCCATCAGAACTCCTATATTATTTACTTTATTTTAATTTACTTTAGGAGCAAAACCAGTCATGAGGTTACCCATGAAAGTGAACTTTGAAGCACCCCCTTCAGATAGACGTGCTGCCAATGATTCCTCCCTGGCAGCCCAACACCCATACTGACATGAGGATACTCCTGAGCAATTTTCTATTGGAATAGCTACATTAACCCCCACTAAGGAGTTGACGTCAGTTGAGGGTCTTGTAGTACTTATGCCATTTTGTTCCAGGATCTGCCATGCATACAGCTTCTGCATATCATGGCGGCACTCAGAGCTTGAGGGGGAAAATCAATCTTTTGAATGGAGGCTGAGGTATTTGACAGAAGCTGTTGGTATAACAAGCTATCATGCTGAGTTCTGAGTCTAACGCAAAAAGACTCTTGAGAATAGTTAGGGAAATTGAATTCAATTTAGCAGAGGTAGAGCGTCCCATCTCTATTCTACTTAAGCTTTTCCCTACTCGATCATCCCTGATGGCACCGCATACACCTGCTGGTTGCCTGTGAAATTTAATGCATAATGCCCTTTTTGTCTGCACTAGAATCAAGAATTCATAAATGGCTCATATCTATAGTTTGCAGCGGAAGAACTGGGTGTAAAATTAACTTAAGTATTGAAAGGTTGTGGACGAGGTTGCTGAGCATACATAGGGCGAAAAGGATCCGCACATATATAAGGTGAATGAATATTTCCCAACGGCTTATAACTCGGTCATTGCTGTCCATATCCTGAGGAGTATGCTGCAGAAAAAGTAGGGACCTTCCGCTCCACAATGGGAGCGCTAAACATGGCTGAGAGATGACGTAAATTGTCCCTAATTCAAATAAGCCCTGCATCTTCACACAGAATGTGAGACATAGCATTATGCAATTCATGGCATGTTTGACTGCCGCCATTATCGCTATGCCTATGTCCTCAGCGAATAAATTGTTGGCTCATATTAACACATGCGCTTCTGCCATATATTGCTCAGCGAACTCCAAACATGGACTCATTTTCATTGGAACTGTATGGTCAGGAAGTCAGCCTTCCATTGAGCCATCTTAGCCGCGCCCCAAACAGCCAGAGAACAGTCACTATTACCTCTTGATAAGATGCTGAACTATATTGGAGGTAACAGGTGACTTGATTGACGCTCTACACATCCAAAGCAGATAGTAACAGTTTCGCTTTCCACTGATCCAAGGCCCCTTCCGCAGCAAATTCAAATTGTTTAAAATAACAATGCATATTCCCACATGACTGAAAGGCAGTAACTTCTCGATCTGAACAAATTCGCCTTGCTTTGGGCTCCAGCTACAAGGAACAGTCAAATTAGATTCCAAACGACCGGGGGAAACATCCCCTTGAAAACTATCATAGGTATCAGTGGATGGAGGCAAATCCGCCATTTTGAACTTGGAAGAAGTTGGGTTGTAAGGAGGGTCTGCTGCGACCCCCAAGGGATACTCACTGGCCGATCCATAGCATTCCTCTCCCAACTTTGCCGCTGACTGCACCTTTTCCCCTTGTTTCAGATTGTTTAGCAAAATGTTCATCGATTATCCATTCCAAATTAACCAAGTAACACCGACACTGGCCATCTTGAAACTCCTGTCGAAGGATCTCATACTTATTTTGCAACTTGCAACGGAATTCTTATTCAGAATTAAACTTATGCACAACGCCTGAAGCTATGAGAGAACGTCTTCTATTGTGCTTTGCACTCTTGCGTGCTGCTGGCCAGTGTCACGCGCTTGTTAGTTGGCTTCATCTATTTGGTTAATGAGGGCAGCTCACTCCTGCACCAGCTCCTCATTGGCCCATCAAAAGGTATCCAACTGCACTCACACATCCGCATACTCTACCATCTTGCTGAACAAAAGAGTGTTGGCTTGACTGCGATCAGCCTGACTAACAATTTCCAATTGTGTAACCCAACCTACCAGCTGGAGATATTCAGGGGACGTTGATAAGAAGATGAGCGCATTATCAGCTGTCCACTGATTACTCCACTTGATGAGAAGTTGACTGAATTCAGCTGCCATAGAGCCAGCGTGATCTGTTATCCATCGCTCTGTCAGGGTTACCCTTTCCCTAATTTAATCTATCACAGCTTCAAGCGCTTCTGCCTATTCCACCAGAACATCATAAAATTCTCAGTGCTACTTCTCAACGTGGTTACATTCCAAATCCATTCCACCAGATAAAATGCACCAATCCAACAGTTCCCCTATCACTTGAGGTAACTCCTGGTTCAACTGTGGAAATAAAACTTCCTACAGATGGTGGACATCCCCAAAACCGTGGTCCACATGAACCAGCGCCCCCTGCACCTCTGAAAAAGAGTGATCTAGACAGTCAAGTAGAAGGTAAGTATCATTCTGCTTTTCTTGAAAAAAACTGTATGATGTCTCCAATTTCAATATTGTGGTGGGACAGCACACGCAGTATCTGCTGGATTGATGACTGTTTGCATGCGACAAATATTTTTAAGTTCTGTGGGTACTAAGCCTACAAGAAAACCTTCTGGTAGTAACGTCAAGAAAGGAAATATACAATGTGTAGCAGGTTTCTTAGTCCTTTGATTCTAGAATAAACTCAAAGAATGCTCCCCTGCTTTATCTTTGTAGAGTTAATACCCCTGCAGAAGCCATTATATAATGCCCCGCAGCTGCTGGGGGTCACATTTGTAGAGCGACCTTGTTGATCCACTGCCAACTCAGGGCAAGTTTCTAATTGCAAGTTGATCATAACATCTTCATCACCCGGCTTTGTCACCATAGAAAAGTGCTGGTTCATCGTTAGATGCTTTTCTAGCTTCCTTTGAATCAAGCGTGAGATCCAATTGGGTTTTGGTATAACGATTGAGGGCTATCCATTTTGCCCTATTGCCAATAAGCTACAGTTGACCAGTGGCCCCTTTTAGTGAGCACCACTGTTACTTTTCTGGCGTAATGGTTTTATTTCCGTTGATCTGGTTTACACTGGGTATTAGCCACTGAGCAATCAAATTTTAATGATATGGGGATCACCAAATTTAATAAAAGCTGATAAATATATATGGAGCAATCACCCCAATCAACGCTTTATATATTCTAATAAACGCAGATTTATCTGCTAACCTTGAAAATCCTCTTTCTTAATTTTCCACTCAACTCTTATCTCAGTATTCCAAGCTGAATTTATCCTCTGCTTAGTAAACTCCTATTCATTCCCTTTTTTAAGAGTTTTCATCTATCTCAAGGTTTCAGCAGAATTCTCTTGATTTGCTGAACTTTAAATACTTTGATTGATTCGCTTTATATCCATAAAACTTTTCAGTTAAATCTCAAGACTTGCCTCAAATCTAAAGCCTGATCCGCCAGAATGTAAAGCTTATCATTCAGTCATATCAACTTCCTGACAGCTTACATAACTCTTCTGTAAAGCATTCATTTAAAAATGTACAAGATATCAAGGATGCTTTATTAGAGGTGTCTGATATCTATGAAGTTGACCATATGCAAGGGTCTCTGAGCCTAGAAGCTACGCTGACTATTTTAGCCTCTACTACGGCTGCTTCCCTCTGGAAACCTGCATCTATGGAGTTGCCATCACAAACTGAATTCTCCCTTAATGATAATTAGATGGTAATGAGTGTGATGGGACAAAACTCTCATTCATCCTCAGCTCCAAAACCCAGTTGGTGAAAGCATTCGTTCCTTTGTCTTGCCCATCTTTTTCTCCAGAGCAGCATTCCCAAGTGGTTCAAAAGACTGCTCCTAAGTCTAAACCCTTTCTCTGGTCCAATCGCCCCCGTTAACAATGGGTTAAATGACCAGGGCAAAAACGCTAAACTTCATGTTTCACAAAATCACACAACCACTGATTGAATTAAGCTGGTTTAGAAGAAGAATCCCCTTCCACAACGCTATCTCCTTTAACCTCTCAACTAGCTAACTCTATTTTGAAACCTACCTCTATAAGGAAGCACAAACCTCCTACTTAAAAAGTTGAAAATCGAGGTGTGAAAATTTCATCGCCTCACCTAAAAGCTAATATGGTGGAGGAGCCACCCCAGAACCTATCATGCCCTATTGGAAGTCCTGAACCTACCTCACCACCGTGTGGCCTCCCTAACCTGCATTGAAAATCCCAGTGATGACGAATCTGAAGGGGTGGAAAAGATAGAGGTCATTATGTCTTAGGATCCCCATGTGAAGTGGAGATACCCGACATGAACCCTGATAGAGTGGATTGGGCTAGGATCCCTCACAAATATTACCTCTGCCAAGTGTTGAGGGGATTTGAAGTCATTGACAATTCCAGTGGCGCAGACCATTTATTGTCACCTCAATCCGCCCAAATCAGTGTGTTCATACCCTGCGGTATATCCAGGAGAAATACCCTGAGACAGCCAAATGACTTGCCTCTAATCTCCAACTAAAGGAGGTTCTAACTCTTTCCCCCAACTTGGGTGGATCTTAAACTAAAGTGGAAGTCATAGTCAATTGAGTGCGTGCTAAGGCTATCCTTGACACTAGATTCTCATTAAATGTTGTGTCATCAAAACTCATTATAAAGATTAAGCTGCCCCCCAATCTTGACTACACTCAAGAATTTTGGACTGCGGATCCCAACAACACCTGCGCCATCTGGGCGTACTATTCTCTGTCCAATCATTTTATAAAACTTATCTTGTCTGCATCCGTGGTGGCCCTAACTAACAATGCCTATGATCTAATCATATGTACCCAGTTCATACTTGAAGTAGGAAGGATTTTAACTTGAAGCAGGGTTATGTCTCCCTGCTTAACTACGAGGTTACAAACTTTTGACAAATGATGTTTCTAATAAAAAGTACTATGTTTGTACAGTCAAGTATCACTCTTCTGCTTTATCCCTACATTATACCCTTAGCAGGACTACATACCAAACTGTTACCTCAATCAGTGGCACCCTCGAATGTATCTCTTTCTATGCTTTTGAAGAAGTGACTTTCAATGCTGGTGAACAAAGGGTAGTTGACACGAATATTACAGTGCAAATCCCACACAACTGTCTACTGCACCTAATTAGCATTGATGGAGTTAGTCCTTTAGAGCCTAGAGTTTTGCCAGACGTGCTAGACCCTGCTTATCAACGACCCATTAACCTTCTGTTAGGTAATTTCATCATGAAGGATATGGTTATAAAAAAGCATCAGGAGATAGGAAGAGCATGAAGATTTCCTTGAGGAAGTAAAGCAAGTTCACAGTATTGGATCTATGGCGGATATGGGTTTACTCACCAACCAGTATCTATGTACCTTACCTTCCGTTCATATCTCTGATGAACTCAGTCCATCTGAACTGGAGAAGGTCCACAAACTGCTTGAGGCCTACAGTGACATATTCTTTAAATCCGACATGTACTATGGTCACATGAAGGGTTGGACTCATACCATTGACGTTGGTGATGCTCGTCCTATTAACTCCAAACACGTCCACAAATCAAAAGTTGAAGAGCAAAAGATGCAGACGGAGCTCAAGCAGCAGCTGGAGGTTGGGTCGATGGTGTCTGCCCAAAGCCCTTGGTCATCCCCACTTCTATTGATATAAAAGAAAAATGGAGGTCACTGAGTAGTTATGTTCTACCCTAATCTGAACAACCTCACCAAGAAGGACAGCTTCTCTTTCCCCGCATTAGTTGGTGCTCTTACCCAACTTTCTAGGTCTAAATTCTTTTCTCTCATGGACTTGGCTAACGGGTATAAGAAGATGGACCTTTCTCCACAGGATCAGGAGAAGTGCGCCCTTATCTGCAGCAAGGGTTTGTTTCACCCACTCAGCTACCTCAGGGGTTGTTTAATGCGCCTGTACTTTTCAGCGGGCTATGTATCACATTCACCAGGACCTTAAGCTGAGCTGTGAAATTTTTTACCTCAATAACATTACAGTATTTTCAAAATTGAACAATGAGCATCTCACGCACCTAACGGAGGTGTTTTAATGCTTGCGGGCATCCAACATAATCCTGAAGCCCTTCAAGTGTACTTTCTTCCAGAAGAAGATGGATTTTCTTGGGAACGCCATTTCCAAGATGGGATACAACCACTACAGGTTAAGGTTGAAGCTATATCAAAGATTCCAACGCCTAAAACTCTTCGTGACATACAAGTCTTCTTGAGCATGATGGATACTACCATCAATTTATCTCAATCTTCCCAGATCAGCGAACCCCTTGTCCGCCTCTTGGCTAAGGACACTCCCTTCTATTGGGGTGCTGAAAAACAGGCCGCATTTGTGACCTTGAAGGAGCTATTTTAAAAAAGGCCAATACTCCGCCACCCTAACTATATCAAACCCTTCATGTTATTCACGGATGCCCCTGACTATGCCGTTGGAGCTATCATGGCTCAGTTGGATTAAAAATGGAATTGATCATCCCTTGTCTTATTTCAGTAGAATACTTCATTGGCTGAGCGCAATTACAGCGTCACTGAGAAAGAGCGCTTGGCTGTCCTGCTCGCTATTAAACTCCCACCCTTCCCTATATGGGACGGCATTTAAAGTGATTGCTGGCCATGCTTCGTTAAAGTTGTTACAAAATATGAAAGATCCTACTGGGAGGTTGCCTCGCTGGATCAAGCTCCAGAACTAGCATATGACCATTAAGCATCAATCAGGAAAGCGCCATATTAATGTTGATGGGTTAACGCGTCTCCCTGTCCTTCACCTTGACAATAGTGAAGCTGATATATTGCATGACTCTTAATGACTCCTGATGCATGGGCTGAGAGGATGAGCCTGTACAAAAGATGTTAGCATACAATTCCCAAAAACACAAAAGTGGAAAACGGAAAGTTATATAAGAAAATAGGGGTGATTTGGTTGCCCTATTTTCGATCATCAGAGTTAGTACCCGTGAATTTGGAGTCCCATACCTTCTAGGGCATAACGGAGTATGGAAAACGTATGAGTGAATAAAGAGCGATACTACTGGGAGGGCATCATGGAGATAATAACTGAAGTCAGAGATGCTTTTCTAAACTGTAAAAAGCAATCTAGTTATAAAACCAGGTACCAGTATCAACTGACTACGCCCAAACAACATTTACACATCATAAGTTTGGATGTAGTAGGGCCTCTACCTCAGACTACTTGGGACAATTGTTAGATCTTAGTTTGAATTGGCCATTTCACCAAATGGGTTGAGGCTGTGGCTCTTCCTGCTCAAACTGCCAAAACCACAGCCATGTTCCTTCATCAGTATATATTTTCTCGCCATGGAGTCCTCAGGTCTTTTTCTGTAACAATGTGAAAAACTTCACCTCTTAAGTGGTAATGATCCTTGCTACCTCCATGGGAATACAACAGCTTTTCTCTGCCCCCTATAACCCCTCAAAAAAAGAACTGTGGAAAGAGCCAATGGGACCCTGGTTTCTACTTTATAAAATATGACCACTTCTGTCCCTCTTCACTAAAATCTTTACTTACCTAGTGCTCTCATGGCTTGCCATATCAGCTAGCACCAGATCCTCTTAATGTCACTGTTCTGAGTATTGTATGGGCAAGAACCTGGGGTGCCAGCTTTATTAGCAAAAAATCTTCTCTGATAAGACTGATCCTGAGCAAGCTGTGAAGAAGTTAGCCCAGCACTTCATCCTGTTGAAATCAGAAGCAATGACCAACTTGGCAAAGACAGTAATCAAAGAGGGTCAAGAAGCTAAGGAGCTCTGGGCCCCTCTTCCTACCTTCCAAGTGTCAATCATGATGGTATATTTCCATTACCGTATCACTCCCAGAAGTGAGAAGCTCGGGTCTATCTTGAAAAGCCCTTCTGTATTTGCTTATAAGCGCAGGGATGAGTACTCTATAAAATCCCTGGCTACTGTAGTTACCAAAAACCGTGTTCATAGCCAATATTATGCGCCCTTACTCTTCCCCTAACGCTCTTGAAGGGGTAATGTTGGACAATTACAAGTCTGATATCGTAGTAAAAGTGTTTCAGCTCCTAATACGGAAATTTGGCCAAAAGAATTTAGCCAATTCTTTGTGGAACCCTTTGAAATGGGTCAATACATCTATAAAAAAACCTCAACCAAATAGTACAAGATTTGGCAGTCAAATTACTCAAACTAGAAGCAGAATCAAGGGAGCCTATCTGAGGTTCCCCTTATTCCATAAATAGTTTAATCAAACCATATACATGGGAACCACCCCCTTTTATAGCCTTGGAGGGGCCCCCACAGGTGCAAGAATCTTCCCCAAAGTTGTTTTTGGGTCCAGGTTATCAAATCCTTACCTAATGGCCTGGTCCTACCTACCATTGACCCTTTCGCAACCATTCCATTGAAGCGCTACAATTTTTGATAGATCTGATAGGTTGAAACTTTATATTTTTCTAATTCCAATGCTTCATAGCTTTTACTAAATTCTATGGTCATTTCACTATGAAGCTCAAATTGTTTAGGTACTAAGCTGTGGCCAATTAATAGGGGGCACTCTCCAACTTATCTCACCCACTAACAAATTATATAAATGCTAGAATTTTATTGTTATTTAAGTTTTATTATATTTTATATTAGTGGTCAGCAAAGTCACCATAAAAAGTATTTATTCTAAGCAGTAGAGATCAAAATTTCTCCCGCTTAAATTCATGAAACTCAGGTATCAAGCACAAAGTAAGCAACTAAAATCCCTGACTTCCAACACTTATTCTCATCTTTCCAGAATTTAATGCCCATGGATTCCTACTTACAATTAGACATATGTAAAGGGCGTCCATTTTTTATCATAATGGCTTTCTTGGCCCCGTTGTATGGGCAAATGTCCCCATTTAGATGGGGTAGCATTAGATTCTGAAATTGGCGTTCAGGAGCTTCATTAAGGTCACTGCTTTTGTTGGTCACTGAATCCTAACATTGTCTCTGAATAATTAAAAACTGAAGGGGCGTTATCCCAATAAAAAGTGGTAATTTTGTTGTGCTGAAAAAATCATCTCTTCATACTCACAGGGGATTCCTGCCCAACTACTTAATTGAACATAAAGTAGAAATGGGGTCTTTTCTGAATTGGTTCAAATGACCCAGGCATATTTATGGGTGGTTGAATCTTCTTGATTAAAACTCCATGAATTTTTAATGTCGGCTTCTTCCGCCTCCATTTGCGCACAATCACATTGATGATTCTCCAGTTCCTATCTGCATTTTAATATTCACGCTATATCTTCAGTAATATGGCATATGCGTTCTCAATCTGCTTCTTGCTCAGCTTTCTAAAAAGTACTTTTTTGATTTAATAACCCTGCTTGCGCTTCAAGAAGTTGACTCTTTCACAAAGTTCATTTTCTAAAAATTGCTCACCCTCTTCCTCAATGATTTGTCGCCTGTTCTTCCAATGCAGTACAAAAAGGCCTGTGACGCCAAGTTGAGCGCTCTCTTATTGACAGTTTCTAGTTTCAAATAAAGTTTTTATAAAATTGTCCTTATTAGACCTGGTTGATACATTCTTCTTATTTTATTTGGCTTAAAGCTCAAACTATCCACTGTAGTGAGCATCTTTGTTAAAACTGGGACTTGGCTTTCAGCTTCCATATATGGAATGATCACCAATAAATAAATGTTCAGGATCTGTTTACTCTTTTTTTAGTATCTCGCTTCAACTCCTTTGTTCAACTGCACAGGTTCCTTGTATGTGCATTGTTTTAATTGTTGATAATATATTAAATGGGGAAGTAATAGTATGAAGACTACGACTCTAGTTGAGCATCTTTTAGTCAAGATGATTATAAGGTCCAGCGCCAACTTGGTGCTTGTTTTAATCATATATGGTCTTGAACTTTGATAAAGACTTCTTCCCTCTTTGTTAGATCTTAATCTTGGCTCAGTATCAGAGATTCTTTCCTTCATTATTGTAGAACTTAACCTAGGATTTGGTTTAGTAGTTCTTCTTCCTTCTCATCACGCAGAGTCCATGGATATTACAATAATTTATAAAAGTCTTTTTTGTCCTTGAACTTTAATGACAAGAGCAAACAGTCTAAAATATATTTATATATACTTTGATAAGATTTATATGCTTTATTAAGAAAAACCCAAGGGAATTTATAGTGAAATTTGACGCCCAACTCTTTTGTTGGCGCCCCTATTTGATACGGCAGCTTTTGCTGATAAATCAACCCTCCAGGTATAGACAAAATGATACTCTTCCTCATCGTTTTTAAGTAAATTCTCTAACCATTTATAATTGTGACTCTTCCGAGTTGAAACAAAGGAAGTGTCCCACACCTTTCCTCAAAACTCATCAGATCCGCCTTATTAGGTAACAAATATAAATATTTAAGGGGAATTTTACCCATAAACTCAAGTTGCGATCCTGAAATGGTTTATTCAAGAGTTGCTTTATCACAGATGGCATTACTCACCCAGCAACTAATAAACCTTTTAGTCAATTGGCAACTAAATTAATTGACTCCTACAAGTTGATTAAGTCATCAATAGTCTAATTGACACCTAATTACTTGTTTATAAGAGACTACCCCAAAAACACCAACATTCCAGAATATCAAAACTTAACAAGTTACTGAAAATTTGTTCAGGATTTTAATTCAAACATCAGTTTTTGTACTTAATTGATACCTCCTGCATCCACAAGTGGGATAAATCTACTAGCGGATGAGCAGATTAATTATAATCTACTAAGATGGGCGTCAAGATTCTATTATAACTGGACAATCAGCCATGATTAGCTACAACGGATTGGTGAGAAACCGCCGACCATGATGACTATTAAATTTAATGAACACCTTGAATGAGGCGATATTAGGTTATAAAGTTTAATGGATCTCCTCTAAATAAAGTTATAAGGTAATGTCAACTTAGGCAAATATTAATTAGATCACCTTAAAGTAAGGTGATAGAGTTTAAATAATACCATACTCTGCCAGAATCAATGGGAATATGGCGGAACTGAATAGTCTAAGCCCAGGAAAAGGTATCATTCAAAGTCGTAGATATATAAGTGAGGTGGGGCGATTAAAGGATGAAGTTGATATTAGGATTGAGGGTGCAAAAGCAGAAGAGATCTTCTTATATAAAATATATATAGTTGCATGAGGTTAGAGCTAATTACTTATTTCTTATTATATCTTTAATCTGTTTGGAGGACTGACAATCCTCACATCATCCATCCATTGTTCGGTGGGTTTAACCTGTGTGACCCTTATGGTGTAAACTAATGGTATCGCCTAAAATTAGACCATTATGCTCACCACTGGGGGCCCATTGATCAACCACTAAAAAAAACTTTTTCTTTTACCAGCTATGTAACACCAGGCCTGCTTTGATGGTGAAACTTCACATCACACTGCACCAGCTGAATATGAGGAGCTCAAATTTGCTTTAGACGCAGTGCTCAAAAACAGGATGAGCTTATTCAGGGGCGGAACGACGTTATGAACCAACTTGACAGAACATTTAGTCAAATGCAAATTATAGAACAACAAAATTTTTCAACTCACTAATTTCTTGGACAACACTACCTAATGACTGAAGTGTGCAGAGCGGAAATTGGATGGTACCTCCCAGACCCCTCATAGGGAAGGGGAAGAGCTACAAGGGGCTGCTTGGGGCAAATTGTACAATGAGAAATATGACTCTGGTATGAGCTACTACACCCAGGAGGACAGCTTGAGATAGGGTTATTGATCGGAGAGCCAATTCCCCCAAGTGATGGCAGTACTGCCTGCTGAAGAGGCCCACATTAGCTTTGAAAAAGCGGAAAACCCCACCCCCACTGGCCCATCTCCTCATCTAGAGACCACTTATGGATCTCAACCCATTCATCAGTATGCCCCAAAAGGTCACAGTTATGAGCTGAAGGAGAAGGTCTGTACTGATAAGCTGCCTCTATTTGATTGCAATAGGAATATACAAGGCTTCTTTAAATGGTTTGAGTTTGTAGTTTGAGGCGCTTCAGATCGGTGTAAAGCTAAACTATTAATATCCACATTGGATGTTGGAAGTGGCAATCAAGTCACCTGCTATCTTCCAAGCAGCTCCACTACATACCAAGAAATAATAATACTGTGTTGCAGCTGTTATGGGGTACCACAAAAATGTCGCAGTGAAAGGCTGAATTTTTGATTATTATGTTCCAATGTAATGATGCCCTCACGGCGTTTGCTGATCATTTTATGACGGAAGCTCATGTGCTAATTGTGGCAGGCGTTCTAGCGGAAGCTGATGTGTGCATTGCAATGACCTCCGTGGTGAAGCCATACTGTGAGCTTTACAACGTCAACTCCAATATTGGATGATTATGTACCTTTACTCAAATTGTTCAGTTTCTGAGCTGTCTGTCTGCTGCCTTTCCTTTTTCAAATACAGAGCAGAAGCATACCACATCCATTGCTGGATCTTTTTATTTGAGGGAATTCTCCCATCTAGCCTATATTCCGCCTAGTAACCCCAGACTTATTATAATCACGCGCCTTGCCCTAAGCCAAGTTACCCCCAGCACCTTGGCTTCCGCTCTGGGCATGATTATAAAAATTGTCAGAAGCCCAATTACTGACCTGGGCCTAATTATTCCAAACATCAGTAATCGTCCTACCAACCTGACCCTGGCTACGCCAAATTTCAAAAATCTTACTATCCACCTGGCCCCTCTTATGAGAACCAAGGATGTAGCTCCTATGGGTTAATTGCTTTAATTAGGGTGCCCTGGCCACCTTTCATGGAGTTGCCCAACCGTCGAGTTCATTACGTGCAGCTGGATCATTATTACCAGAAAAAAGATGGAGCGGAGCAGAAATGTGACTCTCTACCTCATCTATCCCAAATTTAAACATCCCATATGAATCAATTGTAGTATATCCAGTGGAAGTCCCTCAATACAATGATAAATATTATACCAGCAACTGGTTGAAAGAGTATATGTACTGACAAAGGCGTAAGCCAAGGCCGCAGAGCCAAAGGACCTCAGGAGCAACTGAAACTATACACCCGTCAAAATTTTTCTTAAGATTCTTTAACAACTGGATCCAGCCACAGATGCGATAACCCTGAAAGGAGTAAACGTCGCCCTCCTTGTGGACGATATTGCTAAAGAAAACCCCAAAGTTGGTGAGGGAATTTTAAAGTTTCTTGGGAAAAGAGAATCCTTAAATGTTCACATGTTAAACAGTCAGTATTCTTCTTATCCTGAGTGTACATACTGTGAAATTTTTTAGCAAAAATAGAGTTTGCGCTGGGACCATCTAGTACTAAAAAAAATAGAGTTTGCGCTATAATTGATGAGGGCGCCCCAGTAAACATAGTTTCCAACATTTTGGTGGCTGAATTTACGTTAAAACCTATAGTGGAACATCATATGTGTTAATTTCTTGGTGTCTAGGTCCGCTGTCCCCAAGTTAGATTCACACAGGGTATAACCACTGAGCAACCCAATCAAATGATATGAGGATCGCCAATTCTTATAATAAAACTAAATAAAATATATATGGAGCTATTGCCCCTTATTTCTTTCTTTATTTTTAGATGTCTAGCAGACCATTCTGCACTTATTCTTCCTCATAAAAGACTACCCCTCTTTAATCTTCTATCAGGCTCTTTATACCTCGATCCCCAGCCAGATGCATCCTCATCTTGGTATCTTCTATTCTTCTTCCTTATTTGAGTTGCTCTCGTTTGTATCAAATCTTGGCATGATTCCTCTCGATTTACCAAATGTTCTCATTTTGCTCAATTATAATTTCTTGTATCCCCTTTTGTAAATTTTAAGACTCATCTCAATTTCCCTTTGATCTGCTGATATGGGTAGCATATTATCCAGTTATATCAACTTCCCGACATTACCCCCCAGGACTGGACAATTGCTCTTACTGTTTGTACGATCTAACGAACTTATCATGGACTCAGTTGATAATCTGACACCCAGCAGGTTCCTTGATTGTGTAGACATCCATACCAGTCTTCTCAATAATCTCAAATGGTCCAACCCAAATGTCAGAGAGCTTATCCTTTTGTCCAAATCCATGCTGGTCGTGGAACAACACATAATACCCTTCAGTAAACAAAGAAATCCTGCTCCGGCACTTCTGGTCAGAAGTATGATCACGAATTTTCATAGCCAAACAGGTGGAGTAGGCTTCAATTTGCAACTTGATCAATGTATCCATGAGTTGCCTCAGATATTGCTGAGGATTAACACCACCAGTGTCCTCTACACATAATATAGCAAGGCAGGCAGAGCTGGATGTCATCCATGCAGCAGTTGAAAGGGACTCTTACCAGTGGCAGAATGATAGCTGATATTATAAGCGAACACAGCAGAAGGTAGAAGAGCACTCCATTATGAGGGCTGCTACATTATCAATTTGTGGAGTATGTTACTAGGATTCCATTAACTCGCTCCACCAGCCTCATTTGATTCTGGATGATAGGGGGTGGTCAAAACTCCGCGAATTGCCATCAACTCATTTAACTTTGGTAGGATATGCAAAGTAAAGTTGGTTCCGTTGTATATCAGGATGAACTGCGGACAGCCATGCTGCTGTATAACACATTCCATAATGAACTTGGCAGTGGTGACCGCGCCCAAGTTGCTAATAGCCCTGGCCTCCACCCATTGGGTCAAATGATCGATGGTGACAATTATATACTTAGATTTATTGGCACTAGTCAGCAGATGTCCCACTACATCAATGGAAACGGTGTGCCATGCAAACCGGGGCTTCACTAATTGATAGATGGTTTTCTTATGGAAAGGTTTTTCAACTTGACTTTGATGACAACATCTAAGAGTTTCAAGCACGTCATAATGCATGCTTTCCCAGAAGTATTAGGGTCACAAAAACTCCAGCGTCATTTTCAAACCACCATGGCCTACAGCCCAATGAGCATCCATAATTATCAAGGGTCTATTTGAAGGCTTAGGAAAATTCAGCGTCAAGTCTCCAATCCACTTGTTTAATTCTCCCCCTCGCACAAAGGTACCCTCCCTAAGTCCATCTAACACCTTGATCACTTGTGGCAGCTCATCCTGGTATTTGTTCACCATCATTTTTTCATAGATTAGATCATCCAGATCCTCTGTGATAGCGACCATGGGCAATTGAGACAGACAATCCGCGTTTTGATGTTTTGCCCCAAATTGATGTAAGATCTTGAAATTTTAAGCTTGCAGATTCAAAGCCCAATATGCAAGCCATCCTTCCAGTTCACGCAGACTCTGTAACCAGTGCAAGGAAGTGTGATCCTTCACTAAAGAAATCTTAACCCATGCAAATATACCCAAAATTGTTTATAAGCGTAGATCACAGCTAAACACTCCCGCCCAGTTACGGTGTAGTTTCATTCATGACAATTCAAGCTCTAACTACAGAAGGCGACATGATGTTCTACACCGTCATCATCCTTATGGGATAATATTGCTCCAATAGCAGCTAATGATGCGTCCATTTGCACTATGAATGGCTTAATGAAGTTGGGGTATTGCAATATGGGTGCACTTGCTAACGCGGTACACAATACATTGAAAGCGTTCTGGCATTGTTCCGTCCAATTGAAAGGTGCGTTTTTCTTTAATAGCTCAAAAAGCGGTGCCCCAATACAACTGAAATTGGGAATGAACCATCAATAATACCCAACCATTCCTAGAAACACCTGAATGTCCCACTTATTTTCTGGCCGAGTCATCTTGCCTATCACTTCCACTTTTGCCGGCTGCTTTTTAAGCCCATTTGAATCCACAACAAAACTGAGGTATTCCAGTTGCTCTTTAAAGAAATGGCACTTACAGGGCTTAATTTTGATATTAGCAGAAGCGAGGCGCTGAAACACTTGCTCCAAGTGGGACAGATGCTCTGTGAAAATTCAAAAAGAACATTGATGTCGTCAAGGTAAAATAAGACGCAGGAAGCTTTAAATCATTTAAAATCATATCCATGGCACTCTGGAATGTAGCAGGAGTGTTACACAATCCTTGCGGCATGCGCGTTGGCTGGAACAACCTTCTTGAGGTAATGATTGCACATTTTTCCAGTTCCCTTAGTGGCAAATTGATCTTCTAGTACTCTGAGTTCAGATCTATGGCAGAAAAATAGTTTGCCCCACCCAATCGGTCTAACACATCATCAATCCAAGAAAGAGGGTAAGAATCCTTCTTCATGACATTATTAAGTTTACAATAGTCAATAACCACCTGATTCGAGCCATCCTTCTTCTTTACAATGAGCACAGGTGATGCCCAGGGGATGTTTGATGGCTCTAGCATCCCTTGCTCGATAAGCTTATCCACAACGTTGGAGACAACCTCTTCCGCTGCTCTAGAATGTCTAATAGGACGCAAATGAATGGGAGGGTGATCCCCACACATAAATCTAATGTATTACTCCTTGAGTGCACCCCAAGTCATGATTGTTAATTGCAAAATATCCCAATACTTTTCAAATAAGGCCATAGTCTTATCTTGCTGATCCACCGATAGTCCAGTGAGTGCTTCTCTTAGAACTACATTCATTACGCCGAAAAAAGCGTGAGCCAGTAGTCTGAGATCTTCCCATGAGCCAAAGTCATGAATATGTCGAACTTCCCCAATAGGGACGAAGTGTAGGTAAGCCACCACTTGGTGCCGCCTAATCATTATTGTCTCCTTCTGTAGGTTCAAGAGCAACACCTTCACCTCCCCATTCCCAGGAAACAATAGCCCTGGAACCACGTGTTGTTCTAGCTGCGAGTGCTGATGAGGCGCTAGGATTTCTCCATAAAGTCCTTTAGGAACTTCAATTTTAAGCCCAGTCCCTATTATGCCCTGGTGTCCAGATGGTAAGTTTAAAGGGCGCATTGCTTGAAGCGGGATTCCTTTATACTCATATATTTTGTTGGGGAAGATCTTAGTCCACCGACTCAGTCACTGATAGTGAACAGGGATCACTCCATCACTGTATGCTGGATTGACCTGACCAGAGTGGACTGGATCTGTTGGGATTCCAACAGAGTAAAAATATAAAGGAGTTCGTTGGCCAAACATAGTAAGGGTTTTTTCCACCATTTCTATCGCAACGCCTAATTTTCTCATGAAAGCCACGGCAATTAACATATCCTAGTGGTTATTTGGCTTTTCTTTCTTGTAACAATCACTTTAGTTACTACAATTCGATTCAAACAGCAAATTTGGATAATCACACACAGGAAAGATGGGCGACTTTAATAACAAAAATAATAAAACATGGGCGAGCATCGCGGCATGCGGTGCGCTTAATGGTGCAACTAAGGGCAAGAAACGCCCTGGAGGGGGACCAGGAACCCAATCTGCAAAGAAATCGCAAACTCAGACACCATCTGGGTTTATGGTATTTACTGTAAAGCACGCGCAATACATGTAAATTCAATTCAACCAACCTTTGTCAAAGGTGGAACACGGGATCAGACTCTTCCTTGGGGATGAGTCACCAACCCTGTGGGAGAAAACATGTGAGGCACAGCCCTCACTTTTCCCTCACGCGGTGTACGTAGCCACCAACAACATGGGCTGCAGCTGGATCATTATTGGTTTTGAAAAAGCCGATGAAGCTGATGCCGCAGCAAAAATCTGCGTGTAATTGCCCTCCCTGAGGGCAAAAAATTGTGCGCACCGCACGCACCAGATGGAACAAAGCAAAAACTTTGTTCATCTCCTTTGACTCGCTCCCCACCAACCTTCCTCATAAGGTAATCGAGGAGGAGCTCTGCAAAGGTCTTGTGGCCTACGGAGAAATCCAACAACTTGAATTACAGCAATTTCGCTTAATGCCCAACCTGTGCACGGGTAAAGCTATCGCTGTAATCAACCCCTTCCCAGAAGTGGAAGAGGATTTATCCAGAATTCTCCACGCAGCAGAATTTCACTTTGCAGATGGGGGCCAGTCAGCTGAATTCTGAGTTACACCGGAACGCGCACCACCCATTTGTAACCACTGTGGCTCACTGGGCCACAAGGAACATGCATGCCCTGTAAAAGAGGACTTAATGGAAAATGATTTTTGTGAAGAAGCTATGGACGAAGATAATGAAAACTTCGCCAAAATGACTGATGGCCACCACCCATTCCGCTGGGGTGAAGATGGACTATACTCCATCATGGACCCAGTTACAAGTAAACAGTGTAAAGCAGCATAAAAATCCCGCAAGAGAGCAGCGGCTGAAGCGGCGGCACACGCGGAATCCGCCATTAACCACGGAAAAATTCAGGACGATATTTCAGATATTCACTGAACCAACCAATCAGAACAATATGCCCAGGTCAAAAATTTTCACAGTAACCAGACTGAGCCACAAAGCGTCATCAGTCATGCACATACTGAGGAACAATGCAACCGCAATTTGGATGAAATTGTGGTGCACAATGCAACAAAGTTGAACCTCAAAAACATAAAATCCAACTAACAACCCGCATCAAATCAACATGAGACCTGTGCAGGAAAAGTTGATGCAAATGCAAAAAACCGCAATTCCCTTGAATTATTAGGTCAGATCAAGGGAACCAACAATGGTAGTGAAAGAGTTGGAGTACAGACGCAGAGCATGGCCAAAATGAGCTGCGGTGGGATAGGACCAGAGGGTCCTCCCAACCGCTCCTGAGGCGCCATGGGCACCTCAGTGTCAATAGGGACGTTAAATATCGCGGGAGCCAGGGCTCATACGTCCCAAGCCAAAAAGCTGGCATTCCTGCGAAAACCTCTTGTAGATATCTTAGCCATCCAAGAAACCCACTGCCTACAAGGGGAAGAAGAATCCTGGTCAATCAGGGTCGCACCATCACAATCAGTATGGACATCTCACTGTGGGGTGATAGTCCAAAACAACAAAAATTTAAAATTACAAATTCATCATCACACTTACACGGTTGAGTCCTGGTAGCAACAATCACATGCCAAGATGAAATAATTTCGTTAGCATGTATCTACACACTGTGCACTGCAACCGAGAGAAAAAAAATTTGAAAAAATTTCTACCCTCACCCTCCCACCAGATATCATCATGTTAGGCGATTTCAACTGCTGGGATAACCCCAATACAGATCAATGGCCTAATCCCAGGGGATACCCACCTGGAAAAATTGAATATCGCACAATGAAGGCATCTCTTGGCTTACAGGATGCTCTTCCTCCCAATTCAACAATCCTTACCCATATGACAAGACCCAACATATGTGAGGGACTGCTCATATCAATGAGTCGTATTGAAACATCCTCATCCCACAATCCCACCACTCAAGTATCTATAAATTTACAACAAAAATAGATCAATTTTTCTGATCACCAATTAGTTACGGTGTGTTAGTGCCAACCCAATCCCACACACAGGTGTCGCCTTGGAGAAAGCTTCACCAAGAAAATATAAGATTACCTAAGATACCTGACTGGGTTGAAAACAAGGCTACAAACCCAGAATTCACAGCCCCATTCAAATCAGATCCCATTGGAACATGGGAAAATTACAAAAAAGATAAAATCAACAAAACCCAACATATTACATCATGCAAGTACACCGCGGACACAGCCACAATTAAGCGTACCTTGGCAGAACTAGACCACCTGTATATAAATACTTTAAGATCTGGCTATAACCCTAATTGGGGCGCAAATGGGCAGAAATTTTAGCCTGAATTAACAATCTCATCTTTGAACACCAACACAGAATCAAAGTATTGAACAAAGGTAAGTTTATAAAGGAAGGCGAAACCTTTTCAACATACTTTTTCCACCAATTCCACTTCCGCGGAAACCAGCCCACATGCACACAGGTCCGCAAGACCAACGGCACTGTGGCAACTGACCCTGAGGAGTTCAAGGTGGAAGTACACCGCTAGTACACCGAATTATATCGTGATAAGCCAACAGATCCACAAAAAATTAAAGAATTTACCAAACTGCCAAGGTACAAAGTACACCACAAAATTACAATTTACTATCCCTTATCACACGGGAGGAGCTTTGGGAAAGAATTCGCGGTGCACCACGTGCGAAATGCCCAGGGCCTGATGGGATACCCTACGAATTTTACAAAAAATATTTTTAACAAATCGCCCCACTCCTATTGGCATCAATGAACTAGAGTTTGTTGGAAACACGCCTATTACCAGGAGGCCATGAATCCTACGTTATAACCTTGTATAAAAAGGGTGACAAGTTGGACCTGGCCAACTGGCGCCCTTGCACTCTCCAACACTGACACAAAAATTCTAACAAAAATTCTAGCAGCTAGATTAGGCGCAATTGCATCTGACGTCCTATCACCCAACCAGTTTGGGTTTATACCATGGCGTTCCATATGGAACAACATTCACCCTGTTGCAAATATTTGCTAATCCAAAGAAACTGGTGCCCTGGTCTTCTTGGATCAGGAAAAGGCGTATGACCGTGTTAGCTGGCTATACCTAAAAGAATGTCTACATGCCTTCAAACTCCCACCAATATTCATAAAATGGGCGATGCTCCTAACAGAATCTGCAACCATGGCTGTATGCGGCCCTGGATTCCTAACAAACAAGATTAAACCACACAGAGGGCTCAAACAAGGGGATCCCCTCAGCCCACTGCTATACAATTTCAGCTTTGACCCGCTCCTCTGAGTAACAGACTCACGTCTCATGGGGATAACCGCACAAGGACAACCAACAGTCAAGATACTGGCCTTTGCAGATGACTGCGTAGCAGGTATAGCAAACATTGAAGATGCCTGACAGCTGGAACACACTCTAGAGGAATACTCCAAGGTGAGCAATGCATCGCTCAAAAAAGGAAGACAGAAATCATCCTCTTAGGCAAATACACAAACAATTGGGCCACAACATCAGAACCTCACACCAACACTCGAAGAAAAACCCAATTATATTACCCTTTGCAACACCTCCCACCACCACTCCTGTCCGACACCTTGGAATCTGGCTAGAATCAGGGGGATATGCTAATGAGACAATGGAAAGTAACCTGTTACAACGGGTATCAAACGCGTCGCCTCCCTCAAGGGAAGAACCCCAGGATTAACAGGACGAGTTACAGTTGCTAACTCGCTCATCCTCCCAATACCGTGGTACCAGGCCCATGCGATAGCCTTCTCACCTACCTTTATAACCTCAATTCGCGCGCTTATCCAGGGCTGGCTGTGGCCTGGCTCTCACCCCCTTTACGGATGGAAACACTATTTGGCCCACGCTCAAGCGGAGGCATGGGACTAATAGATTTTGAGAGCCATGCCAATCACATCCTAGGTACCTTGATAAAGGAAATCTTTGCTCCAGACCTCCCGCAACAATATTGGTCCAGAGCAGCAAGGACTAACTTTGCACAGGCGCTCAAATTAACCAACCCACATAGTCCACCCAGACTACTTTCATATCTTGCTAAGCACCCTACTGCAACGGGTCCACATGGAACCTCCCCTCATTTCAAACATATCCTCCGAACTATCCGCCGTATGGGATGGACCATAGAGAACATGGGTACTATACAGGGAAGGGGACGACCCAGCCCCCAATTCAAATTTTGAAACCCAGAAAACCACCCCCAGAGGGATATGTTCACAACAACCCCAAGCATAGCTAGGATAGAATGCCTAGATATGCTTGACATTCCCTATGATTTAACCACACAGAAAGCAAAGTGGAAAATGACACACCACCCACTCCTACAACCAAGGAGAAGAGCAAACGCCTGGAGCTGTTTGAGAAGGACCTAAAGGACGGCGGACCGCTCCAACTCCCTCCACAAAACATGTGCAGTATGTGGAGGGGAGGGATCTCTACATCACCGCCTAGAAACATGCCCCCCAACCAAGGCTATATGGCAGGAAGTCGCACGCCTGCTCAAGATTCAAAACAAACAGGAATTCTCGATATCAAAGAGTATCTTTGCGCTCCAGATCGAGTCACCAATCCCATCTAAACTCTGTTCCCTAATAATACCCATTGCAATGTGGACAATACACACAATTGCATTAGATGCGTTTAAGGGCACGGTCCCAACCATTCATGGGATTATTAACAGATTCCATGTCAACTTACTAGAGCACTTCCAAGCCTGGCTCTATGGATATATGAGACCAAGACAAAAAGCGCTCATAGAATCAAGGTTCCCACTCTGGTTCCTCCACTCAGACCCTTTCCTTCACACCTGCTCCATAGCAGGGGAAACCCCCTCGGAGTAGTGCACCAACCCCCATACCTGGCAGTCCAGCTGGCAACAGGGGTAACTTGGGTACCCTGGGGTGCCCAATTCTTATATTTCTTAGTTATTCTCTTAGTTTCACATATATTCGGTAATGTCTGTCCCCTGGTCAGCTTACCTCGGTTAAATAAAAATAGTGGTTATTTGGCAATACCACAACTTGAGAAGACACCTAGACTGAACCAAATCATAGGGCAACGCGCTATATGCTACTTCTGACACAGTGCTATGCGTTCCTGCTGTTCCATATACTACTCGATAGTCCACATACAGTTCCAACATAAGTTTAGCCACCAACTGGGTAAAGACTATGTTCACAGGCACTCCCATGTCTATTATCGCGAGAATTTCTGTGTTCTGAACAAATATGTCATAATAAGTACATTCTGAGTAAGAAGAATCATCAGAGTTTGATACTTGTATGTTCTGGGGTCTTGTGTTACTTAAAAAGAAAGAAATACTCTTGCTGACCTGAGGATAATCACTAGCGATTTTTTCCACTGGGATAGAAATGTTAACACCTATTAAAGGAGAGACGTTCAGCAAAGAATCTGCATTGCTGGAGCCATTCTGTTCCAGTATTTGCCACACATATGGTTTCTGCACATCTTGGCGGAGCTCAGCCCGATTGAGTGAGCTCTTACTCCCAGAAGCAGAAGCAGGAGTATCCAGCGAAAAGCTGCTAGTGTAACAAATTGTCCAAATAAAATTCTTTTTCTACTTGTAAAGTTGTTTGGCAGGTTTTAGGGACAAGTGAATTGAGCTTATTGGAAGTGGAGCATCCCATCTCTACTCCACTTGAGCTTTTCCCTGCTTGGTTTTCAAAGTTGGCATTGTGTTTACTTGTGGTTTTCTAGGGCAATTAGCTGCATAATTCCCTAACTGTCCGCACTGGAAGCAAGTGTTTATAAAAGGTGCATATATATAATTTGGGCTGGAAGGACCAGGTTGAGAATTGCCAGTAAGGTTCCATGGTTGCTGTCAAGCTGGTGAAGCGTACATGGGATAAAAGGGTCTACTGACTCATATGAGCGACAATTATGTTCCAGCGGCTGATAACCCAGTTGCTGCACTCAGTATTTGGAAATTATGGAGCAGAGTAATGGAGGGCTTTTGGGCTACATTGGGGGCACCTTTTGTGGCAAAGAGTCTATGAAAAGCGTTCACAATTTGAATGAGGCCGGTATCCTCATCCAACACATGGGACATAGCATTGTATAGTTCCCAATATGGTTTGACCGCCGCCATCATCGCTATACCTACATCCTCAGTGGTTTTAATATTAGCCCAAGTAAAACGTTAGCTTCTGCCAAAAACCACTTGGCAAATTCCAACAAGGTCTCGTTTTGGTTAAACAGTATAGTCATAAATTTGACTTTCTGTTGAGACATCTTGTTAGCACCTCTGAACAGCCAAATAACTATTGCTTTTACTTGTGCATAAGACACCGAGATAACTGGAAGATAGCAGATCACTTGGTCAGTGCTTTCCACATATAAAGCCGACAGTAACAACTTCGCCTTCCATTGATCATTAGCCCCATCCACAGCGAATTTGAAACGTATAAAATACCCGTGTAGGTTTCCATTATGACTGAAAGGAGGTAACTTTTCAATCCGTATGAATTCACTTGGCTCTCACATTCTGCTGCAAGGGGCAGGCGGACTGGATTTGGAGCGACTATGGGAATCACCATTTGGTGTGTTATCAAGCTGCCATCTGGATGAGCTTGAGCTCGTTGAAGCAGAATTAGAAGAAGTGTCATCATGTGGGGGTCCATCATACTGCCCAATGTATACTCGTTTGCTGATCCATAACATTCTTCCCCTGAGTTGCCACTAAATGCCCTATTTCCCCCAGCTCTGGTATGCCCCGTGAACTGTCCACTAATCAGGTGTTCTTTTTGACAAAAGCACATCTACACCATCCATCCTGCCATTCTTGGTGCAGCATGTTATATTGTCATTGCAATTCTCAGCGGAATTCTTTTTCCTCATTCAGTGTTTGTTCCATAGTTTGTAATCGCAAAAGAAATTTCTCAATTCTATTCTGCAGGCAGATTTGTTGTTGTCTTGCATTTTCCGGTTACGCGTTGGCATTGTATATTTGGTTAACAAGGAAAGATCGTTCCTGCATAGATTCCTCATTAGCCCATCAAAGGGTATCATTGTGGTCTTGCAGGTCCGCATACTCACTTGTCACACTGATAGGGAGAGGGAGGCTCATTGGTGTTCCTCCTGACTAACAACTTCCAATAGTGTAACTTGACAAATAAGTTGGAGATGCTATGTGGACGTTGATCTAAGAATAAGCGCATTATCAGACATTCGTTGGATATTCCATTCAATATGGAGTTGATCTAATTCTGTCAATAAAGCTGACTTGGGCCACCAATTGCAGTTCCATCAGGGTCATTCTTTCCTTGAGCTGAGAAATCATGGCTTCAAGAGCTTCTGCCCATTCAGCTAGCTCAATCATACAGCACTCAGTATTATTTCCCAAGGTTGTCACATTATGAATCCACTCCGCAGATAGGCCATGTTGTTCCAGTAGTTCACTTATTACTCGAGGTAATTTTGAGTTTAACTGTGGTACTAGAAGGTCCAATCGATGGCAAACATCCCTGACACAATGATCCATCTGTGCCAGCACCCCTTTTATTTTCAAGAATGAACAATCAAGGCGGTTCAGTAGCAGGCAAGTATTATGCTGTTGTGCTTGAGCAAACTGCAACACATCTCCAATTTCAATGTTATGGCGAGCCAGGACATGTAGTAGCTGGCGAATCGAAGGCTACACATAAGCAACTAAGTATTCACCAATCCCATGAGTACCGAGGCAGTGAGTTAACCCTGTAGTAGTGGCGTCCAAATAAGACATGTACAGTGCATATTGATTTTCTTGATCGCATTGGTTATAATACAAACTCACGGCATTTTCCCCACTCTCATCCTCATATAGGTGATACCAGTGCAACAACCATTCCATAATAATACTTTGTTGTTGTGGGGTCACATTCATAAAGCGTCCATGTTGGTTAGTCATCAGGTCCGGGAAATTCTAAAAGTGCACAGTAATCATAATTTCATCATCCCCTGGTCTGGTAACAGTAAACAATGTGGTTCCGAGTTAGGTGTCCTCCAAACTTCTTCAGCATGTCATGCTTGAAACCCAATCAGGTTAGGTCAGAATGATTGAGGATTTGTCATTGTATTTTCCCCGCTATAGTTGCTAAGTGGCCCCCTGTAGTGATCACCACTATTAATTTCTTGGTGTCTAGGTCCACTGTCACCGAGTTGGATTTGCACATGGTATAACCACTGAGCAACCCAATCAAACAATATGAGGATTGCTAATTCTTATAATAAAAACTATATAAAATATATATGGAGCTATTGCCCCTTATTTCTTTCTTTATTTTCAGATGTCTCGCATACCATTCTGCACTTATTCTTCCTCATGAAAGACTATCCCCTCTTTAATCTTCTATCAGGCTCTTTATACCTCGATCCCCAGCCAGATGCATCCTCAGCTTGGTATCTTCTATTCTTCTTCCATATTTGAGTTGCTCTCGTTTGTATCAAATCTTGGAATGATTCCTTATAATTTACCAAATGTTCTCATTTTGCTCAATTATAATTCTTGTATCCCCTTTTGTAAATCTTAAGACTCATCTCAATTCTCCTGTGATCCGCCAATATGGGTAGCATATCAACCATTCATATTAACTTCCTGACAATATGTTTTTACAAAAATTTTCTTTCCGCTCAACATCACTTAAATGCAATTTTTGAAAAAAATTGTTAATTTTCCACCGCCGCCTCTACAGCATCAATTTCCCATTTATGCCCTTGGTTCTACCACCTGCTGCCCCACACTGGGGCAGCAGTGCTCCATCCGCTAACATTTACCAACTGGCAGGCAAACATGTGCATATGGGCTCATCCAGTCTGCTAAATACTTATAGCCAATTTGTCCCTCCAAGTGACTTAGCACTCCACCTCATGAGTCCTCCCAACCTGCTCACAGCCCTAGCCCTAACTGCTCCACTATCCGCTTTTGCCTCTGCATCAAATACAGACGTCTCTTCCCATATACCAACAAAGCGATTATTGAGCTGGTAATGGCCACCTTTGCACCGTAGGTTATTAACTTCCGCCCTTACAAGGGCTATTTTGATATTGGCTTCCCCACTGAAGAGGACGCGGCTGCTGCAGTAGCAAAGCCCTACTTTTTAACACTAGGTGGTCCCAACCTACTGGGGGATACACCGATGTAACAGCAACGCCCTTAATTTACATAAATACACCTATTGCCACCACCCAAAAACTTCCCTATGATACCACACTCGTGGTGACCTTTACAAACCTTCCCTCACATCTTCCTCTTTAAACACTATATGCAGAGTTGATGTCAGGGCTGTCCACCTTTGGCACAAACCCCATCCTCCAATCACTTGTCCCTAGTTGTACTGAGCGCCTAGCGGCACCTCAGTCAATGGCCACCATTACCTACCACTAGATAAATATAGCCCAGCACATCTCACCGCGTGCCTATATTCCGTATGCACCTGACCTTTTCTTTTCGGGTTCGCACTGACAACATCTGCACAGTTTGCCCCCTCTGCCATGAATTGGACCATACCAAAAAGTCATTTTGATACAATTCAAACCCTGCAAATACTGCCAACTCCACCCATGAGGCCATACCAACAGCGTTAGAATGGGGATTTTTGCTGCCCCCACCCCCATAAGCTGTTCGCTCATTGAATCTGAAGAGAAATATAACAACCCATGACCAAACCAAACAATTTACACCCATACCAACCAATCAGGCGCAGGTTAGCACCAAAATTCAATACAACTAATTTCCCACCCCAAAAAACTTACCCAATCCAAGCCATGCATCACTGAATCAATCTTACTCAACCAAAATCCCTGGGACTTATTAAATAAAGTGAACAATCTGAGAAATTGTCCCACCACTTTATTTTCCAATTAGCATAGAGCCTTATCTGAATCCAGACTTTGATGCCCCACTCCCGCTCAAACAATTTGTCCCCAAACCCACCACTACCCCTTTCCTGATCGACCATCAGCTAGCCAAGAATGTGGTGGCCACACCCAAAAATCGCCATCTCCAAGAAGCTGTGGCACAATCTGTTTCTGAATTTAAAGAAGGGCTGCATTTCACCAAATTCCCTCCTGATTTCTCTGCTTTCACAAAAGATGAAATCACATGCTTCAATGAAGCTGCCATCACCACTGTCAAGCAGGTTCTAAACTAGCAGGTTTTTCTCAAACCACACGCATCACCATAGCTAACATTGCAAAGATTTTTTCAGCTTCCCGACGCCCACATCCAAGTGGAACACCAGTTTGCCAAACTCGTAGAGGTCTGATCCAGGAAAAATTGTCTATGAGACCTCAACACTTATATACTTCACCTTTACCCTCATCCCGTAGAAGCCCCAACACCCTTGCTCTCAGCATTGATCCGACTCTTCAATGCTGAAGCCTAAATTGACTATCCACCTGATCCCCCTCCCCCTCCTTCATGGTGGGATAAGCGGCTTGCTGCTGTGCTACCTAGTAGCTTATTTTTCTCGTTTTTTATGTGTGTCACTGCTTGTTTTGGGCAGTTGATTCATTTTTTAGTTTGTTTTGTTGGAGTTTCTTTTTTGGTAAAGTATGTCCCCTGTTGACATACCTTAAAAATTTTAATTTAAACATCAAAAGGTTTATTTGACTGCTGGAGCGAAAGACACAGTATCTGGGGCGGCGTACATAGCGATACCTTTGCAGTTTATGTCAAATGTCATTGTAGCTCCAACAATAGTGCTACCAAACAGTAACTATGGCCTGCTAATTGGAACTGCTTTCCTGCAACACTTAAGTGCTGTTATTATATGATGGAGGAGACTTACAAATTATGGGGCAGGGGATCTTAATTAAATTTAACTCCAGTGGAGTGCCAAAGGATCCAGTGCTTATTGGGCATGTCAATCTTGCATATAGTGACAGGATGAATCCAGTTTGCTACCATTGACTAAAAAGAAAGCCCGGGAACTTACCTAGCAGTTATATTAACATCAAGGGCTACTTCTTCAAGCTGCTGGGCATATATCTATTCCTTTGGACACCAAGTTATAGTGAACACTAAGTTATAGGTGGAAGTGCCAGCCAGTCTCTATGTGGAGGTCATTGGGCCCTATCAGCAAACGTGGCTTGAGCCTCATGTGGCTCCAGGTATTATACTCCCAGGCCATGGAGTGATCAAGGTTTCTTTAGAGAATCCTCATAATAAACCAATGCAAATCTTCTGGCATCAAATAGTGGTGTATTTACACTTGACCTCAGTTGAGGAGGTCCTTCAGGTTCACAAGTTTGGGTTGCTCTATGAATTGGTCTAACCATCGAGTTGCAGACCAGCATAATGACAGTGCTACCATGTGAAATTTAATAGAGTTATTAAAAGACAAAAGACCAAGTTATAGCTCTATTTGAGAAGTATAAGGAGGGTTTCGCCATTGATGACCATGATTTAGGGTGCGCTTGGGGGTTGTTTCATCTATTGGATACTGAGGATCATCCTCCCATCAGGTCTCGGCTGATCTGCCAATTGAGGGCAGCTTAACAAGTTGTCACTAAGGAAATTGATAAGTTTCTGGATCATGGGATGCTCAAACCATTCAAGAGTCCATGGGCTTTGCCCATTCTGATTGTAAAAAAAGGATGGTACCAACCGGGTGGTGATAGACTACCAGAAGCTCAATAGCATTACTAAGAAGGACTTGTATCTCTTGCCTTAGAGCAACAATGTGTTGGTTTGGTTAGGAAGAGCTCGCTACTTCTTGGCGATGGATATGATAATGGGCTTATTGGCAGATCAAGTTGCCTGCAGCGGAACAAGAGACTTGCCCTGTAATCACATCCAAGGGGCTTTTCCAGCCGACCCATGTGCCTCAAGGGCTTTTTAACGCCCCAGCTATGCTTCAACGAGCCATTGACACTATCATTAGTGATATGAAACTGTTGTGAATCCTTGTGCACCTCTATGACATCAATGTTTTTCCCAAAACTTATTCTGAGGACCTTGATTTTAGAAGAGGTATTCCGTTGGCTTGCTGAGGCAAGCAAAGATTAAGCCTTATAAATGTAACTTTTTCAAAGACCAGCTGAAATACCTGGGATTTGTGGTAGACTTGAAGGGTCTTAAACCACAGCTGGACAAGGTGGAGGCCATCCAAAAAATGATACCACCAACCAGTAAGTGCAACATACAGGTAATTTGGAAATGGTCAGCTACTACCAGCGCTTCATCCCTAATTTCAGCTGTATTAGTGGTCCGCTGTTTGAGTTACTAAAAAAGGATTTCGTGTTCAAATGGACAGAACGCTGTCAAATCTCCTTTGACACAAATCAGATGTCACTGATCAGTGCGCTGGTGCTACACTATTAGATATTCATTAAAGAGTTCATCATCCAGACAAATGCGTCACTTTCAACTGCTAGGCAGTCCTTTCCCAAAAAGATGATGAGGGGAAGGAGCATCCCGTTGCGTATTGAAGTCAAAGCCTAAAACATTTATGAGCGTAATTATACTGTGACCAAGCAGGAGCGCTCAGCGGTTATCTATGCATATAAGAAATTTAGGTTATACTTGCATGGGGTAAAGTTTAAAGTAATAATGGATCACGCGTCGCTACGCTGGTTACAGAGCCTCAAGGAGCCTGAAGAACGTCTAGTCCAATGGGCCCTCAAACTGCAGGCGTATGACTTTAAGAATCTCCATTGACTGGGAGTAAAACATCAGAACGCCGACTGCTTATCTAGATTGCCAAACATTGCCATGATGGCGGATCTCAGCAATGTGATGTACAATAAGATGCTCAGCAGGAAATACAACGATGAACCACCCCCAGTTATAAAAGCGTTAAATGAGATGCAAGTGAATACTTTCCAATGGAATGGGGAATTGTACAAGCGTATTGGCAAAACTACAGTAAGCTCCTCATGACCCTTGGCATGGCCTAGCATTATCATGAGCTCCCACAAGGCAGTCAGACATGGTGGAATGCGCAAGATGTTGGAATTATTGCGCCCTCAGTTCTACTTGGAAATCATGAACTTTGATGTGCTTGAAACCATTTCCTGTTGAAACCAGTGACAATTGGAAAACCGTTCCACCAAAAGAATTCATACCGGTTAGTTTTCCACATTTTGCCTTGGCAAGCAGCTTCCTTGATGTCGTTGGCCCTCTGCCAACGGGAGCTAACTGGTACAAGTACATTATGGTGGCTATTAACCACTTGATCAGGTAGGTTAAAGTGCAGGCGATACAGGATTTGGGGGCGTCACAGTTGCAAAGTTTGTAATGGAATGTATTATCCAGCAGAGTGTATTCCCTCAGTTCTTTCTTACCAATAATGGAACCAACTTCATCTCGCACATCTTCCAAAGTTTAATGATTAAATGGGCATCCGCGGGGTTCTTATGACTCCATACCACCCTGAGTCTAACAATATGGTCGAATGGGTCAATGGAAAAATGGTGAACATACTATGAGAGCTGGTAACTGATAGACCCTCTGATTGGATTTCCTTCTGTCTACCACCGCTTTTGCATATAACATCAGCTATAGTTCCGCCTCAGGAAAGAGCACCTTTCAACTATTATATGGACAACACCCTGCTCTTCCAGAATTGCTCTATGCATACATAGAAGATACCAATGGAATGTACCTCACCGCTTTGTTGACTAATTTAGCCAACATGCTGATCAAGTTGCAAATGGAAGTGTACTTATACATATTGACTAAAAATATCAAGAATCAGGCTTCCAATCAGGTATGTCATTGCTTGTTAGCTCAGTTCTAAGAACTTGAGATGGTTTTATTCCACAACCAACACGGGTTTGGGCAAAAACACAAGTTGGCCAACATCTGGATTGGTCCGATCAAAATAATTGAGAAAACAGGCATCAACGCCTACACTATCAAAGACCTAGTGAGTGGTTGAATCATTAATTGCATGCATGCAAAGTTCCTCTGAGCATATAAACAATAGAATACTTATCATCTAATCAAGGGAGGGGGGTAAAATCGAGATTCTGATCTGACTGGATGATAAGGTCTGAATAGCTACAGCAGAGTATCAATCATATGACAACCATGATGACAATTGCAATAATTTGAGCGCCTTGAGATGATGCGATATTGGTTTATAGAGGGTTATTAATGGATTTCCTCCAAATAAGGAGATAAGGCGTTGTTGAATTTGACGATGTTAATTAGATCACCTCGAACTAAGGTGATAGAGATTAAAAAATACCATACTCTGCCAAAACCAATGGGAATATGGCAGAACTGAATAGTCTAAGCCAAGGAAGCGGTATCATCCAAAGTTGCTGATATATAAGTGAGAAGTGGCGACTGTAGGAGGAAGTTTTTATTAGGATTAAAAGTGCAAAAACAGAAGGGATCTGCTTATATTTAAAATAAATAAAGTTTCATGAGGTTGGAGCTAATTGCTTCAATTCTTTATTATATCTTTAATCTGTTTATAGGACTGACAATCCTCACATCATCCTTCCATTGTTTGGTGGGATTAACCCGTTACCCTTGCAGTGTACACTAACGGTATTGTCAGAAAAATAACACTAGTTAATGTGGGCATATTAGAATCCCACAGCTTACATGGAGGTAACCAGGATCTTGACAACTATGGAGGTGAAATTTTTTCCCTTGTCACAGAGAAGAACCTGGGGACAACCATGGTGAGTGACATCACTGATGCAGGGATGTTGCGGTAGCCTTAGCATTTTGGGCTAAAAGCAACGGGATCAACACATTTTCTAATTTAATCAATGACTACTGGTATTTATTGATTTCCATTGATAGTCTGGGGTAGGGGACTATCACTTCAAAACTTATTGTGTGGAATGGCTGTTGAGGGGTAATAAGTTGTTATTGTTTGGTCTTAAAACTGAAATTGATTTTTAAAATTTAGGAAAATATCCAGATCCCATTAATCGATTACATTATTCCCTACCCATAGTACCAAAACTCTAATTAACTCATAGTTTTTTCCACACTCCGCCATGACCAAGGGTGTAGTGGGCCTCTAGATAAGTGGTACTCGTTCTGAAGGTCGAAGATAGGGCAACCAATTTGCCCCTAATGTTTTATATAGCTTCCTATTCTCCACTTTGGTGTTGCTGAAGTATCATGTAAGAATTTCTTAACTGGTTCATATTTATCGTCTCAAGCATCAGAGGTCATAAATAGGTTATGAAAATTATATGCTTCGCTATTATCTAAGTGAAGGACATGAAAGTGAGTCAACCCATCAACTTTCATATGTTGAGACACATCTCAGTGTTTGATCTTCATATCATAATGTTGAAGCTTCAAGGCCCAACGAGCCAATAGTCTGGTAGGGTCCTTCATATTTTGTAACTATTTCAAAGAGTCGTGGTCAGTAACTACAGTAAGGGTATTACATAAAATAAGGGCAGTAATGTTTTTAAGCGAGTAAACAGCCAGTCATACCTTTTCTGTGACTCTATAGTTGTGTTCAGCTTTAAAAAGCATTTTTCTAAATTATGAAACTGGATGATCCACACTGTTATCATCCAACAAGATCAGGATGGTTCCAACAGCGTAGTCAGAGTCATCAGTAGACAAAATGAAAGGTTTACCATAATCCAGGAGTCATATGATAGGGCGTACTTATAACAGTTTCTTAACATCTCAAACGCCGCCTTTTGTTCAGCACCCCTATGAAATGGGTTGTTCTTAGTCAGGAGGCGGACAAGGGAATCACTAAGCTGGGAAAACTTTGGGATGAATTGATGGTAATACCCATTACACCCAAAAACACCTGGATATCTTGCAAATTTTAGGTGGAGGCATTTTTACATAGCTCTAAAATTATCTTGTATGGAGGTATTCCTTCCTCTGAGATAGCATGTTAAGAAAGTCTGATTTCTTTTGAAAAATTTCATTTTGATGGTTTCACTTTTTTGTACTTATTAAGGCGTTCAAAACCTATTTTGGATGAATAAGATGTTCGTTTAAAGTTTTCTTAGAGTCCATGATGTCATTGAGATAGACTAACACAACTTAGCTTAAGATCTTGTTGGATATGATCCATCACTCGTTGAAATAATGTGGGCGTATTATACAATTATTGAGGTAGTCAAATGGTCTGGATTAGGCCTTCACTGCAAATGAAAGCACATAACCTGATCTTGTGGGAAGGGTACATTTGCCAATATATGCTGGCTAAGTCCATAATGGAAAAGAATTTTGAATCAGAGAGTTGTGCAATAGCGTCATCAATGTGAAAGATTAGATAACTATCCCTTTTTTGGTGAGGTTGTAATACATTTGGTGTCCATAACTACCCAATGACCTCCATTTTTAGTAATCTAGAGTGGGGACGACTGAGGGCTTTGGGAAGGTACTAGTAGTCCAGCGTCTGATAACTACATGATATTGGTCCCATTTGTTGCTCATTGACCTTTGATTTGCAATAAGGTTGGACCAGATTAAACTAGCTCACCAGCATCAATTGTGTGACTACAATCCTTCATGTGATCATGGTCAGTGTTAGATTTAGAGAAACTATCACTGTGGACATCTAATAAAGAGTGAATATTTTAAGCACGTTCAGGGTTATTTAATCTGAAATAATAACGTTAGGCAAAGTACATAACAATTTGTGATTAATTAGGCGCCTATCTAACATAGCAATGATAAATTGAATCTCCTAATAATCGTCAATTGGGGTCATGAGGTTTCTCCTATCTCCTGATGTTTTTTCAAGATAAGGTCCTTAATATTGAGGTTGCCTAATAAATTATTGATAGATCGCAGGCAAGCAGGATATAATATGCTGAGCAATACTCAAAGCTCTTTTTTTAGTACTAGATGGTATACTCAAAGCTCTTAAAGACTAGCTTATTTATGCTTGTTATGTGTGACAAACAGTTGCAAGAATTTTAAGGTAATCTTGGTGTCAATCATTTATTGTTCACCAGGCTTGATTACTATCCCATCTGAGGCATAGAACAGAATACCTTCCAAAGCGTTCACTGAATCAGCCAGTTTCTTTGTATTTTGCACAGACGTTTTGAAATGCAAAGATAATGCAGAAGAAGGGTAATCAACAAGGCAATAATATTCTTTCTTGTTGGATTCTCTATTGTTTAAAACTAGGTCCCAGAACTTTTCTTTCTCGTTGCAAACACTTTTGCAACCCATTCAATTTAATACTAAATCTAGTTTAATAATCTCATAGAGGGGATTAGTCTGCGCCCATGTCTGTGAGCAGTTGGGCAAGCAAGGCAAGAGGAGCAGGCGGAAGGCCCGCAGCCTCTAACGTTTGAAAACGCCCCGGAGAATCCAGTGGAATAGAAAAAAATCTAAAAAAACTGGCGGTCACAATTTCCCTGGAGATACTTGCGTGGCAAGCACGATGCAACCAGTACATCAACATGCCACATTCCCAGCCACTTTTGTCGGTGGAATTCAGAGTCTGTGTGTATCTGGACATCCAAAAAATGGCCCTATGGGAAAAATTTTGTGAAGATGTACACAAAATTTTCCCAACCGCGGTGTACGTTGCACCTCACTCCATGTTGTGCGGTTGGCTGAACCTAGGTTTTGAAAGCAAAATAGCAGCAGATGAGGCTGCAGCGGTGCGCGTAGTGGTCAACCTCCCCGAAGGGCAATGGGTCGTCGAAACTAAATGCACCAGATGGACAAAATCAAACCAAATTTTCCTCACGTATGACTTTTTGCCTACTACGGTAAAACGTGACATTTTGGAGCAACACCTGAAAGATGGTCTCGCCATATACGGAGAAATACAATCTTTTGAAATGCAACATTTCACGCTGATGCCACATCTGTGCACTGGCAAAGCCATCACAGTTCTGACCCCAACCGAGGAGATCGCGAAGGACCTAACCAAGATCCCGCACTCCACCTTTATTGACATCACAGGGCACACCACCCACCCATTCCAGGTAACCGTGGACAGCGCGCCCCCCATTTGCACCCACTGTGATGCGTTCGGCCATAAGGTGCACGCATGCCCCATCAAAGAGGGTGTCACATTCCAAGAGCACCCCTCAGCGGCCATGGCCAGCAGAGAGGCGCACTACAAATCAACCGCAAGCACCAAGGAGGCTTTCCCATGGGGAGCACAAGGCTGCTACCTATTGGTAAAGCCCATCTCCCTGCAGGAGCGAAAGAAGGCCAAGCAGGCCCATAGGACCGCGGCCAAGGAAGTGGCCAAGGTCACCACCACCATCCCACACTCACAACGCCAGGAGGACATGGAGACCTTCGCGGTGGAAGCAACTCAGGAATCCATCACCCAATCAGATTGGGAGGCCCATGCTGAATGGGCCACTCAATCCAAGGATCCGATGGGAGATTTGATCTTACCCAATCGCTGCACCCAAGCCCCAGTCAAAACTGACTTGGGGTCTATCCTACCTGAAAAAAAATTTTTTTTTGCCCCACTCGACGGTGCACTGAACTTATCCGCACTGCAAAAAATTCGTCTGACGTCGGGAAAACAAAAAGCGAAGGCCAAAGCCAACGCGACTCTTTCCGCAAAAATTAACAAAAACCTGATAGCGTTGCTGCTAATACCCACGCTGCTGTGAAAGCCCATGGGGACCTGGAAGAGGCTGGTGGGCCCATGGGCCCACCCCCTCACACCTAAGGTGCGATGGGGGAAACCTTCACTCTAGGGATGCTGAATATCGCCGGACTCAAGGCCTCCCCATCCTGGGCTAGGAAACTGAGTTTTTTACAAAACAATTTACCCATGGATATCCTGGCCATCCAGGAAACCCACTGTCCACAAGTTCCGAGGATGCTTGGAAAACAATGCTCCTACCATCCCTATCCTTTTGGTCAAAGCACTGTGGGGTGCTAATTTGGAAAACAATTTTTTCAAATTTACATCTTCAGAAACATTCTTAAATGGCCGAGTGCTCATTGTCACCTTCTCATGGGCCGATGTTGCACACAATCGTCAACATTTACACCCCAAACGGTGCACAAGAGCGTCAGGAATTTTTCTTGTTGGTCAAATCCCTCCTGCTACCCCCCGATTCTTTCCTAATTGGTGACATGAACTGTTGGCTAACCTCACCAACGGACCAGTGGCTGCCCTCACCCCACGCCCCACAGGGTCACGTAGAACTACGTGTTCTAAAAGCCACCCTTGGGTTAATGGATGCGCTGCTGTGACATGCCCCACTGCTCAAAAACATGATGCGTCCCCATGTCCACAACGGTCAATTAAGGTCCATGACCAGCATCGACCTTATTCTAGCACCAGCGAAATTCCAACCCCACATCTCCCACTTCAAAACAACAAAAATGGAATTCTCCAACCACCGACTGGTCTCGATAACATACCACTTACCTGTCACAGTTGCAAAGGCCCCACATTGGTGCAAAATCTGCCCCCCAGAGCTTGCGTCGCCAGGATTTTCCATGTAGGTGGAAGAGGCAACTTTGGCAAAATCGTTTGTTGCACCATTTTGTGTGGACCCCATTTCCACATGGGCAACTTTCAAAGAAGACACCATCCACCACTATCGCCATCTCTCATCCAGACTCTCACGAGCCACATCGGCGGTTATATCGCGTGCACTGGCAGAATTGGCCCACTTATAGTCCAACATTCCAGCCTCAGGATACAGCTCTGCATAGGGCCAGAAGTGGGCGGAGGCAGCCGCCCACCTCAACGCACTTGAAAGGCAACACAAACATCAGGTTTGTGTCTAATACAGGGCCACACGCATCACTAAAGGTGACAAGTGCACCGCATACTTCTTTAAAAAATTTTTGCACCACGCCAGAGCGTGGCCTGCACACAGGTGCGAAGATCAGGTAATTCTATTGTGGACACACCGGCCAAAGTGGCAATTGAAACGCAAAGTAATTACTCCGAGTTATACCAAGCTGAACCAATCCAGCTGGCCAAAATGGCAGAATTTCTCGACAGAGCTCATATCCGCACCATTTTCTGATACCCAGAAATAATGAATTTAATTACTCCGAATGAATTATGGACTACCATTCGTGGTGCGCCAAACCAAAAATGCCCAGGCCCAGATGGCATTCCATATGAGTTATACAAAAAATATTTTAAATATATATCCCCATTGCTGCTAGCCTCACTCAACCAAAGCCTGTTGGAAATGCGCCTCCTACCAGGAGGACATAAGGCCTTTACAGTCACACTCTTCATGAAAGGGGATAGGCTAGACTTAGCCAACTGGCGCCCCATTTCTCTAACAAACACAGACACCAAAATTTTAACAAAAATCATGGCTAAACATTTAGGGACTGTAGCATCTGACACCATCTCCCCAGAACAATTTGGTTTCATCCCCAGAAGGGCAATTTAGGATAACGTGCACTCCGTGGCTAATGCATATCAGTCCACAGCCTCTGGGGCACTGGTATTCTTGGACCAACAAAAGGCCTATGATAGAGTAAACTGGGAATACCTAAGGGCCTGCCTCCATCAATTCTGCCTACCCCCCGCTTCATAAACTGGGTAATGCTGCTCACAGAATCTGTGACAATGGCAGTGCGTGGCCCAGGCTTCTTAACGGAAGTAGTCCGCCCTCAAAGGGGCTTGCGACAGCGGGACCCCCTCAGCCCACTCTTATACAACTTCAGCCTTTACCCACTACTGGAAATGTGAATGCCCAACTCACTGGGGTCCATGTGCCAGGCCAAACCCCAGTCAAGATGATGGCATTTGCAGATGATTGCGTGGTGGGTTGTCTAATAACAAAGATGCACGCGCGCTTGAAGCCCTCATCCAGGAATATTCCCACGTAAGCAACGCAGCACTGAACGCCTCCAAAACTAAAATCATCCTCCTTGGTCAGTTTCAGAACTGCTGGACCTCAGCAATTAGTTCTCAACCCGGCCCATCTGCTCGCCCACGTCCACACCTTACTAACCCAACACACACCGCTCCACTGGTGCTCCCCTTTGTGCCACATCCTACCATAGGACCGGTGCGCCATCTGGGCGTGTGGATGGAGGCAGGCAGATATGCGTCAGCAGTAATGGAGTGCCATATACTGGACAACGTGACGAAGCGAATCACCTCTCTCAGAGCCCACCCTACTACCCTCACTGGCAGGGTTGTTCTTGCCAACTCTATGCTCCTCTCTAAAGTCTGGTTCGGAGCCCACGCCATCCCCTTCTTCCCAAGCTTCTTCATATCCCTATATGCTTTGCTGCAAGGATGGCTTTGGTCAGGCCGCCCTCCATCAGTATGGCTAGAGGTCATGTTTGGCCCTCATCATCAAGGTGGCATGGGCCTGCTTGACTTCAAAGCCCATGCTGCCAAGATCCTGGGCACCTGGATTGCAGCCGTCACCGCTCCTACACTCCCATCCCAACACTGGTCCCGCGCGGCCCGCTCCAACTTCTCCCGAGCCTTGGGCCTCAACAATCCATCAAACCCCCACTCCCTGATGAAATACCTCGCATCACACACATCAGCCACAGGTCCTCACGGGACCAAAACCCACTACAAACGAATCCTACTCTCCATGCGAAGCGCAGAGTGGAGAATTCATATTAGTGGACATATAACCTGAAGAGGCCGCCCCTCTCCTCAGTTCACACAAGAGGTACAGGGGCTACCCATCCATGATGGCGTGATCCCCATTCGACCCCAAGTCCTATCCAGGGTGGACTACCTGGACATGATGGACATCCCTTATTCCACTGAGACCCAAAAGACTATCTGGAAATACGCACACTATCCTCTGTTGCAGCCTCAAGTCCGCTCCCATGTGTGGCGCTTCCTGAGGCGGGTGTATCGTACAGCTGAGCGCTTTAATGCTTTACACTCATCCTGTGTCGTGTGTGGTCAGTATGGAACGCTGTTCCACCGCCTGGAGAAGTGCCCCACCTCTAAAGTAATATGGCGCGAAGTCCAACGTCTGCTAGGCCAGGATCAAACACATCCCTTCAGTCTGTCAAGAGATATGTTTGCTTCATCAATGGCCTCCCCCTCCCACCCTCCCTCCGTGCTCTGGTGGTTGCAATCGCCATGTGGACTATCCACACGATTGTCTTGGATGCCATCGCTGGATCCATCCCCACCCTCCCTGAAGCTGTCCACAGATTCCGGTCTCATTTGGTGGATCACTTTCAAGCTTGGATGTTTAGATATCTCCCACCGCGTCGCCGACAGCTGGTCTCCTCCTGGTTCCCAGTCTGGTTCATCAAATCAGACCCCTTCCTCCACACGTGCTCAATAGTGGCTACGTCCCCTACACACGTTCCCCCCCCTTCCCATAAGTGGCGTTCCCGCTGGCAACAAGAGATAGCATCGCTTCTTTGGGGTGCCTCCCCTGGTACTAAGTTTTGTCTCATCTGAGTCATATTCGGAAGTGTCCATCCCATGGTCAGCCTTCCCCACAATAAATTTAAAAATATATTGTTTAAAACTAGATAACCTCGCAATTGAGTAGGGAGAGATAACATTATTTCATATTGATGATCTAATCATACTCGATTTATAAGCTGAGTGCAACTAAACATATTGTAACTATTGTTATCCAAGGCTACAGAAGGTGTCAATAAGATAAGGCTCCTAAATCAAATGGGTAAGGAGGAGTAAGCCCCAATGGCGCGTTTACTGTTTGGACCTGTAGTTCCATACTCTTAGGAGTATTCCATGCCAGGCGTCAGCATAATTTGCCTGATAAGCTTTGAGGATATTACAGATCAGGGAGCCAGTTTCAAATGGCCTTAATTCATACCTTCTGAATGACAACTATTTTGGT
The DNA here is from genome assembly GCA_022478985.1 of Massospora cicadina. NCBI lineage: Eukaryota > Fungi > Entomophthoromycota > Entomophthoromycetes > Entomophthorales > Entomophthoraceae > Massospora > Massospora cicadina. The sequence continues at coordinate 48,296 of JAKSZP010011908.1, forward strand.
TATAGTTCCACCCATGTTAGGAGGGAGAGCCAGGACCATCCTAAGGTGTAAAGTGGAGTTAAATTTTCGAGCTATCTCAGGATATTTATTTACTTGATGGATTTCAAGATACCTCACCGTTCAATTTTTTCCTATATTCCCAGCCTGCTAGATTACCTGGTATTGCTAGGGGAAAATTCCCTAGGGCGAAGTGAATCAGAAATTGGTTAGCCCAAGTTTTGGAGGAACTACAATTGGGGGATTTTGGGATATTCGCCTGGTCATATCTGTCAGGGATCAATCCGGATGAATACTTAAGATCTCATCAGGTAGAGTTGCCGACAAAATAGGGCATCGATAGTGATTAACTATTAGGTGTACTGATTAGGATCAGTCAGGTTTTATCACTGACTAATTGGGAATGAATAGTGAGTTATGAGGCGAGTAATGTTTCCTGCAACTAGCAAATCAATCAGTTGGTGAGTGACCTGCCATAATGGGTAAAAAGTCTCATTATCTAAGCAGGTCACTAGCCAAATAAGGTTGGTTCGCTTGGATTGAGAGGAAAATGTTATGGAAACGTTTTCCAACTCTTTCTGTTTGAGGTCTTGAGGATGTCCAATGACAGAATCCTAGCCAGGATGGGGAAGACCATCGCTGCTGAGACAAGGATGGGTGATTTAATTACAATGGCTGCCTTTTCATTGAAGAGGTGTCAACTGAGGGTTAGACAGCCAAATCCGCTACTATATAATTCCCTTAAATTTACTATAATAAATAAACAGCTTTTAGATAATCAGTACTTTACAGTAATATTATCGATTTGGTATATATAGTTATACTATCAGCTTCTATTGTGTTGTTCTATACCAAGGATATTATTGCAGAGGAAATAATTTGGAAGAAATTCATAGAAAAATAAAGATCTAAGTGGGGATCTAGAGAAGAAGGAACCACAAACATGGATAGCTGCTAACTGTGTGTTGGGCTGAGAGAGACTGTCACTGGGGTATCTAGGCAAAGATCAGGTGGACAAGAGTATAGGGAATGAATCGTACTAGTACAACTTCAAGAGTATTTAATCAATAATAATGGAGGAGCGTTGGGCCAAAAATATAGTTCAATCTCAACTATGGATAATAGTCTTCATACTATTTCCAATTAATAATACATTCTATACAACGTGATGAAGTGCACGAGGAAATCAAACCTGTGAAGTAAAAAAGTTACTAGGTTGCTTGCCAATAACAACCAAAGATTAAATTTTTACAAGTTGGTGCTCACTACAGGGGTAGTTGAGTGTAGAATCTATAATAATGTTGTAATAAAGAAGAGCTACACAAACTGTGGACTAAGATAGCCACTGTAAGCCAGAATGCCTTAAACTCAGTGGACCATTGGTAGTTCACGGCCTTGGAAGAACGAGTCGCCAAGGTGGAGGAAGTAGTAGAGAATGTAGCCAACTTTGGGAACAATTTACTCGGCAAAGTAAACTTGTTGAAGAAAAAGTAGGGGACCTCATTTGAGAGGTCCTATACCTGAAAATGGAGTGAGAATCAGATCGCATTTGTTTAAAGAATTTCAGTGCAGATATCAAGAAATTAATTAACAAGTGGAGGAACTTTAAAATCACATATGATCTTGTGAGCCAGATATGGCAAGCGATGCTGAAGAAGGAAGTCCTTGCACAATAATTGGGAAGTCAAATACCCCAAGGAACATGCCGCCCGCTTTTAATGCCATTTCAGAGATGAAACCCAAAGTCACTCTGCAAGTTAGCTGTGTAACCAAACCAAGAGAATTGGCCAGAAATGACTCAGAGGAATTTAGGGCAACGCCGAAATTGCCAACATTCCATAGGGATGATGCCCCAGTGTTTTTCTGACTATTGACATGCCATGAATGGCTATGGGGATCGTCAAAAGGCGTTGATGGTCATGAATTGCCTGGACACCGATTGTCAAAACTTTGTGTTACCTCACCTGGAGGGGGACAGCTGGTCATATGCTGAGGCAAAGGCAGCCATCATGAAGGAGTTCAGGAGTCCAACACACATGTCAAAACGCAAAAAAAATTTTATGGGAATCCAATTCCATAAAGATGAGTCTCTTGCTAGCTTCGTGGATCATTTTACCAGGAGTCGCAATCCTGTCTGGAGCGAAAGTATTGGACGACTTTGATGCTAGAATCTCAATGCAAGTGGCCCTTTGGCCCTATTGCAACTTGCATTATATGGTGTCTTCCGTGATCATGACAGAATTAACTACCTCACAAGTGGTAGACAACTTGAAGATTTTGAGAGCGACATTCAATGCCCCAAATAGAAGCTTCAAGTTTAATCTGGTATGAAATCCGAATCCCACAAAGGAAATGAAGGAGCTAAGGAGGCTACAATAAAAACATGCTGGAGAATAAGTCTGATGAATTCAGAAGGTTAAACAAGAAGTAGAGAAGGTCTACTATCAGTGTGGCGGGAAGGGAAATTTTGCCATACACTGTAAAAAGCTAAAGGATCAGATTAATATAGTCCAGGCCAAGGAGACAGCAGCCGCCAAGGATTTGGGAAAAGGGCCCGCTGCCTAGACAAGTAACAGTATAGAGTGGTGTAGAAACCTGTTCCTCCCAATATCATGAATGAAGAAATCAATATTAGCGATCTGTTCATAGACAACAAGCAGGATCAGCTATATAAAGTGGTCAATATGGATGCGAATGTTGTGACCAGAGCTGGGGTGAAGAGAATCAACACCGAGATAATCCAGGAGGTTGCCTGGCTGTACGCTTAACAACTGGCGGACAAGATCTGAACTTCCAAGAATCCTGAAGAGTTATCTGGCATCCATTTAGATGAGGCTAATCTGTCTATCCCCTCAGCGTGATAAAGGAATCGTTTCCTGAATTATTGGCATAAATTATTCGCAACCTAGATCTGGCTAATAACACCGCCATTCAATCAGTAAATATTATATTACAATATTCTGAGTATACATATATAGATATACAAGTCAATCGAGTGGGGGTGATGGTGATTGTTGACAGTGGAGCACCTATCAATATTATCTTGACCATGCTGGTAAAGAGGAAGAATATCTCGCCAGACTTGGAACACAAGAGAGAATAAAGAACAGCTGGGCCAAACACCACCATTTCCTGTGGAGCATATAGTGCGCTGCCACTACAATTTGGGTCATTGGTGGTATCTGCACCAGCAATAGTTTTGGTGAACCAAAACTATGATATCCTGATCAGAACGGAGTTCCTACGGAAGTATGGAGTTAAATGTAACTTTAAGATAGTACGTTGACCATCCTGGGTCAGACGTTACTATTTGTATACCAGAAGGATGGTGAAGCTCCATTGAATCGGAGAAACAACTTCATCAATCTGATATACAATGATGGCATTGTTATGATTTGACACCAATTAGTAGGTAGGACTTGACGTGAAATTCTGGCAGAAGTCCTAGAGAACTGGGGAATTCCACTAAGGATCAAGAATGAGAGGACCATACCAGCTGGATCGCAGATAATGATTGACAAAGGATTGACATTGGAGAATCTTGAGTTGTTGTATGGGGAGGTCAGTATCCCCTGGAAGAAGTCCAGAGTGGAGCCATGGGTGGCTCCTGGGATAATAATGCTGGGCCATGGAGAAATTCAAGTTCTCCTGGCGAATTTGAGTGAAAAACTGATGAAGATCAAGAGGAATCAGATCATCGCGTTTATTCATCTGATCCCTATGGCTGAATTGAGAGATTCCATGACTTTGGGTCTCTCAACAAAAATGAGATTTCTGGCTAGGGTAAACAATAGTATCAACCTATTGGTTGATTGAGAGCAGCTCGCTGATCTGCCGGAAGGCCAGCAGGAGGAGGTGCATAAACTATTTGAGAAATATTGGGAAGTGTTCACTCAGGATGACCACGATTTGGGATGTGCATGAGACATAATCCACAAGGTTGACACCGGGGAAAATTTATTGATATGGATGAGACAAATCTGAAGATTGAAAGCCACCAAAGTGGTAGTGGAGGATGAAATCAGAAAATTAGTGAAGCATGGGCTTCTAGTTCCATCATCAAGTCCCTTGGCAAGTCTGATTCTGATTGTGAAGAAGAAGGATGGATCCAACAGGTGGTGATTAACTACCAAAGGCTGAACAAAATTATGAAGAAGGATTCATAACCCCTACCAATTATTGACGATGCGCTAGATTGTTTAGGAGAAGTGAAGTATTTCTCTGCGATGGATCTGATCTTGGGATATTGGCAGATCGACTTGTCAAAAGAAGACCAAGAAAAATGCGCAATTATTACCACGAGGGGCTGTACCAACCGATGAGGATGCCCCAGGGTCTCTGCAATGCACCTTCAACGTTTCAGAGGGCCATGGATGCGATATTAAGCGACCTGAAGTTGTCATGCATCCTGGTATATCTGGACAATATCAACGTGTTCAGTAGGACGTTTACTGACACCTTCATCACTTAAAGAAGTATTTAAGTGACTGTACATGGCTAACCTGAAGATCAAGCCAAGGAAGTGCCACTTCTTAAAGAAATATTTGGAATACCTGGGATTTGTAATCAACTCAAGTGGATTGAAGCTGAAAACCCAGAAGATAGCAGCAGTAGAGCATATGGCTGTACCAAAGAGTGTCTGAGACATCCATATGCTCTTTGGGATGGTCGGATACTATAGAAGATTTAATCAAACTTCACCCAAATAGCTGAGCCATTATTCCATTTATTAGATGATCCAAAAAAAGGATTTTTATGGAATGAAGTGGCCCAGGACTCCTTCGATGAGTTACGCTAGTACTTAATAGATTCGCCAATTTTGAAATATTCATTTTTTGATCGAGAGTTTATCATTCAAACTGATGTTTTTTTTGACTGCGATCAGCACTGTAATAAGCCAAGTAGACAAACTTGGGGATGAACATCCGGTGGCATATGTGAGCTGGACACTCTCGGCCACTGAGAGGAACTACACCATGACTGAGTGTGAATGCCTTATGGTCATTTAATCATGCAAGCAGTTTCAGGTGTATGTCCACAGAATGCACTTTAAGGTGGTAACGGACCACTCTTCGCTGTGTTGGCTGCACAATCTAAGGGAGCTGGAAGGATGACTGACCCAATGGGCACTTAAGCTTCAGGCTTATAATTATGAGATAGTCCACCATGTGGGGGCTTCTCACCAGAACGCGGATGGCTTATTGTGGTTGCCAATGGTCCAGTTTGTATACACGCAGGCGGATGAGCTATTCCAAAGAATGGTCAAAGGAAAATTTGGGGACGAGCCCTGAGAAATTCAAGGTGCACTTAGGAAAGTGATGGAAAACACTGAGACTATGGATGGACAAGTATTTAAGATGATCAATGGGAAGCAGCTATTATTGCTACAACCATCAGAAAGAGCAGTGATAGTACAAGCAGCTCACAAGGTTGTCAGGAATAGAGACCTGAGGAAAAAGCTGACCGTATTCACCAGTATTATTACTGGAGATCGATCAACTATGATGTCGCGGATTATCTAGCTTGTTGCGTGGAGTGCCAGCTGCATAACCCCACATAAGAATACAATTGGATACTGACTGGTCTGCCCTGGATTTGCCTGGAAGATGGTGTCCATCGATGTGATGGGACTGCTGATGATGAGCACAGGGAGAGTCAAGTACATCATAGTTGCCATTGACCATCTGATGTGATGGGTCGAGATGAAGGCCTTACCAAAGAGTAGATGCTACCAGTACCGCGAGGTTCATCCTAAATCAAGTGGTATACTGGCATGTATGTCCGCAGGTCCTGCTTAGCAACAATGGGACTAACTTCACATTTCATGTGATCCCAAGATTAACAAAATAATGGGGATTTGAGGAGTCATGTCAGTACCATACCAGCTGGAGACGAATGTACTTCTAGAACGGGTCAATGGAATGCTGGCCATGATGCTGAGGAATATAGTCGCAGGGAGAACTTCCGTGTGGGGAATGTACCTGAGTTTGGTGATGTTCACCTACAACATTAGTCATCATACGTTGATGGGAAATACACCATTTGAATTACTATATGGAAGAAAGGCCGCGTTGCCGCCGATTTTATATTCAGTGGTGGAACCTAAGTTGGGGATGAGTACTGAGCAAAAAAAGAACTGACAAAAATTATCCTGATCAATATGCAATCACAGCCATTTGATACATCCTTGAAGAAAAGGATATTAGAAAAATCGATGGATGACAATAATTGTCCAGCATTAGAAGAATATTGAATAGGGAAAGAGTTTCCTATTGTGATATGCATGGTTTCAGATGAAGAAACAAAATAGATGTGTTGTGGTTGGGTCCGTTCAAAAGTGATCGCCAAGATGGCGACTGATGCTTACTCCATCAAGAATCTCTTGGATGGAAGAGTTGTAAATCAGGTCCATGCTAAGTATATGAAGTGATGGATTGATGAAAAAAAGAGTTCGCAAAGGACCAATGAACTATTAAGTTGGTCATGTCCTGATGATTAGGTTAAGTCTGAAAAAAGGACCTCTGAACCATGGAAATCTGGAAGGTTTAAGTACCAAGGCCCCAGTTTGGGGGGAAAAGATGGACCGCTGAACCAAAACAAGGGCAAGTCCCATAGTAAAAAATAAGAATAATGATAAAAAATTGATAAAAGATATAAGAAAAAATATTATAAACTGCATAGATAAAAAAGCTGATATATTTAAATTTTTATTTTTATTGATTGTCCTTGGTATGGGGATGATTCCGCCTATGTCACCTCTTGGGGGAGGGAGGATGGATTGCGGTAGTAATAAACAGCTGATCAAATTGATATGTCATTGGATGCTAGCGAGGGCGAGACCTACAAGAAACCACGTTTGTTGAGTGGACACCAAGCCCTGAGAGAAAGTGACTAGGGAAGGGAAATTGAGATGTCGGAGGAAGCTAATTGCAAAACCCTGTAACTGGGATCAAAGCCGCAGTATTAAAGGAGGCAATCAGTGAATAACCTCAAGTAATCCCAATATGGCACCGGAGCTGGAAGATTAGTCCTGAGCACCTGCTGACGGGCTTCATCAAGGACACCAGACATTTGGGCCATCAATTAAGAAGGGATATTTGATGGGGGTTGCTGAATCATGCCCCTATCAACACCATCAGCATAAGATACTGATGAAAAGTGACAAAGAAGAGATAGTTGTCAGAGAGTGGATTGCATCCTGCAAGCGGCCACTATGAGCTTCTTGGAAGCTAAAGCTGAATGAATGGTGGAACCCAGGCGAGGTTGGAAGCTTCGTGGACCAACTTTAAAGAACTTGTCCAGCAAAGAAAGAGCATAAGCGGCGGTATCCCTATCTAGAAGGTTATCAAGATCAGAGGGATTCAGCACTATATTCAAAGCCTCGGTGACTTGGGCCCAGAGTTCAGCATAGGGGAGCTAAAGTGAATACTGTTACCAATTGAGAGCTCAGAGACCAGAACAGCGGGTTTGTAAAATTGACCAAATTAGAAGAGGAATTCAGGGAGCAGGTCCGACCCAGCCAGAAACAAACAATCCAGAGCAACTGGCATAATCTCTGGAGCATCTACAATGATGTTCAGAGCATCAGCAAAAGGATCCAAATCCAGGAGAGTTTCAAAGTCCAACTCTGGAATTGATGGCAGAGGAAGAGTTGGCTGAGAGTTGTTTGAAATGATAGCCAGCCTAGTTTCAGAGGGATTAGTTACAATTTCTGATAATTTGATGGAAGGACTAGCCGCTTGTGCCTTACTAGGTGTATGAGTCCTAGAAGGACCATAAAGAGGTTCCGCCAAGCATCCCAGCTCATCTGCTTGAAGAGACGGAGGTCTGTATCAGACAAACTATTGAGTAGCTGCTGGTAGCGCGACTCAGAATCTGAAAAATGGGTTAGATGAGAGGGGGATGTTGGACTTATATAGAAGTTGAAATTATGCACTCTATAGTCCATTAAGCTCCAATTTTAGGAAAATTAATCTCAAAATTAAAGAGATAAGCTCTCCAAGGGAAGAATTAGGAATGACTTAAGCCAAGAGGTTATGAGCGAAATAACAAGGGCAAATAAGAAATAAGTATTATTAATTGTGCCATGAAATGAACATTGACGGCAAGGGTCTCCTGTCTAGGATGAGGAGAAAATCAGGAAATCAAGGACTCCAGACCAAGAATCCTGAATATGACAGTGGGTCATATACCCTGATGGGGGAACTGGATCCTGGGACTAATATTGTCACGAGTAAATTGATCAGCCTGGCATGACAGAAGGTTGTGAGGACCGCGCTCTGAGAAAGCGGTAGTAGGGAGGAAGAGGAAGAACGCTGTAAGCTGAAGGTCATCCCAAGCAGCGTTGAGTATTGACAAGTGTACTCCACTTGAACCAATGAAGTATTAGACCAATTGTCTGAAGCAGTGTTCTCATGCCCCAGTCCTTTTCTCGCTGGAAATCTAGGCAAGAGGGGGATGTGTTGGGATTTTTTTCCCAGATTCCCAGACTGCTAGATTACCTGTAATCACTAGGGGAAAAAATTCCCTAGGTGAAGTGAATTGGAAATTGGATGGCCTAAGTTTCGGAGGAACTATGTTTGGGGGATTTTGGAATTCGCCTGGTCATATCCATCAGCTATTGATCTGGATGAATACTTAAAATCTCATTGGGTGAAGTTGCTAATGAAATAGGGGCATCTGATAGTGATTAACTATCAGGTGTACTGATTGGTATTGGTAGGGTTTCATCACTGACTGATTGGAAATGAATAGTGAGTTATGAGGCGAGTGATACTTCCTGCAACTAGCAAATCAATCGGTTGGTGAGTGACCTGCATTAATGGGTAAAAATTCATATTACCTAAGAAGGTCACTAGCCAAATAAAATTGGTTCTCTTGGATTAAGAGTAAAATGTTATGGACACATTTTCCTACTCTTTCTGTTTGAGGTCTCGAGGATGTCCAATGACAGAATCCTAGCCATGATGAGGAAGACCATCGCTGCTGAGACAAGGATGGGTGATTCAATGGCAACGGCTGCCATTTTATCAAAGAGGTGTCAACTGGAGGTTAGACAGCCAAATCCGCTACTATATAATTCCCTTAAATTTACTATAATAAAAAAACAGCTTTTAGATAATCAGTACTTTACAGTAAAATTATTGATTTGGTATATATTGTTATACTATCAGTTTCTATTGTGTTGTTCTATCTCAAGGATATTATTACTGAGGTAAATAATCTGGAAGACACTCATAGAGAAGAATAACGATCTAAGTGGGGATCTAGAGAAGAAGGAACCACAAACAGGGATAGCTGCTAACTGTGTGTTAGGCGAGAGAGACTGTCACCGGGGTATCTTAGTGAAGATCAGGTGAACAAGAGTATAGGGAACGAATCCCTACAAGTATGACTTCAAGTGTATTTAATTGGAAATACTGGACGAGCGTTGGGCCAAAATATAGTTAATCTCAACTATGATAATAGTCTCCATACTATTATCATTTAATAATACATTCTATACAATGTGACAAAGTGCGCGAGGAAATCAAACCTGTGCAGTAAAAAGGTTACTAGGTTGCTTGCCAATAATAACCAAAGAGTAAATATTTACACTCACGAATAGGTTGGATCAACAAGGCAATAAACTGTGTCAGAATTCCAACCCAAATCAAAGATTTGTATACATCTAACGATGGTATCTGAACCTAATCTAAATATATAGTTGAAATTATTGTTTGGTAGAATCACCAACTAAATCAAGGCCTCCTGATATTGGGTCTCAATCTCAACTTATGCAATTGAGTGATGATTGACTAAAACCTCCCAATATCAAAGTACAGACCCAATCTATGCAGCAATAGAGTCCTATTCAACAGAAGTGAACAGAATGTCGCAGATTGCCCAAATGATACTTAGTATAGATCTTGGCTAGAAAACACTTGGATATTTTATCTCAAGGATAACTTCCTGATCTCCTACATAATCCTGTTTTTAAAATAATAAAGAATCTTCTCTTTTTTCCACCAATTATTTGGCCTAACTCTATCAATTTAGTGATGAAATATCAATTAATTTACCAATCAAAAAAATTTATTTTTAGTGAAGACTTTATATATAAGAAAAGTAAAATTTTTAATCCATCACCCAGGAACTTCAAGTCTCTTGAACACTCTTTTAAAGGACGAGTGGTTTAACGCCCCTCTATCCTAACAAAAATGATGCTTCCTGCCAGGTTTACCCCAAGTTCCTGGTAAAATTATTACAAAGGACAATAACAATCTACCGTCAGGCACCTACTCAAATCATGATGCCACTCGCCTCTGTTATTAGACAGTTAATAAGCATAAAGAAGAATTGGCCGCGACTTGCAACCTTTTATTTCTCATGTCTAAGGAGGTTAACCTCCCCACTCCTACTGCGGAGCAATATCAATTACAACTATTGGACTTTGCTGAAGCTCTCCAGCTCCTCAATTCTTGGGCCTTTGTTTCTGACGCTGAGCTAATAGAAGGCAAGCTCACGAGGTACAGGCCCTTATGATGAGTTTAGCCAATAGTTCCTCTCTTGATGGAGAATAGGTCAGAGCAGGGCGTTTGGAGCGTTATTTTCATCAATTTGTACTTCCCACCTTGTACCAACTACTATAATTAGCCGTGTTCCATCATCAGGAACTACTTCAGCATATAAAGTTAGATGGGACTTTACACTGCAACTCCTCTAATTCTATCAAACTACCTCTCTCTTTGTCAGTAAAAACCAAAAATCCATATAAGAAGTTTGGTAACTTATCAACGAGATGCAGGCTGTAGTACCAAGTCTTGATGAATGAATTATAAGAATTGTATGAATGGAACTCTCCAATCGGTTTATTCAATTAGAAGTTGTCATTCTTAATTATATTGGAGATCATATTACTGAAGTACAAACTCAGATTGTAAATTTTGAGGCTTTCCATGGATGAACGCCTCCGTTTTCTTGAAGAGTTAATTAATGATATAAGAAATTCTCAGTACAATATTCTTTTCTCAGGACCACTAGTAATGCTGGGCAACACTAAACTCCTGGATTCCCGGTGAGCCTGGAGTACCAGGTCATGATGGTCAAGCCAGACGTCATGGTTCCCCTGGACCCCCTGGCCCTCCTAGACCTAGTGCTGACTCGGAATCCCCAATATCGCCTCCAGTCATTGATCAGCAAAATCAAAATCTTGATATTTAACTAGTACTAATAGCACAGGGGGCACAAATCACTTGTTATGAAGTTCATATCATTTTTAAAGTATCTCTGAACGCTTATCATGAATGCCTTGGAAACTTGGCTACTTTACCCGCTGTTGTATGAGGCTTGAAGCATTGAATGCTCGCCACCAAGGAACAACAACTTAAACTTTGAGATGTGACTACAAGTTTAAAAAGTGATCTAAATCTGTAAAACAGCTCTTTGCCACAAAATCATCTCTTTGTTCTGCCCATGATTAAGTAGATTTAGTTATTGGAGATATCAATGACCTGCAAAGTCAAGTAAATGCCCTTCATCCCCACGAGTATTCTCAGGGTATTGTTTCCTCTTTGGGAGAAGTAGCGCCCCAGGTATTGGTTCATAAAGTCCAGCTTAACCCCTCCAAATAGCACTTTTAAACCGTTATTCAATGAGAAGTACGTCCCAAGAGAAGGGAGCATCTTCTCTCTCGTTTATTAATAAAAAAGTGCTATGGAAAAAACCACCAACAATCAATAGCTTAAACACCTGAAAAACTGTCTTAATCGCATAGCTCAGGACACTATGTTACCTTGACTAATGAATTGCCATACCTGAAATGATGCTAAGATAGCCTTGCTTCAGAAATTTGGGAGCGACCTAATTTTATCTGCCCAAAATAAACATTTATGAAAATATACATAATAATGGATTAACCATTAAAGAGTTCAATCATCAATTTTATCTCGAGGCTCAGTAGGTCACAGGAACATCATCTTATCTTGTATGGTGCTATAACCGTCTCCTTTTCAGAATTTATAATATGCTTAATATCCTACTTAATCTTAAAGTGGAGAATTTCAACCTCACATCTCTCCTCCATATCAAAGAAGTTATCTTAGAGATTCATGATGAAATACTAAACCAAATGGGCTACCCCTTTTTGAAAACGATAAGCCACCACCTCAAGTACCAGTTTTTATGCCCCCACTACACCTACACTGGAGTTATTTTGCATTTATTGCAAGAGAACAACAGCACTATACTCTTTTGTTGAATTCGTAAAATAGGGTGGCAAAAGGTCATTCATTATAGAGCAGGATTCTCCCTATGCTAACAACAATAAAGTGTCTTAATCTTTTAGTTCTAGTTCTAGTTATATGCCCAGTACACTGGGATGTTTTGTGTAAGCTGCTCCTGTAGAAATCTGTACCTCTTACAATTCAAAAAAATAAGTTCTTCAGCTTTCTTATTTTTACATTGGTTAAATACCAAATCAAACTTTCTCTGCAACTCCTCTAGTGAGAGCCAAGCATACCCATTAAATCTTTCAAATACATTGAAAAGCCCTGATCTTGGCCACGGCAAAATACTTATCTTGATTTGCTAAAAAATACCTAAAAAAAGTTTCTGGATCATGATTTTTAATTTGAATTTTAATATTTTGAGTAGAGGTGGTCATTCACAAGGTTAGATTCTAACTATAACTGTTATTAGTTATCTGGTTAACGTTATATCCTCCTAACTTATCCAGAAAATCAAAAGTGGCTTTGAACTTGATTCACAAAGCTTATATGGGACGGCTGATAATCAGTCTAAAAAGTCAATCAGGGCTTATTCTGCCTTAACTCTCTGATTTGTTAAGCTTTTATTACCACTCCTTATATTACATCAGAAAACAATATATAAGAACTACTTATCAGATTACAGCTAATTGCGGGAGCTCAATTGTATAAATGACAAAACCCCTCGCTTTTTGGATATTGGATACCCAATATTTGATTTCCCACTTAAAAATAAAGGGGACCTAAAAAATTGAACATGCCTCATCATTTATCCCACCTCTATAAGCAAGTAGAGCACCAGAATTTGAGGGCTAAAACTAAGCTACCACATGTGGCTTTGGAAGCTGACTACGGGATACTTCTATACGCCCCCCATTGAAATAACACCTGGCTCTCAAGTTATTGCGGATTTGGAGACCAATATTCATGTCCCTCTTAATCAAGCTTTAGAGCTAAGCAAACACCATGACTTCTATTTCAAAGAAGCGTTAGCCTGCCCTGTGATCTTGGATCCCACCTATGGGAAAACTATCTACATTTTAACAGGAATATAACAAATCAGACCCTCTAAGTCCTCCAATATGCTCCCATTATTAATATGAAACTATGCCCTTTTAAAATTATCACCAATGAGAGCTGGGGTCCCTACAAGTTTAAGGGTTAGATCCTCTACCCACAATAACTCTGGTTGAAAGTAAAATTGGAGACAACATTACTCTCAATAAACGCCAGAATGTTGAAGACTTCCTTGAGGAATATAGTAAAGGCTTTTCATCTGGACCAATCGACTATGGAAAAATGTCTTAAGTAGCTTAAATTAAGTTCAAGTTTAACCCTCCATTTAAATCTTGAGCATAATGAAAGTCTAAAGTCAAAGAAGCTCAAGTAGCCCTTGAGCTGAAGCAACTATTAGAATCAGTGTTACTTTGCCTTCCAAAAGCTCACAGGCTTCTCCACTTTTAAAAATTGGGAAAAGGATGGCGAACACATTGTTGTCTTGGATATCGTCAACTAAATTCCATTACACAAAAGGATAGTTATCCTTTGCCATGTATTGATGATTCCTTACGCTTTTTGTCAGTATTGGAATTCAGGCTAATTTTAAGCTCTCTGTTGCATTTTACACCTGAATTTCAACAATAATCCAGCAGAGAGTTAATCCTCTCAACTTCTGGAACAGATAGTTTTAGGGGATTTATTACTTAAATTACAATAGGGAAACTTTGAATAATACTGATAAGTTAATTGTTATATAAATTTTATTATTTTGGCCCTGGCAATCAGAAAAGCAAACCCTTTATGATATCTCGCTGCTTAGTATATCAATCACTTTATTGGCTGAAAAAATGAGAGGTACAAGTGATTTGGAAAAGTCTGAGAAATGTCAAAGTAGAAAATATGGGGTTTTGACCTATTGGAGCTCTTGAGACTCGCCTCGCTTCACCTTGATGAGCAAAGGAGGGTCAATAGCAGTTAAGATAAACCCGTGAGGCAAGGTTTCTTTATATCTAAACTAATAAACTGGTTTAAAATATTGACATCTTGTTGGACCCCCTCCAAGCTATAAAAGGGGTGGTCTCTACTTAGGTGGTTGAACTAGACTACAGGGGGGATGGGGAGGATACTCTGAATCACTCCACTGATTTCGCTGCGGTTTGATGCAACCCTACTACCCACAATAGGGTTATTTGGCCAAGAAGGGGGTTAGATATCTTATCCCAATTTATGGGATTCCACCGAGAATTGACCAGGGTTTTAAATGCGATATTGTACTTACTAAACTCTATTACACTCTTATTGCCATATTGAACATTTAATTGTCCAAAATTGCCCCTTCAAGGGTGTTAGGGGGAGAATAAGTGCGCAAGAACCGGCCATAGACTCAGTTGGAGTAACTATAGTAGCCAGAGATTTAATAGAGTAACCATACCCTCGCTTATAAGTGACTACAAAAGGGTTTTAAATAGACCTGAGCTTCTCAGTTCTAGGATTGATACAATTCTGATAATATAACACCAAGTCTGATTCTTGGAAGGAGGGAAGAGGGGGCCTGAGCTCATTTTCTGCTTTCCCTCTTTTGTTGTCTTTGCCAAATTGGCCATAACCTCTGATTGTAACTGGATGAGGTGCTGGGCCAAAATTTCATGGCTTGATCAGGGTAAGTTCTAGAAAAGAATTATCTTTGGCTAACAAGGCTGGCACCCCAGGTTCTTGACCATACAGCACCAGAAAAGGAGACAACTTGCGGATCCAGTGGTAGCTAATATGGTAGGTCATTAGGGCACTTGTAAATAGAGATACCAGTGAAGAGGGTCTTAATTGGCCATCTTTCATAGTATTAGGACCAAAGTTCCATTAAATTTTTTTTCTTTTGCACCATTTGTGGATGGGTTATAGAGGCTAAGAAGAGCTGTTGAGCCCCCATTGAGGTAGCTAGGATCTTTACCACTCTTGAAGGAAATTTTTCCCATTTTCACAGAGAAGGACTTGAGGACAGCCATGGAGGGTGCTAAATGTGCTGATGGAGAAACTTGGCGGTGGCCTTTGCAGTTTGGTCAGGAAAGGCCACAGTTTTAGACCCATTTATAAAATGATTAATACCTTTCAGGGTATATTATTTACCCTAACAGTCTGGGATAGAGGGCCCACCACATCTATACTTATCATGTGGAAAGGCTGTTGAGGGGTGGTAGGCTGTTATTGATACTTGGTATTGAATCTAGACTGCTTTTTACAGGCCAGAAAGGCATCCAAAAACTTCAGTTATGGACTCTATGATGCCCTCCCACTAGTATCGTTCTTTAATTCAATCATATGTTTTTTGTACTCCCCTATGCCTCAGGATAGTGTGAGACTCTAGAATCACAGGTACACGTTCTGAAGGCCGGAGATAGGACAACCAGTTCACCCCTATTATCTTGTATACTTTTCACTTTCCACTTTGGTATTTCTGGAGTGCCGAGCTAACTTCTTTTGCACAGGTTCATCCTCATCAGCCCATGTGGCAGAAGTCATTAGGATCTCATGTAACCTCTCAGCTTCATTATTGTCCTGGTGAAGGACAGGCAGCCGCGTTAAACCATCAACGGTCATATGGCTTAGTCTCTTCCCAATGCTCAATTTTCATGTCATAATGCTGGAGCTTAAAAGCCCAGCAAGCCAACTGTCCCTTAGGGTCCTTAATATTCTGCAACCACTTCAAGGAGGCGTGATCAGAAATCACTTTAGATAAACTCACATATAATAAAGGGTGGTAGTATTTTAAAGTGAACAAGAATGTAAGGCACTCCTTTTTCAGTGACGCTGTAGTTACGTTCATCCTTCAAGAGCATCTTGCTGAAGTACAAATGGGATGATCAACCCCATTTTCATCCACTGAGCCAAGATAGCTCCAACGGCTTAGTTAGAGGCATCCGTGAGCAACATGAAAGGCTTGACATTGTCAGGGTGGAGGAGGATAGGCCTTTGTTGCAATAGCTACTTCAGGGTCTCAAATGCGGCTTTTTGTTCATCACCCCAATAAAAGGATTGTTTTTATCCAAGAGGCGGGAGAGGGGCTCATTAAGCTGGGAGAATTTGGGGATGAATTGTTGGTAATACCCCATCATGCCCCAAAAAAATTTGATGTTAAGAAGGTTTTGTGCGCAGGCATTTTGGAGATAGCTTCAACCTTGTCTTAGAGGGTGAATCTTATCTTGAGAGACTTTTGACCAATGAAATCCAGCTTCTTCTGGAAGAATGTACATTTGGAGGCTTAAACTTGATGTTAGATACCTCCAAGCGTTGGTACTATTCTTTAAGTGCAGGAGGTGCTCGTTGAAAGTTTTGAGAAAACTGTGTCATCATCAAGATAGACTATCACACAACTCAGTTTAATATCCTGGAGAATGTGATCCATCACCCGTGAATGGTTGCAGGTGCATTGCACAACCACTGAAGTAGCTGAGTGGGTTGTATCAGTCCTTTAGGAGCAGATAAGAGTACATTCTCCTGGTCTTGGGAGAAAGGTCCATTTGCCAATACTCACTATCCAGGCTCATAGCGGAAAAGAACTTTAATTCTGAGAGTTGGTACAGAGCTTTGCCAATATGGTGGATAGGGTTCTATCTTTTTGGTGGAGTCGTTCTGTTTTCAGTAGTCTGTAATACCTGATGATCTTTATCCTTTCTTATTTATCAATAGAAGAGGGGACGACCAAGGGCTTTAAGACGGCACCAACAACCTAGCGTTTAACAACAGTTTGATGTCCATACGCATCTGAAACTCCATAATTTTAATTTGCAATAGGGTTTGTATCATATAGGGTGAGCGTCCCCAATGTCGATGGTATGAGTCCAACCCTTAATGTGCCTGTAGTCAGTATCAGTTTTAGAAAAATGTCATTAAAGGCTCTAGTAGAGTGTCAACTTTGTCAAGCCCAGCTGGGGTTAATTCATCAGAAATATGTACAGAGGGCAGAGTACATAATGATTAGTACACAAGTAAGCCCATATCCGCCATAGACCCAATGCAGTGAACCTGCTTGATTTCTTCAATGAGAATTAGCAGGCCTCTTCTAATCTATTGATGATTTTTTACAGCCATATCCTTTTTAATAAGATTCCTAACAGGAAATTAATAGGGCGTTGATAAGATTTGTCTAGTACGCCTGGCAATACTCTGGGCTCCAAAGGGCTAACTCTGTCAATGCTGATAAGGTGTAATAGACAGTTCTTTGGAAATTCAAGGTAATCTTAGCGTTAATCACCTTTTTTCATTTGCCATAATTAAAACCACTTCAGAAGCTTAGAAAGGGATTCCCTCTAGAGCGTCCACTGATTGTGGTAACATCTTTGTTTTGTTGTTCCACCTTTGTGTAGTGTAAGGATAAAGTGGAGGAAGGATGCTCAACTGTGCAAGAGTATTCCTTTTTATTAACATCGTATTTGGTTAAAATCAGGGAAACCTCATAGTTAAGCATGTAGAGATAGCCCTTCCACAAGTTAATAATCCCTTCATACGTGAGCATTATATTGGGTGCCAATGAGTAGATCATAGGTATTGTTAGCCAAGGCCACCATGGGGGCTAAAAAGATGAGCTTTACAAATTGGATGTGCAGATATGAGTAGGCACCAATAACGCAAGTGCTGACAGGACCAGCAGTTCCAAACTCTTGGGTGTAGTCAAGGTCAGAGGCAGCTCAATCTTTTTTGTGAGGTTCTGATGATACCACGTTACTGTGGATCCAGTGTTAAGAATAGCTGTCCCACACTCCATTGACGACGACCTCCACCTTGATTAATGTTCCACCCAAATTGGGGTAAAGGTAGAAATTATGTAAGCGGAGAGTAGAAGCAAGTCTTTTGGCCCTTTCAAAGTATTTGTCTTGATAGACTGCAGGGTATGAATGCAATGAGTGGATCAAATCAGTGTGGCAACGAGCTGGTCAACGTCACTTGCATTATCAATAACCTCAAAATCCTTAAGCACTTAATATAGGCAAGTTTGTCGTGGTACCCTAGCCGTGTCTACTCTTTCCAGGTTAAACCTTTCAAGTACACTTAATTCAACTAGAGCTCCTAGATCATAATAGCCGAAATCTTCACCAATCACTTCAGATTCATCATTTGAGGGGTTTTCAAAGCACAGCAAAGAGTCCATCAGACAGGGAGTAGGTTCCAGGAATCGCTTATAATAGGAGAGGGTTGGGGATCTCTCTTTGACACTATTAACTTTTAGAGGAGGTGTTGTAAGTGTCAAGGACTTACATCTTGCCTTTTTATTTACAGGTTTCAGATTGGAGAAACCAGAGGAGAAATTGAGGGAGATATAGGAAGCGTCTTGGAGGGACGTGACAGTTAACTTATTTTATAAAGCTTCTCTGGAGAAAGCGGAGAGCAAGGCAAAGGGTTGACGGCCTTCACTTGCTGACCTTTTGGAGCTGAAGATGGAAAGGAGCACTGCCCCATCACTGCTAATATTCTCTATCTATCTTCACAGGGTTGAGTAGCATCTATTTGCCGCAGCATTGAGAGAGCAGGTTGCCCTGGGGAAAAGCCATGGGAGAGGCTAAAGGGGTCAGAGTTGATTCTAGCCTCAGAGCTGTTTGCGTAAGGTCAAGCTCCTAAAAAGTCCACCACCCCTAGCAGAGCCTCCTTGATATCACTTACATTTTGGAAGGTGCGCTTGACTGCAGAAATATGCATTTCTAAAGAGGTATGGGCCGCCAAACCATCCAAGACAACAGCAATAGCGTCGTCTAGAGGGAGTATCTTTGCAAGCAGGAGATGGTGGGCTTCAATATAAAACCGCAACAAAAGAGGTGATTGATTCTCCCTTTTTCAGGCGATGTCTCATAAAGGCCTGTTTCTTTCTTTGCAAACTTTGTGTGGGCCAAATTCATCATTGAGGGCTTGCTTAACCTCCGCCCATGTGCTGAGGGTGGCCATTGTTGGAACCATTATCTTTTGAGTCACACGACTCAACCATGGAAGGATGTATTTAAATTTTTGTTGGTCAGTTGCTCTTTTTGTAACTGATGCATAAATGAAGAGGAAGGAGGAAATAATGCCCTCACCCAGGATGAACTTATTTCCAAAGGGGGTTTTATGAATAAAGTGCTGAATGAGCTTTTTAAGGCGAGACAAACACTGGCTAAATGTTGTTCCAGAGTATCTAACCTAGGGTCAATGTCAGATATGAGGTTGTGAGGTTTAGTTTTCCCCACTAACCTCAATTTTTTAATTATATTTTATGGTGTAAAGGCCTCATGTAGTGAGCACCACTTGTTGGAATTTATGCTACTCTTATGCTCGCTGGTATATTTTACACCTGAATTTTATCAACATTCTGCAGGAGAATTAATCCTCTCAACTGCTGGAATAAATAGCTTTAAGAGGCTTTATTACTTGTCATTATATTAGGGAAACTTTGAAAGAACTAAAAAGTTGGTTGTTTTCTAAATATTTTATTGAGTTAGACCCAGAAATAAGATAGCAAACCCTTTCAATATCTCGCTGCTTAGTATTTAAGTCACGTTGAGTCTCAAAATGAGAGTTACAGAAAATTTGAAATAGTCTGAGAAGTGGCAAATTAGGGAATGTAGGGGTTTTTGATAATCAGAGCTAACGAGGCTTGCCTTGCTTCAACTCAATGGCCAAGGGAGGGTTGATAGCAGGTAAGATAAATCTATGGGGAAAAGTTTTTTATTTTTGAACCATTTAACTGGCGAAAAAATATTTAACCTTGTTGGACCCTGTTAAAAACTTAGGGGCTTTGCTGCTCATTCACGAATATTAACCCCTAATTGTAACTTACACAGGTTTTGTTTGTGCACTCTTTGCGTTGTCTGATAATATATGATATATGATTGGTAATGGTATGAAGACTATTATCTGTAGTTGAATAGATTACTATTTTCTGGTCCAATGCTTGACTGATATTTCTCTTTGTATATACTCTAGATGCCCTCAATAGAGATTTAATTTTCTTATCAACCTAACTTGATCCAAATTCAGATTCTTAGTTTACAGCATTTCCTCTGGTGACACGAAGTCAGCAGCAATTCCTGTCTCAGCTCAGCTTCTCTTCTCAGGATCCTCAAATTTTACTCTTTATCCTTCTATAGAGTTCCAATATAAAGCACAAAGCAATTTCGTCTCTGAAGATGAATAGACTAATAATAAATTCTGCTTATTATGTTTTTGTTATTAAGTTAGTTCTCAGGGAAATTTATAGAGGGAACTAGGCGCCCAGACCTCAGTTAGAACCTCAATGATGAAACAGCAGCCGTTGCCATTAATTTACCATTTATCATCTCACCAGCGATGGTCTTCTCCATCTTGGTTAGGATTCCTTTGTTAGACATCCTTGAGACCTAAAATGGAAAGAGTCAGAAACGTGTCCCTAACGTTGCCTACAAGATTCCAGTGAACCAACCATATCTGGCAAGCAACCTTTTTATGGAATTGGACTTTTTACCCATTATGGCATGTCACAAACCAACTGATCAATTAACTAGTTGCAGGTAGCATCACACGCCTCACAACTTGCTCATTAAATTCTTAATCTGTCAGTGATGAAACCTGACCAATCTCAATTGGTACACCTGATAGTTAATTATTGATCAACTATCAGATGCCTCCATTTTGTTGGCAACTCTGCCTGACAAGATCTTAAGCATTCACCCAGATCAATCCCTGATGGATCTAAACCAGGCAAATTTACCTAAAATACCCCAAACATTGTTAGCCCAAATTCGGAGTCAACTGATATCCAATTCACTTGGTATAGGAAATATCCCCTAGCGACACATGGTAATCAAGATGGCTAGAAATTTGAACAAAATCCAAACATATACCCCTCTTTCATAGATTTCCAGCAAAAATAGGATCAGGACAGGAGAATACCGCTTCGTACACCAGGTTGAATACTTCTTGGGTTCAAGCGGATTATGGTTGATAAGTACTCAACACTGCTCAGGACAACCTTTGGCATGTGGCTCTCTTTCCCTTCTCCTTGCTACCGCCTACTCAGAGCGCAGTCCCCATGACCTTCTGTTGTGCCAGCCTGATCAATTTACTCATGATTATACTCTTCCCAGGATCCAGTTTTCCGCCAATCAAGGCATATGCCCACTGTCATATTCAGGGTTCTTGGTCTGGCATCCTCAATTTCCTGATTTTTATCCTCGTCTTGAAAGTAGATTCTTGCCATCAATATTCATCTTTCAGCGTAATTAAGAATGCTTGCTCATATTTTCTCATGTTATTTTCCTGTAATAGCTTCTTGGCTCATATCATTTTTAATTCTTCTCTGGAGAGCTTATCTCATTAATTTTGAGATTAATATCTCCAAAATTATAGCTAAATTGACAAGAGTGTTTAATGTCGACTATCATAATAGTCTAACATCCCCCCTCTCATCCAGCTCATATGTCAAATTTGGAGTCTTGGTATCAACACTTGCTCGACAGCATGTCTGATAAAGATGTTCAGCTATTCCAATTGATGAGTTGATCTGCGCAATGGAACCTCTTCTATGGTCCTCTCAGAATTTATACTCCCAGCAAAGTACCCGTGGCCAGTCCTTATGTGTAATTACTGGAAATGGTATCTAAAAATGATGAAACCAGGTTAGCAATCATCTCAAATGACTCATAACCAATCCTCCCTCTGTTGTTAATTCCCAAGTTAGACTTCATAACGCTCCTGGATTTGGCACCATTTGTGGATAATCCTACAATCATCGTTAGACCTCCTGAATCATTGATCTCCACTATCAATTGATTGTTCTTCACTGGATCGGACTTGCTTCCAGAGTTCCTTTTCCAACTTGGCTCGTTTTACAAACCAGCTGTTCTTTCAAACAAACTAGCTATCAGAAACCACAAACATTCTAAACTCCCCTACGCAGAATTGAGGACCTGAGTAACCTAGGCTCTATCCATAGCTCTGAACCCCTCCAATCTCAAAACATCCTAGAATGAGACGTTGCAGCCTATGCTCTTTGCTTTGCTAACCAAGTTCTTCGAAGTTGGGCCACAAAGCTTCCCGCCTCTCCCAGATTCCATCGCTCATTATGCTTTCTTTTCTATGAAGCTTGTAGTCATCATCTGCAGGGTGCCATTTGCTCCCTACATGACTATCTTGTTTCTGGCAAATACCATCAGTACCTTCCTAATGGCTTTGATTGGGGAAATGATTCAGCAACCCTCGCCTAGTATCCCTAGCTTGATGCCTGCCCATATGTCCAATGTTCATGATGAAGCCCATCGGCAAGTGCTCAAGACCAATATTCCAACTCTGGTGCCATAACGTGATTAATTGGGGTTATTTGCTGACTGCCTCTTCTTGTTCTGTTGCTTCCCTCCCTGATCTGGTGTATTGCGTTTGTCAAGTACCAACATTTCCACTTCTCTTCTCCTAGTCACGTTTTCACAGGGATCAGCCTCCTCTCAATGAACTTGGCTTTGAGTAGGTCAAGCCCTTGCTAGCATCCAATCTCACATAGATTTTGATGGTATGTTTATTCCTACTGCATTACATACTCCCTCCCCCAAGAGGCGACATATGCGGAATCATCCCCAAGTTGAGGACAACCAATAAAAAATATAAGAATATATCTTTTTTCTATACATTTTTTACAAATTTTTCAACTATATTTTTATCAATCTTTTATTTTTTTTCTTTTTTTGTATGGGACATGACCTTCAAAGGTTCAGCGGTCCATCTTTTTATTTATTACCAAAATTGGTTCTGAGGTATACTTAGACCTACCAGTTTTCTATGGTTCAGAGTTCTTATTTTAAGACTTAACCATCTAATTTTGTTTCAGCGGTCCTTTTTTTCAGACTTAGCCAAATAATCAGGACATAACCATCCTAATGGTTCAGCGGTCCTTTGGGAACACTCTTTTTTTATTTTTTCATCAATCCACTGCTTTAAAATACTTAGCATGGACTCAATTCACTATCCTTCTATTCAAGAGGTTCTTGATGGAATAGGCGTCCCTCGCCATCTAGGGTAATAATTTCAAATGGATCTGACCACAATGCATCTAGTTTTTTTCTTCTCCAAAAACCATGCGTATCACAATAGGCAAGTTTTTTGCCTATTTCGTTTCTAATAAGGCGGTTGGTTCTTATCAGGCATCGTTTTTGCTCTAATCTTTTTCTTTAAGGTCATATCAAATGCTTGTGATTGCACTTCAATAAGGATATTTGACATTCTGGGCAGGTACTTCTTGTCACTCATCCTCAATGTTGGTTCCACCACCAAATATAAAATTGGCGGCAATGCGGCATTTCTTCCATATAGCAACTCAAATGGCATTTTTACCATCACCATATGATGACTTATGTTGTATGCGAATTTGACTGAACTAAGACATGTTTCTCATGAAAAATGTTCTCCCTGCGATCAGCTTCCTCGGCGTCATGGCCAGCGTTCCATTGACCCATTCTATTATTCCGTTCATCTCTGGCAGGTAAGGTACAGAAATGACTCCTCAGATCCCCATTATTTCATTCAAATGCAGGATCACATGGGATGTGAAATTCGTTCCATTATCACTCAACAAGACCTGCAGGAATCTATGTTGGTTACTACTTGATCCAGGATAAACCTTGCTGTGCTTGTCACGTCTACTTTCGCCAGTGCCTTCATCTTAACCCATATCGTCAGATAGTCAATCACAACTATGATGTATTTGTTTCCCCCGGTACTCATGGTTAATGGTCACATCTCATCTATTAACACTGTATGCCATGCAAATCCAGGTAAGACCAGTCAATATACAACCTTATTCTTGTGAGGCATGTGCAACTGGCACTCCACACAACAAGCCAGATAATCCACTACATTGTAGTTGATGGACTCCCAGTAATATTACTGGTGAATGTGATCAGTTGTCTTCCATAGGCCTCCATGCCTGACAACTTTATGTTTGGCTTGAACAATAGCCGCTTGTTCCAATGGCTTTGGAACTAATAATTGTTTCTCATCGATCATCTTGAAGACTTGTTCATCCATGGTCTTGGTGTTTCTCATCTCTTTTCAAAGCACACCTTGGATTTCTCAGGTCTTGTTCCCATTTTCACCTTTGACCATTCTCTGGAATAGCTCATCCACTTGCTGTATTCCACTTAAACCATTGGTATCCCATATAATCCATCCACATTCTTATGAGAAGATTCAGCTTGGTGGACTATCTCATAATTGTAAGCCTGTAAATTTAATGCCGTTGGGCCATTCATCCTTCCAGTTCTCTTAAATTGTGTAGCCAACACAATAAGGAGTGGTCTGTCACCACTTTGAAGTGCATCCCATAGATATACATCAAAAACTGTTTACAGGCGTAAATTACTGCAAGAAATTCACACTCAGTCACGGTGTGATTCCTCTCAGCTGCTAAGAGTGTCTGACTCACATATGCTACTGGATGTTCATCCCCAAGTTCATCCACTTAGCTCAGGACAATGCCAATTGCTGTTAACAAAGCATTGGTCTGTTTTATAAATTCTCAATTGAAATTTAGATATTTCAATATTGGAGAATTTGCTAAATACTAGCATAATCCATTGAAAGAACTCTAGCCTCTTCATTCCAAACAATTTCTTTCAGATCTTTCAGCAAATGGAAGAGGGACTCAGAAATTCTTATAAAATCCCAAATGATGTTTGATAGTATCTGAACATTCCATGGAACACTTATATCTCAGATGACACTCATTGGTACAGCCATTCGCTCAAGGGCCTCAATCTTCTGGCTTGGGGCTGCAATCCAATAGAGTTGATTACAAACCCCAGATACTCCAACTCCTTCTTGAAGGTGTTGCACTTCCTCAGCTTGATCATCAAGTTAGCCATTGATAGTCGCTTGATAACTTTTTCAAGTGGTGTAAATGTTCAGTGAATGTCCTACTGAACATATTTATATCGTCCAAGTACACCAGGACGCATGAAAACTTCAGGTCATTCAATATGGCGTCCACGGCCCTGTGGAAAATTGCAGGTGCATTGCATAGATCCTGGGGCATCCTTGTTGGTTAATACAGCCCCTGCGCGGTGATAATCATGAATTTCTCTTGGTCTTCCCTTGCCAAATCAATTTGCCAATATCCAGATATTAGATCAATTGCGGAGAAATACTTCACTTCTCCCAATCAATCTAGTGCATTGTCAATCTGTGTTTGTAAATATGAATCCTTCTTTGTAATCTTATTCTGCTTCAAATAAACAATTACCACCCAATTTGAGCCGTCCTTCTTCTTCACAATAGTAAGGGCTTTCCCAGGGACTCAATGATGGAACTAGAAGTCCATGCTTCACTAGTTTACAGATTTCCTCTTCCACATTCACTTAAGCCACATTTGACTGTCGAATCAGTCTCATTCTTATTAGCAAACTTTCCTGGTGTCAACTTTGTGCATTACATTTCTACTGCATCCTAAATTGTGTCACTCTGAGAAAATACTTCATGGTACTTGTCGAATAATTTTTAGCACCTCCTCCTAGCGTCTGTCTGTCAGATCAGCGAGTTGCTCTCTATCAACTAATAGATTGATACTTTCAGTAACCCCTGCCAGTAATCCCATTTCATTGAGGGTCCCAAAACTGTGAAATTTCCTCAATTTAGCTATCAGGATTAGATGAACAAATGTGATGATCTGAAAACTTCCCAATCATCATTGGTTTTTTACTCAGATTTGCCAGAAGAAATTGAATTTCTCCATAGCCCGGCATAATTATTCCAGGAGCCACCCATGGCTCTACTCTGGACTTCTTTTAGGGGCTTCCAACCTCTCCATACAACAACTCAGATATCTCCAATATCAACCCTGTGTCAACTATGATCTGCAATCCTAGTGGTATGATCCTCAAATTCTTAATCCTCAATGGAATTCACCAATTTTCCAGGATTATTGTCAGCATTTTTTGTCGCTTCTGGCCAACTAAGTGGTAACAAATAGGGACAATGCCATCTTTGTAGATCAGATTGATGAAGTTATTCCATCTGAACAGTGGAGCTTCCCCATCTTTTTGATAAACCAATGGTAACGTCTGACTCAATATGGTCAACATACTATCCTCAAAGTTACATTTAACTACATATAACTGCAGAAATTAAACCCCAATCAGTATATCATAATTTTGAAAAGCTTTTCTTTCCACTCAAACTCACTTTTGAGAGAATTTATAATAAAAAGTTTATTTTATCCACCGCTACCTGGCCAAGACCTTTTCCCATTTGATGCCCTCAGATCTGATACCTACTGCTCCAAGGTGGGGCAGCGGTGATCCACCTCCCAGCATTTTCCACCCGGCAGGAAACAAATTAAGATGGGCTCAAATAGTCTGCCAAACTCTAATGGCCAATTTATTCCTCAACAGGACTTAGTGCTTCACCTTGCGCGCATCTACCTGACTCGCCCCCATCCTCTCGCCCTATCCAAATCCACCATCTGATATTGCCTCCATGTCAACTATGGGAGTTTATTCCCATATGCTGACAAAGCAATTATCAAACTCGCTACCACTGCCTTCGCACCAGCTGGCTTTATTAGTTTCCATCCTTATAAGGGCTATTTCAACATAGGCTTCTAAATGGAAGCAGATGCTACAGTGGCGGCGTTAACTCCACTCATAAATGAAAATACCCCCATCCCCACCACCCAAACTCATCTCCCTGATGACACCACTCTAGTGGTGTCATTTGCCAACCTCTTTTCACATCTCCCACCCCATGTTCTTTACAGCAAGTTGATGACCGGGCTTTTGTCTTATGGCACTCAGCCCAACCTGGTCTTTGCTGTTCCTTCTGGTATGGAGCGCCTTGCTGGCCCTCGCGCCACTGACACTATTACTCCCCACCTCCCTACCAACACCTAACAAATCCCCCATGTTCTTGCATCGCTGCAGCACCTGAGTATTTCTTTTAGGCTCATGTCAATTGCGATTGACTGATTTGTCCCATTTGATTTGCTCTTGACCACACTAAACAGTCCTGCCCCATGCCAATTCCTTCAGTTCAATTTCTGAACCATTTCAGCATTGTCTGAATGGGGCGTTTTGTTGCCCCCTCCCACCCAACATTTTTGCACGTTGACTCAACATGGGAAGTCAGCCCCCACCAAATCCTCAGCCACACTCCCACCCTGGGCACCAACTGCCCAATCAGAGTCAGTCCTGGACCACCATTTGCACCCAAGTGCCCCAATTGAATCCTACCCTCCCAAAGTCTCCATCCACTATTCGCGTAAACCATAATCTTTGGGATTTATTGGATGAGGTTGACGAGACAGGTGGGTTCTCATGAATAAGGATGCTGAAACTGGTGAAGAAAGCCCAATTGATTATGATTGGGCTGAATTTTACAATTCAGATTTTGACAAATCCTTCTCCCCCAAACGATGTGCTCCTAAACCCAATGCTGCCCCCTACCAAAGTGACCACCAGCTTGCCATTGCAGCGGTGGCCTCACCCCTTTGCAGCCAGCTCCTCAAAGCAGTGGCCCAATCAATTGATCAGTTCAATAAAGGGCTGAGCACAATCGACTTCCCCCCTGATTTCCCCAAAGTGGCACGGGAGGAAATCTTCAAATTGCTTGATGATGCCAAAACTGCCGTCGTTCATATGGCAAAACTAGCTGTACATGACCCAGCCTCTAAAACTACCCACCAAACCCTCTCCAGCTCGGCCCAACTCCCAGATGCCCGCATCCAAGCAGAGCATCCTGTGGCGGAGTTAATGGAGGCTGTCTTCCAAGCTGATCTTGAGGTAAGTAACTGATATTTCACCTGTCTTCATCCCCACTATGCTAATGCCCCAACGCCATGGCTCTCTGCGCTTAACCGCTTTTACAAAAACTGTGATTCTTCCCAATTTGCTAAGCCTGTAGAAGACCCGCCTAACCCTCCCTCCCCCTATGCCATGGTGGGCTAGCGGTCTCTGCTACCTGCCTGGTAAAAAGTTTTTTGTCTCTTTTTTGTTGCCCGGTGGTGTGGGTTTATCACGTTGTATTGGCAATGTCCGTCTCCTGGTCAGCGTACCTCAAATAAATTTAAAAATATCATAATTTTAGTTGGACAAAACTATTGCTGGGGAGGATACCACTAAGGAACTAAATCAGAGTGGTAGAGTGCTATACGCTCCGTAGGAGATGATGGTATTTGTCCTGGCTGTCCCATATTCTTTCTTGTGTTCTAAATTGGGCGAAATTCTCATCTTCTTCATCAGCTTGGTTGAGACAATAATGATAGGCGCTCCACTGTCAACTATCACCTTCACCCATATTTGATTAATCAATATATCTGTATATGTACACTTGAAGTATTGTAAAATCATGTTTACTGAGTGTATAGTGGCATTATTTGCCAAATTGAGGGTGTGATATTTGCGCTGATAGATCAAGAAATGATTCCTTGATTGTGCTAAGGGGGATAGACAGGTTTGCCTCATCTAATTTGAACTTGCTCAAATCTTCCAGATTCTCCTTGGCTCATATCTTGTCTGCCAGTTATCACACATATGACGAGCAACTTCCTTAATTAATTCATGTCAATCCCCTTTGCTCTGGGCTTGGTTACGGCGTTCACATCCAAATTGACCATTTGACATAGTTGAACCTGAACGTTATCATTGACAAACAAATCACTAATGTCAATATCTTCATGTATGATATCATGGGGAACAGGTTTGTCCGCAGCTCTAGGCTGTTCCCCATCTAGGCTGTGGGCCCTTTTCCCAACTTCTGCTGGGGCTTGGAATCTTTTGCCTGGACCACATTCATCTGTTCCTTAGACTCCTTGCAGTGAACAGCGAAGGATTCTCTTCCTCCGCACTGATAACAACATTTTTCTTTCTTGTTGATTGTTTAAACTCTTCAGGCTTATTCCAGCACGGTTCAGTTATTGGACTCCTTAGCACCCTCAGTCCCCTTATTAGTATTCGTTTTCATACTAGATTTAGTTTGAAACTTCTATTCAGAGCATCAAAGGTAGCTCCTAATATTTTCAAATGAACCACCATTTGTGAGTTGGTAATCTTCACTGCAAACATGGAAGACATCATTTGGTGAAAATTGCAAAATGGCCAAAGGGCTGCTTGTAGTGTGATCCATGCTTCAAAAGCATCCAGCACTTTTGCTCTGAAAAAATCTGTGATTCTTTTTAGAAACAATTTCTGAAACTCGCTAAGGATTTATCCTTCTGTAAATGGATTCCTATGAATTCTTGCTTGAACTTCGACATGTGCATGGGACTTTCAAAATGTTTTATGGTCGCCTTGGCCTCTGAGTATGACCAGATGTCTCCCTCTAGATGGGGTACACTAGGTTCTGAAAATTAGTGTCCAAACAGTTAATCACTGTCAAGGCTCTTTAACAATCACTGTACCTGAACATTGTCATGTTAAACAATTGTAAAAGTGTAGGGGCATTATCCCAAGGGAATGTGGGTAATTTTGGCGTAGCTTTAAATTCCTATAAAGTTTCTCTAGTTACCACTCTTGGTTTGGCTACTCAACTAACTTTAGTAGTTATTTGGGAGTCATCTTCAAAATAGCTGTGAATGTGATTGGAATATTTTGTGGAATAGTCACCTTTCCCAAGTGGAGTTCTTTGGGTCCTCTCTTCATCGTCAGTCGCCGCATAGGTCTCAAATTTCACAAATATGAGTCTTCGACTCTTCAACTTTCTTAATCAGCTGCTGTAAGTCTGTGTGAATGCCCATAATTGAATGTGATCTGCTTCATGTTTCGTTTTCAAGAATATAACTTCTCAAACTAAATCTACTTCCTTTTTCTTTATGACATTACTTTTCCTAGTAACTTATAGCCAAAACTAGAGACTTCTTGGACTTCTTCCTCAATCTTGGTAACTCTCTCCTCTAACGCAGCGATTTCTTAATGATCCGCAGAATATAAGGCGTTCTTGTTGACCGTTGCCAACTCCATCAAGAGTTTTCTTAACTCACTCTTGTATGACATCTTTCCCTAATGAATCGTACTCAACTACAGCTCCTGTAGTGAGCACCAGTTGTTATAAATCTAGGGGCTTAGCTGCTCATTCACAAATTTTAAACCCTAATTAATAATTTGCACAGGTTCAGTTTGTTCACTCTTTGCGTTTTCTGATGATATATGATATATAATTGATAATGGTTCAAGACTATTATCCATAGTTGAATAGATCACTAGTTTCTGTCCAACACTTGACCAGTATTCCTCCTCAAAATACTATAGATGTCCTCATTAGGGATATTCCTTATCCAACTAACTTTATTCACTCTCAGATTCCTAGTTTATGGCCTCTCCTCTGGTGACACGTAGTAAGCAGCAATTCATGTCTAAGCTCAGCTTCTCTTCTCAGAATCATCAATCCTTACTCTAAATCCTTCTAAAAAGTTTTCAATTGAATCACACAGCGATAATTTTCTTAGAGATGAATAGAACTAATAATGAACTCTACTAATGAACTTTTTTTTATTACTAGATGGTCCCAACCCGCTAATGATCTTTTTTTTATAAAGTGAATTCTCAAGGGAATTTATAGAGGAAATTTGGTGCTCAGCCCTCAGTTGGCACCTCAGCAATGAAACGACAGCTGTTGCCATTAAATTACCCTTCATCATCTCACCAGAGATGGTCTTTTCCATCCTAATTTAGAAATCTTCGTTGGACAACCTTGAGACCTAAAACGAAAAGAGTCAGAAAAGGTGTCCCTAACATTATCTACTCAATCCCAGTAAACCAACCATTTTTGGCGAGCAACCTGATTAGGTAATGGGACTTGTTACCCATTATGGCAGGTCAAAAACCAACTGATCGATTTGCTAGTTGCAGTCAGCATCACTCACCTTACAACATGCTCCTTAAATTCCCATATGGTTGGTGATGAAACTCAACTAATCCCAATTAGTACAGCTGATAGTTAGTTATCAATTAACTATCAGATGCTCCCATTTCATTAGCAATTCTGCCCGACAAAATCTTAAGCATTTACCTGGATCAATTGATGACAGATTTAAACCAGGAAAATTTACCTAAAATACCCCAAACATTGTTAAACCAAAATCGGGGTCAACTGATATCCTTTTCAGTCGCTATAGGGAATTATCCCCTAGCATTCCATGGTAATCTAGACGGCTGTAAATGTGGGCAAAAAAGATCCAACAGAGCCCCTCCAAGCCCATAAAAGAGGATGGTCTCCGCTTAGGTGGTCGAACTAAACTACATGGAGATGAAGAGGAGACTCAGAATAAGTCCCCTGTTTTTCCGTAGGTCTGGCGCAACCCTACTACCCACAATAGGGTTATTTGGCCGAGGAGGTTGTTAGACAACTTACCAATTCAAAGGATTTCACCAAGATTCAAATAGGGTTTTTGGTGCGATATTGAACTTACTTAACTCCAATACACTCTTTTTAACATAATGAACATGTAATTGTCCAACAGTTGTGACCTTTTTTGGTTATGGATCTCACCAGTAGGCATTAGAAAATCGATTTATTGCCTGAAGACTGTGAAAAATGCATCCTCATTCCTAGTGAAGGATTATTTGAGCTTACTTGAATGCCGCAGGGGTTATTTAGTGTCCCTACCACCTTCCAAAGAGCCTAAGATGGTTTATTATGTGATTTAAAACGCTTATGTGTTGTAATTTATTTTGACGATATCACTTTTTGCAAACTTTTACAAATCATATGGCCCATCTAAGGAGGTTTTCCGCCAATTACATCAGCTTCTTTAAAACTAAAGCCATCAAAATGCTCAAGTTTTCAAAGTGAAATTATTTTTTTGGGCCATAAGATAAGCAAAGCCAGATTATACTTAGGATGATAAGGTCATGGCCATTTCTAAGATGTCCTCCCCTAGATCCCTACATGAGTACTGGTCTTTTTAGGGATGGTGGGATATTATTGCCAGTATTTCCACACTTTTTGAACACCTGGGAGCACTTAATATATTTGTTGGAGAAAGGAATACCCTTACAATGGAAAGAGGAGCAAAATAGGCCTTTGGCATATTATGCGTAGCTCTATCCCACGCTACAACACTTGTGCATCCTAATTTGACAAACCCTTTTTACTTTTTGTAAATGCTAGCTTAATAGCTAAAAGGAGCTATATTACCCAGAACGACAAAAAATTAGTGTATCACCCCATATCATATTTTAGAAATACCCTGTCAAAAACCAAATACAACTTTAGCGTTAAAGAACAAGAATGTTTGGCGGTACTACTAGCTATTAAGCATTTCTGACCTTAATTATATAAGAATCAAATTATCATAGTTAATTACCATTTTTCATTTTAATAGCTTAACAAATGAAGGATACTGACGGGACATTATCCTGATGGGTGTTAATACTCTAAAACTACGTTTCTCATTATTCAACATCTAGGGACCATACACCTAAATGTGAATTGTCTATCCAGGCTACCCATATTAACATTAATTGACTATGAGAAAGATCAACTCTACGATCACTTAACCCAACTGCATTTATAGAAAAATGAGTCCCTAACTATTCAAAAATTTAGCAAAAAGGTTGGAAAATAGCCAAAATAAAAACGGAAGCTTGTACAAACTCCTTTTTCTAAAATGGTTACCCTACATTTGACCTTCATCTCATACCAACGTCATATTGGAAAGCATTTGCAAGTTGGCCGCAGAGAAATTAAAAAACATACTAGTGGCTTAAGAAATAATTTTACTGGAAAGGATGTAAATCTCAATTAAGATTTACTAGGCTCATGTATACATATAAAAGTCAAGTCAGACCTAATTCCAACCTTAACATTAAGTGGTTCCACCTTGTGAACCCTTCCATACTATAAGTATTAACATTGTGGTACCACTCTCTCAAGCCTCTAATAGCGTCGGTCACTACTTCTAGCTTTGATCATTTAACAAGCAGATCAAGGCTGTATTTCTACCCTTCACTTCATCAAAAGCTACTGCTACATTCTAATATAACTGGATTATCACCGAATATGGGTTCCCTAACATAAATATCCATGATAATGGTTAGATTTTGGATCTTTGCAGGTGAATGAGTTAACCAAACTAATGGGATCCATTCAGGTATTTTCCACTCTTTGCCATCATGCAACCAATGGAATGGTAGAGCGTGTCAATGGTACTTTAACTTCAACTCTCCGTAAAATGTACATCACTGACCCTCTAAACTGGCCCCAATATTTGCCTAGTACAATCCTTTCCTATTGAATAAGCTATCATTGTAATCAAGATGTCTACCTTTTAAGCTTTGTATGGAAGGAATCCCCAGTTGCCCTCTAAAGTATAGTCAATTTTAGATCAAGCTTCCCCAAAGCCCTGAAGTTACATCTGAGAAGTATCACCAAATAATTTATCCAAATTCAATCCCTGGATTCTGAGAATCTGTCTTCTACCACTACTAAAAAAACTAATTAGTTTAACGATAAGCATGTTCCTCTGCATACCTTCCAACTGAGTGATTTAGTCCTTTTCTAGCATTATTGACCTGGTGGTTGTGATGACAAATGAGTACAAATTAGTCAGACCCTACAAATTTATTTATAAACGAGGTAATTAACACAATTGTGGAGGTCTCTCAGGGAACTGTGATAAATAGAGTACACATTCAATTTCTCCCCTTTTTCCCTGCGCCAAGAGCTAAAGGAGGCGTTGTCAGGATTTTGACCTGAATTAAAGATTCATGTAAACCTGATGATGGGATCTGAATCTGATCTTAAGATATAGTTGAAACTTTTGTTGGGGATAATCCTCAACTAAATCAAAGGCATCATGATATTGGGTTTCAACCTCAACTTATTTTAAATTTTAAATTTATTGCGGGGAAGGCCGACCATGGGATGGACACTTCCGAATATGACTCAGACGAGACAAAACTTAGTACCAGGGGAGGCACCTCAGAGACGCGATGCTATCTCTTGTTGCCGCGGGAACGCCACTTATGGGGAGGTGGAGGGAACGTGTGAAGGGGCCGTAGCCACTATTGAGCACGTGTGGAGGAAGGGTTCTGATTTGATGAACCAGACTGGAACCAGGAGGAGACCAGCTGTCGCCGATGCAGTGGGAGGTATCCAAACATCCACACTTGAAAGTGGTCCACCAAATGAGACCAGAATCTGTGGACAGCTTCTGGGAGGGGGGATGGAGCCAGCGATGGCATCCAAGACAATCGTGTGGATAGTCCACATGGCGATTGCAACCACCAGAGCACGGAGGGAGGGTGGAAGGGGGAGGCCATTGATGAAGCAAACATATTTCTTGACAGACTGAAGTGATGCGTTTGATCCTGGCCCAGCAGACGTTGGAATTCGCGCCATATCACTTTAGAGGTGGGGCACTTCTCCAGGCGGTGGAACAGCGTTCCTACTGGCCACACACGACACAGGATGAGTGTAAAGCATTAGAGCGCTCAGCTGTACGATACACCCGCCTCAGGCAGCGCCACACATGGGAGCGGACTTGAGGCTGCAACAGAGGATGGTGTGCGTATTTCCAGATAGTCTTTTGGGTCTCAGTGGAATAAGGGATGTCCATCATGTCCAGGTAGTCTACCCTGGATAGGACTTGGGGTCAAATGGGGATCACGCCATCATGGATGGGTAGCCCCTGTACCTCTTGTGTGAACTGAGGAGAGGGGCGGCCTCTTCAGGTTGTATGTCCACTAATATGAATTCTCCACCCTGCGCTTCACATGGAGAGCAGGATTCGTTTGTAGTGGGCTTTAGTCCCGTGAGGACCTGTGGCCGATGTGTGTGATGCGAGGTATTTCATCAGGGAGTGGGGGTTTGATGGATTGTTGAGGCCCAAGGCTTGGGAGAAGTTGGAGCGGGCCGCGCAGGACCAGTGTTGGGATGGGAGTGTAGGAGCGGTGACAGCCGCGATCCAGGTGCCCAGGATCTTGGCAGCATGGGCTTTGAAGTCAAGCAGGCCCATGCCACCATGATGATGAGGGCCAAACATGACCTCTAGCCGTACTGGTGGAGGGCAGCCTGACCAAAGCCTTCCTTGTAGCAAAGCATACAGGGATTAAAGAAGCTTGGGAGAAGGGGATGGCGTGGGCTCTGAACCAGATTTTGCATAGGAGCATAGAGTTGGCAAGAACAACCCTGCCAGTGAGGGTAGTAGGATGGGCTCTGAGAGAGGCAATTTGCTTCGGTACGTTGTCCAGTATATGGCACTCCATTACTGCTGACGCGTATCCACCTGCCTCCATCCATACGCCCAGATGGCGTACCGGTCCTATGGTAGGACGTGGCACAAAGGGGAGCACCAGTGGAGCGGTGTGTGTTGAGTTAGTAAGGCGTGGACGTGGGCGAGCAGATGGGCCAGGTTGGGAACTACTTGCTGGGGCCCAGCAGTTCTGAAACCGACCAAGGTGGATGATTTCAGTTTTGGAGGCGTTCAGTGCTCGTTGCTTACCCGGGACTATTCCTGGATGAGGGCTTCAAGCGCGCGTGCATCTTTGTTATTAGTCACCCCCACCACGCAATCATCTGCAAATGCCATCATCTTGACTGGGGTTTGGCCTGGCACATGGACCCCATTGAGGTGGGCATTCACATTTCGCAGTAGTGGGTCAAGGCTGAAGTTGTATAAGAGTGGGCTGAGGAGGTCCTCTTGTCACAGGCCCCTTTGAGGGCAGACTACTTCTGTTAGAAAGCCTGGGCCACGCACTGCCATTGTTGCAGATTCCGTGAGCAGCATCACCCAGTTTATGAAGCGGGGGGGTAGGCAGAATTGATGGAGGCAGGCCCTTAGGTATTCCCAGTTTATCTATCATAGGCCTTTTGTTGGTCCAAAAATACTAGTGCCCCAGGGGCTGTGGACTGACACACATTAGCCACAGAGTGCACGTTATCCCAAATCGACCTTCTGGGGATGAAACCAAATTGTTCTGGGGAGATGGTGGCAGATGCTACAGTCCCTAAACGGTTAGCCATGATTTTGGTTAAAATTTTGGTGTCTGTGTTCATTAGAGAAATGGGGCGCCAGTCGGCTAAGTCAAGCCTATCCCCTTTCTTGAAGAGTGTGACAGTAAAGGCCTCATGTCCTCCTGGTAGGAGGCGCATTTCCAACAGGCTTTGGTTGAGTGAGGCTAGCAGCAGTGGGGATATATATTCAAAATATTTTTTGTAGAACATATATGGAATGCCATCTGGGCCTGGGCATTTTCAGTTTGGTGCACCGTGAATGGCTGTCCATAATTCGTTTGGAGTAATTAAATTCATAATTTCTGGGTATTGGAAAATGGTGCAAATATGAGCTCAGTCAAGAAATTCTGCCATTTTGGCTGGCTGAATTGGTTCAGCTCAGTATAACTCAGAGTAATATCTTTGCATTTTGATTGCCACTTCGGTCAGTGTGTCTGCAATGGAATTATCTAATCTTCGCACCTGTGTGCAGGCCACGCTCTGGCGTGGTGCAAAAATTTTTTAAAGAAGTATGCGGTGCACTTGTCACCTTTAGTGATGCGTGTGGCCCTGGATTAGACACAAACCTGATGTTTGTGTTGCCTTTTGAGTGCGTTGAGGTGGGCGGCTGCCTCCGCCCACTTCTGGCCCCATGCAGGACTATATCCTGTGGCTGGAATGTTGGACTCCAAGTGGGCCAATTCTTCCAGCGCGCGCGAGATAACTGCTGATGTGGCTCGTGAGCGCCTGGAGGAGAGATGGCGATAGTGGCAGATGGTGTCTTCTTTGAAAGTTGCTCATGTGGAAATGGGGTCCACGCAAAATGGTGCAACAAACGATTTTGCTAAAGTTGCCTCTTCCACCTACATGGAAAATCCTGGCAACACGAGCTCGGGGGGGGCAGATTTTGCACCAATGTGGGGCCTTTGCAACTGTGACGGGTAAGTGGTATGTTATTGAGACCATTCGGTGGTCAGAGAATTCCATTTTCGTTGTTTTGAAGTGGGAGATGTGGGTTGGAATTTCACCGGCGCTAGAATAAGGTTGATGCAGGTCATGGACCTTAATTGGCCGTTGTGAATGTGGGGATGTGTCATGTTTTCGAGCAGTGGGGCATGTTGCAGCAGCACATCCATTAACCCAAGGGTGGCTTTTAGAACGCGTAGTTCTACGTGACCCTGTGGGGCGTGGGGTGATGGTGGCCACCGGTCCATTGGTGAGGTTAGCCAACAGTTCATGTCGCCAACTAGGAAAGAATTGGGGGGTAGCTAGAGGGATTTGACCAATGAGAAAAATTCTTGACGCTCGTGTGCACCATTTGGGCCTAAATGTTGACTATTGTGTGCGCAACATCAGCCCACGAGAAGGTGACAACGAGCACTCAGCCATTTAGGAATGTTTCTGAGGATCTGAATTTGAAAAAATTGTTTTTCTGAATTAGCACCCCACAGTGCTTTGACCAAAAGGATAGGGATGGTAGGAGCATTGTTTTCAAGCTTCCTCAGAACCTCATGGACAGTGGGACTCCTGGATGGCCAGGATATCCACGGGTAAATTGTTTTATAAAAAACTCAGTTTCCTAGCCCAGGATGGGGAGGCCTTGAGTCCGGTGATATTCAGCATCCCTAGAGTGAAGGTTTCCCCCATCGCACCTTAGGTGCGAGGGGGTG
Source organism: Massospora cicadina (assembly GCA_022478985.1). Lineage (NCBI taxonomy): Eukaryota > Fungi > Entomophthoromycota > Entomophthoromycetes > Entomophthorales > Entomophthoraceae > Massospora > Massospora cicadina. The sequence goes on from JAKSZP010011908.1 coordinate 86,115, forward strand.
GGCCCCTGGGCCCACCAGCCTCTTCCAGGTCCCCACAAGCTTTCACAGCAGCGCGGGTGTTAGCAGCAATGCTATCAGGGTCTTTGTTAATTTTTTTGGAAAGAGTCACATTGGCTTTGGCCTTCGCTTTTTGTTTTCCCAACGTTGGTTGAATTTTTTGTGGTGCGGATAAGTTCGGTGCACCGTCGAGTGGGGCAAAAAAAATTTTTTTGGTTGGGATAGGTCCCAAGTCAGTTTTGACCGGAGCTTGGGTGCAGCGATTGGGTGAGATCAAATCTCCCATCAGATCCTTGGATTGAGTGGCCCGCTCAGCATGGGCCTCCCAATCTGATTGGGTGATGGATTTTAAGTTGCTTCCGCCGCGAAGGTCTCCATGTCCTCCTGACGTTGTGAGTGTGGGATGGTGGTGGTATCCTTGGCCGCTTCCTTGGCCGCGGCCCTACAGGCCTGCTTGGCCTTCTTCCACTCCTGTGGGGAGATGGGCTTTACCAATAGGTAGCAGCCTTGTGCTCTCCATGGGAAAGCCTCCTTGGTGCTTGCGGTTGGTTCATAGTGCGCCTCTCCGCTGGCCATGGCCGCCGAGGGGTGCTCTTGGAATGTGACGCCCTCCTTGATGGGGCATGCATGCACCTTATGGCCGAACGTGTCACAATGGGTGCAAATGGGGGGCGCGCTGTCCACAGTTACCCAGAATGGGTGGGTGGTATGCCCTGTGATGTCAATAAAGGTGGAGTGCGGGATCTGGGTTAGGTCCTTTGCGATCTCCTCAGTTGGGGTCAGAACTGCAATTGCTTTGCCAGTGCACAGGTGTGGCATCAGCATAAAACGTTGCATTTCAAAAGATTGTATTTCGCCATATATAGCGAGACCATCTTTCAGGTGTTGCTCCAAAATGTCACGTTTTACCGTATTAGGCAAAAAGTCAAACGTGAGGAAAATTTGGTTTTATTTGTCCATCTGGTGCATTTGGTTTCGACAACCCATTGCCCTTTGGGGAGGTCAACCACTATGCGCACCGCTGCAGCCTCATCTGCTGCTATTTTGCTTTTTGAAACCTAGGTCCAGCCAACCACACGACATGGAGTGAGGTGCAACGTACACCGCGGTTGGGAAAATTTTGTGTACATCTTCAGAAATTTTTCCCATAAGGCCGTTTTTTAGATGTCCAGATACACATGGACTCTGAATTCCACCGACGAAAGTGGCTGGGAGTGTGGTGTGTTGATGTACTGATTGCATCGTGCTTGCCACATGAGTATCTCCGGGGAAATTGTGACTGCCAGTTTTTTTAGATTTTTTTCTATTCCACCAGATTCTCCGGGGCGTTTTTGAATGTTAGAGGCCTCAGGCCTTCCGCCTGCTCCTCTTGCCTTGCTTTCCCAACTGCTCCCAGACATGGGCGCAGACTAATCCCCTCTATGAGATTATCTAAATAGATTTAGTCTTGAATTGAATGGGTTGAAAAAGTGTTTGCAACGAGAAAGAAAAGTTTTTCAACCCCAACTTATTAGATTGAATGTTTCTTGATTGAAACCTCCTGATATTGGGGTTCAAACCCGATCTATATGGTGATCAAATACTGTTTAAAAGAAGTGACTAGAATGTTACAGAATCCCCAATTTCTTCTAATATAGTTCTCATCTTGGAAACGCTTGAAGATTTTATCCCAAGAATAACTCCATGATCTCCTATATAATCCTTTTTCTAAGAAATAACAAGTACTCTCTTTTTCCATTGGTTACGTGGTCTTCCTCTATTGAATTAGGGACGAGATCTTAATTGGATTTACCACTAAGCAATTTTTCTTAGCAAGACTTTTTTTCAAGAAATGTAAAACTTCTAATCCATCACCCAAGAACTTCAGATCTCCTGGACTCTCTCTCAAAGGACAAGTTGTTTAACACACTCTCTGTCATGAAAAACTGGTTGGAATTACAATGGTGTCAATAGCCTCAGGACACCCCAAAAAAGACTAAGATAAGCTTTTCAGGTATCATGGCTTCATATACTCCCTTAGCATTCAACTGATCTAAAATTTTAACTTCAGCTGACGCTCCTAAGAAATAATATCCAACATCTTAGTAACAACCTTCAGATTCTTCAACAGAGGGGTTATTTATATAGGTTAAGCGAGCAATAGAAGAGGGGGCAGAGTAGGCACGTCAGATTTATTAGCAATAGAGGTGCTGTCCCTACGCTGACATATATTTTACCTGCTCTATAGTGCTGTCTCTCTTCTTATAACACACAGAGTCAACATGCCCAAAATTGATAAAGTAACTTCACTTTGGGCCCTCAGTTTGCTTTGGCTTCAGTACTTAAATCTCAATTGTCAAGACTCAGGTTTCAACAAAACACCTCAGGTAATCTCTTGTTTAAGGATTTCAGCAGCATTTAGCAGTGCTTCCTTGATACGTGAACATTCCAGGAGTAACGTTTCACTGAGGTGATGTGCATCGCCAGGGAAGGATATGAAGTCAACCTAGTCATGATGGCAGAAACGGCGTTCTCAGGATTTAAAATCTTAGACTTTGGCAGCATCTGGGCTTCATTGTAGAACGATCATTAAAGGTGGCAACAAATTTTTCCTTCTGCATGCTGATGCGCATAAAGGCCTGTTTTTCATTCTTAGCATACTGCTTTAAAACAAACTCAAATCAAAGAGCTCTCTTAACCTCTTCTCAGTGTCAGGCAAACAGCTTTTAATAATTAGACTGGCCTGCCAGCCTAGGTGCCAAAGCACCAAATGGAAAACCTGAAGCCAAATGCACTGCTGCTGGTACAACGGATATGGAACTGGAAAGGAATTTCCCCAATAAATGCTGGTGAGCCAGAATCTCATACAGGCACATAATAAAATACCAGATGAGTATATCCATTAACCCCGAGGGCAGTGTGAAGGTTGGCAGAAAGAGCGGGTTATTTTTCAACATAAAAAACTAGATTTTAGGAAAGGTTACTAATGGAAAATTTAGGAAAGAAAAATTTACCAACAATTTTCTCAGTGCAATGTGACTGATTAAATAGTGGTCAATTTAGAGAGGAAACAAGCCAGGATTGGGTCCCTCAAGCTCGACCTAAATGGTGAATTGTTTGGGAATAGGGAACAGATAAGTTAACTGTGAACTGATATTGAAGAATCTGCGGCGGGCCAAATCAATATTGGTTTGACCTCAAATGTCTGAACTGAGGCTCAGATATATTTCCAATGGTTGGTGTGATGGCGTTTGGCCTGATGAGCAGTGGGAATTTCCCAAGGCCACCCCACATAGGGGTAGACCCATTTGGTTAGGAACAGGTTCAGGACTTTCAACCCGCCCATGCCCAGTAGCTGGGCTGTTTGTTTGGTCAAGAGAGTTGCATCATCCACAACACCTAATTTGCCAGAAGGGAGCTTCAAACCCTCATCAATGGTGTCCAATGCTATTGCCTGCCCATCAGGGATGATCCCCAATGATTTTTGAGGGGGGTTGATTTACTTTATCATACCATTAGCCCAATCAAAACTGTCAGCAATTTCAGCCAATGGGGCAGCCTTCATCCCTTTCTGACTACATGGAATCTGACTATCAGTCTGATTCCCACTCAATTTTGGGTCAATCGAGTTCATTTTGGCAATCTTGGCACAGATTTCCCCAATTAACTGTAACAGTTCTGCAAAGGTGAGTGTGGGCACCGGGGGAGGAATTTTGAAGTGGAAGAGCTGTTACCCAGCACTCGTCTACCATGTGGGCGAGGTCTCCCTAGTAATGAGGGGTACAGTCACCCTCTTTAATACTTTCTTACTTGGGAATGGGAAAAGGGCCCAATAAATGGCCAGGGGACGCTCCCTGAGACTTACACTCAGGTACTAAGAGTATCCATGTGAGAAACCATTACTTTTTAGGACATGCAACATAGCCAGGAGAGAATGTACATGAATTTCTGGTGATTGGTTGCCTTACCCATGGCAGATTCATAAACGCATAGAAATGAAGCAATGCTACCCTCGCCAGGGGTAACTTGTCCTTAAATAAGGGTTAAAAGGGCGAGGTCACTCCCAGTGAGGTCATGGACAGAGGAGCACATGTCCTGTAATCTCTGAGAATTATGTCTTTCTGGTCAAAGGAACAAAAAAGCTGATCAAATTATCTTGGATAGCATTGAGCCTGGTTCACATGGCTTCATGAGGCTTTTTGAAGCGTATTTGCATAGTCAAGCTAGCCTTCAGCAAAAGCTTGTGAGTCACAGGTCCTTCAACCTGGCTACTAAATATCTTTAATAATAAAATTTAGGTTAGATGAGAAAACTTTTAGATTTTTTTATCAGCTTACACCACCCAGATATGCTTTTATATAAAAATTACTCATTTGCTTAAACCCCTCATCGTCAGGTAAGTGGTATCCTTTTGAAAGCAGATCAGCCTTGACCTTTTTATAATAGCTCTCAACTTGAGACAAGCTGAGTGTATGCATCTTTTAGTAATTGGCCCCTTTAATGGTTTTCTTGACACCATGAACTCCTTCTCATATTTATTGAGCAGTCTAGCATTATTTTGTTATTTTCCAATTTAGAAATCTTGGCTTCTAGAGCGGGAAAGGAACCATAATCTTGAGAGGTACGCCAATCAATTTCCCCAATGTGGAGCATGGCTTGGCTGATTGTTGTTCTGAAGCGGCTTCTCTCAGTTCACCACCCTGCTGAGAAATAGATGCTTGTGACAACAGCCCACGGTGAGTTTTCTCTTTATGTTTCATTTGTTCCTTTACAAAGTTTTCAAGCAGATAGTGAGACTTAGCAGCGGACACATCCAATATTTCACAGAAAATCTTCGTTGCTCTTCCACATACTTCACTACACCCGTATCAATTGTATTAATTCTCTCATGTAGCTGAATAATAAATCTGCGGTTTTAATCAACTCCAGATTTTGACTTTCCTATATTGTTGGACTATTGCCACCTTGACTTCGGCAAAAGAATGTTTTGGGGAAGAATAACCCCTATTTAACAAATCTGATCAGGCAATTACATGTCCAATCTCATAATAATATTATTTTAAATGTTAATAATGAAATATCGGCCAAAAGACCCTGACCAATTCTTGGTGGAACCCTGCGAATCAGGGCAACACTTTTCAACCTGCTAAACGGGCTACTAATTCTTACTCTAGCAATCAGATTACTCTGACCACATGGCGTATCCTGGGGCGCCCATCAAATGGTTCTCCCCTTGCTATGGCCAGTTTCAATTCAGCATCTAAGCGGGGACCCCCTTTTAAAGGCGTGGTGGAGGTCCCCCAAGATGCAATTATTTTAGCAGATGGTGATTGGTTGAGGTACATTAACTCAATACCAAATGGGTACATTATGCCAAACCATACCATCCCATCCGTTATTCCCCTAAGTGACCCAAATTTCCTGAGTTCTGATATGGTGATTTAACATATTACCTATTTAAGAAATTACCAAGCTATTCCATACACCTACCTTTGTATATCCCTCGACTCTTGATACCATTTAAATACGGAATGGTCTGATATAGAGAAGGATCTTTTTTCCCTTTCCCGCGATTATACTTATAAAATCACTAAAAGTCCAATTTTATAATTTTTAAGTATTTTTAACTTGAACTTTATAAAACTGTCGTGGAAACCAGCGGTAGTTTAGCACCAGTGAGCACATAAGTAGCTGGTTTCCTACAAAGTGGTGCATACTACAGGGTCTAAACTGTAAACACCAAAATTCGTCTAAAATGGAGGCTTTAAATGTGAGTAACTCTCCATTTTTCTATTTCAACATGAATCACGTTTAGTTGCCTTGGAAAATCAACTAGCAAGCGCCCTATCCCATATCAAAAAAAGCTTGAGCAGCGCCCATTCAAGCCCCCTCTTAAAGAAAAACATATCCCTGGTAACGGGAGCATTAATTACTTTTTGTATGTTTACAAAGCTACCATGGATGAAGCAACGGATAAGAAAAAGGTTCAATATATCTTATTTGCTTAAGTCTCATAGCACAAGATATGATAGTTCCTCACATGGCCTCTCTGCATACCTGGGCAGAGGTGAAGGAGGCTCTTTTGGAGATATTTGGATCAAAGAAGAGTCTAAACTGAGATAATTAGGCTTTTATGCACCTTAGCATGTATGAGGGCAAACCAACCTCTGCCTTTGCTGAGTGATATTACCCTGTTGCATAAAGGTTGTCCTCGTCTAACATGCTAACCCTATATGATGCTATCACGGTGATAATAACTGGATTAGCCTCTCAACCCTCTTTAGCTAGACATATTGTCTTTTTGAATCCGCCCGCAAAAACATCTGCAACATCAAAGAGGCTTCATTAGATGTGGCCAGATTCCATTTATGTGCCACAACAAATAAATCTGAGGTGAAACCTTCAGCTTTAACCATTGAGGAGCTTCCGCCTGTTGACCAGTTGGGAGTGGGCCCACCTGTGCCTTTTCTCCCTGCGAAACCTGCTCCCTCAGTGTGACGTAAAAAGGATATTATGCTTTTGTGTAAATTGGAGACCCATACCGTAGTTGATACCATGCTCCCACACAAGCCTACTAAAGCCACTGTGCTTTCCCCTCCATCCAAGATGGTAGTTGCGCGCCCTAATGGTAACCCCTGCAAGAAAAAGGGTGCTGAAAAGACAAATGGTCAGAAGATATCTACCCAAGCTCATTTGGGCGTACCCCCTACCTCAATTGCGGCATTGCCAGTGGTTGAGAATACCCTTGGGGATGAATCTGAGGAGGGTTGAGATGACATTAGCTACTATATATTGGGAACGCCTATGGAGGTAGAGGTTTCAAATCATTTAAGCGCTGGAGGATTAGATGGTACCATTGTTCCTGAGGAAACGTACCTAAGCCAAATTCTAGGGTGGCCAAAAGTTATTGACACTGCGTGTGATGGTGATCAATTTTTAGCTGGCTTAATTCGACCTCTTCAGCAGATCTATCCCATGAAAACCATCTTGGATAAATACTCCTGAGACTGATCAAAAATCAACCTCCACCTTTTAGCTCAAGGAAGTATTATCTTTGTCACCTAACTTTGGAGGATCACTCTCTAAAGCTGAATTGGTAAATCTAAAAAGTCCAGATAATGACTATCTTGAACACTGGCTCCCCAGTTAACGTGATCTCCATAAAGCTTATCCAAAAGATAATGCTAGCGCCTAACTTGGAGTACACGCAAGAATTTGGAACTGCAAGCCCCAACAATACCCGTACTATTGTGGCATACTCTTCCTTTCCCATTCAAACTGGAAAGCTTATCCTATCAGCCCCTGCTGTGGCTTTGGACAACAACGCATATGATATGCTCATCGACACTCAATTTATGATTGATTATAGGGAATTATTAATATGAAGCAAGTTTCCTCTCATTGCTCAACTATGAATTCCCGTTAGTCTTGTCCAATAAAGAACCCAGCAAGCACAAATACTCTTGCCTGGTTGAATACCCCTTTTTAGCTATGACTTTACCTTATTCCACCTTTGGCACAACACAAAAAAAAGTTGTCCAATTCAGAGGATTCTAGGGATGGCATCCCTTTCTATGCTGCAGACGAGGTCTTAATTAAGTATGGTGAACAACGCATGTTTGACACTAAAATTACGCACCAAATCCCACACCACTGTTTGTTGCAAATTATAAGTCTTGAGGGCATTATCCCCTTGAAGCCTCGGGTACTGCCTGAGATACTAGACCCAGCCTATCAGAGACCTATTAGCCTTCTGCTGGGAAACCTCACCAGAAAAGACATGGACATATGAAAACACCAGGAGATTGGCAGAGGCTTTATAGTTCCAGTAGAGAATATTGAACATATCCACTCCGTTGGTTCTATGGCAGATTTGGGCTTGCCCCTGGATAACCTGATGTGTACCCTGCCCAATGTTAATATTTCGGATGAGCTGACATCAGACAAACTGGAAAAGTTATACTTTATTAGACAAATATAGCGAAATAATTTCCAGAATAAGATAATGCTTATGGCCACATAAAGGCTGGTGTAACTCCATAGATTTGGGTAATGCCCATCCTATTAGGTCCAAACCTTACATAAGTCAAAGGTGGAAGAACAGCAGATGAGGACAGAGCTTCAGTAGTTACTAGATGCGGGTTTATTAGCTCCTTCACAAAGCCCTTGGTCTTCTCCTCTGTCGCTTATTAAAAAGACAAACAGATGACATCGGATAGTCATGGACTACCAAAAGTTAAATAAACTCACAAAAAAGGATAGCTATACTATCCACCGCATTGACGATGCCCTGGCCCAACTCTTTGACTCTAACTTCTTTTCCGCCATGGACTTAATTAGCGGCTATTGGCTAATGGACCTTTCCCCTGAAGATCAGGAGAAATGAGCTCTCATTTGTAGTGAGTGTTATTTTCCAACCAACCCGATTACCTCAAGGGTTGTGTAACACCTGCTTCTTTTCAGCATTTGATGGACCACATTTTGAAGGACCTGTAGTTAACTTGTATCATTGTATATTTTGATGACATTAAAGTGTTCTCAAGAACATTCAACGAACATTTTGATCACCTGAAGGAGGTGTTTTAATGGTTATGCAAGTCAAATATTAAGTTAAAGCCCTCAAAATGTACCTTCTTCCAAAGGAAATTGGATTTCCTTGGACACTCCAATTCCCAAGAAGGAATCCAACTCATGAAAGATAAGATTGAAGTGATTTAAAAAATGCCTCCCCTAAAAATCTATGGGATATTCAGGTATTTATAGGGATGATGGAGCATTGCCATCAGTTTATCCCCAAATTTGACCAGCTCAGCGAACCACTCGTTCGCCTATTGACTAAGAAAACCCCTTTCTATTGGGGTGCTAAACAGAAGGCCGCTTTTTGAGACGTTTAAAAACTGCTACAACAACGTCCTATCCTGAGGCACCCCAAGTACAATAAACCATTTAGCCCGTTTACCAATGCTTCAGATTATGCAGTGGGGCAATCTTAGCCCAATTAAATAAAATAGTGTAGAACATCCAGTATCCTATTTCAGTAAGATGCTGTCAAAAGTGGAACGCAATTATAGTGTAACTGAGAAGGAGTGCCTTGCTGTTCTGTTAGCTGTGAAGCACTACCGCCCTTTTGTATATGGGACCACTTTCACTGTGGTTATGGGCCACGCTTCCCTAAAATAATTACAAAAACATGAAGGATCCTGCTGGCCAGTTAGCTCATTGGGCTCTAAAGCTCAGCATTATGACACCAAGATTGAGCACAGTGCTATAGACTGTCACATGAATGTTGATGGTTTAACTTGGCTTCCAGTTCTTCATTTGTAAAATATTGAAGCAGAAAGGTTATATGATCTTTTAATGACCCCCAAGGATTGGGAGGATGAGAATGAATGTATAGAAAATGTTAGCTCGGCACTCTTGAAACACTAAGGTGGAGAGTGGAAAATTATACAAGCAGGTGGGGGCAAAGTGGTTGCCTTACCTTTGGCCCTTGGAATGTGTGCCTGCTATCCTGGAAGCTCACTCTACCTTAGGGCATGGAGGAGCAAGGAAAATTTACAAATGTATTAAGGATTGGTACTATTGGGGAGGGATTATGGAAACCATTGTTGAAGTCTTGGATGCCTGACTCTCGTGTAAAAAGCAATCCAGTTTTAAGACTCAATACCAATATCAACCAACTACTCCTCAACAACCGTTCCATATCATTAGCCTATATGTAGTAGTCCCCTCCCAGATGACTGGTGGAAACAGATTTATCCTAGTCGTCATTGACCACTTCACTAAGTGGGTGGAAGCCGTAGCTCTTCCTGCACAAACGGCCAAGGCCACCGCCGCCTTTATACACCAATACATTTTCACTCATCACAGCTTTCCTCAAGTACTACTATGCGACAATGGTAAAAACTTCACCTCAAGAGTAGTCAAAATTTTGCCACTTCTATGGGAGCTCAACAACTTTTCTCAGCTCTATATAATCCCTCCAAAATGGGACCATAGAAAGAGCAAATGGAACATTGGTTTCCATTTTACAGAAAATGGCCTCCTCTGATTCTCTTCGCTGGGATCAATATCAACCCAGCGCTCTGATGGCATACTGGAATAGCTATCTCAGATCTTAAAGATGTCACTCTTCCATGTATTATATGGGCGGGAACCCATAATAGCTGCCCTTTTAGCTAAGGATTTCTTCTCTAGTCGTGAGGAACCTGAAAAAGTCATGATAAGACTAGCTCACCATATTATTCAGCTTTAGTCTGAGGCTATGATGAACCTATCTAAAACTGTCACTAAAGAGGGACAAACCGCCGATGAGCTTTGGGCTCCTTTGCCCTCCTTTCAAGTGTCTGATATGGTCTTATATTACCCTAATCGCATCACTCTAAGAAGCAGCAACCTTGTATTAATCTGGGAGGGGCCATTCACCATCACTTATAAAAGAGAAAACGAGTACTCTAACATTTCCATTAGCTACAGGGTTTATTAATAATTGGGTACATGGGTGCTTCCTACGGCCCTATTCTCCCCCCAACATTCTTGAGGGTGGTAATGTTGGAAAATTGCCGCCTTGACTTCGGCAAAAGAATGTTTTGGGGAAGAATAACCCCAATTTAACAAGTATGATTGGACAATTACATGTCCAATCTCATAATAATATAATATTGAATGGTAATAATGGAATATCGGCTAAAATACCCTGGCCAATTTTTGGTGGAACCCTGCGAATCAGGGCAACACTTTTCAACCTGCTAAACGGGATACTAGTTCTAACTCTAGCAATCAGATTACTCCAACCATGTGGCATATTCCAGGACGCCCATTATATGGTTCGCCCTTTGCCATGGCCAGTTTCAATTCAGCACCTAAGCGGGGACCCCCTTAAATAAACGTGGCAGAGGTCCCCAAAATGCAATTATTTTAGCAGATGGTGATTGGTTGAGGTACATTAACTCAATACTAAATGGGTACATTATGCCAAACCAACTGTCCCATCCGTTGTTTCCCCTAAGTGACCCAAATTTCCTGAGTTCTGATAGGGTGATTTAAATATTACCTAATTCAGAAATTACCAAGCTATTCCATACGCCTACCTTTGTATTCTCCTCGACCCTTGATTCCATTTAGATATGGAATGGTCTGATATTGAGAAGAATCTTTTTCCCCTTTCCAGCGCTTATACTAATTAAATCACTAAAACCCTAATTTTATAATTTTATTAGTATTTCTAACTTCAACTTAATAAAACTTTTGTGGAAACCAGCTGCAGTTTAGCACCAGCGAGCACATAAGTAGCTGCTTACCTACATATATGAATAGAGGGCAAGTTGTATAGATTATTATAAGCTATGCTTAATGCATAATGATAACCAGAGGGCGTTTCAGTTCTTCGTGGTGTACTCCCAGCAGGCGAATCATATGAAACGCAGAGGGGTGTTAAGTTTTAGGGTCTTGATTATGCTTGCTGGTGCGTTGTGAACCTAAATTTCAACAATTAATTGAAGTTGAATTTGGTCTTCTACTGCGGGATAAAATTTAGGGGGTTATTGAACACTTGTAATTAATATAATAATACTTCAATTAAACTTAATGATTGATTTTTATAATTTCTTTAATAATAATTGCTTAAGGGACAAGAAGCAAACTTCTTTAATTATCAATCCTTAGTATTTAAACTTATCAAGGCTTGAAGTGAGTTACCATCTAGTACTAAAAAAAGGCTTGAAGTGAGTTGGGGCACAAATATGATGTAGGCTAGAAATAGCCATATTAGGAATTATTAGGTTTCAGCCTATTGGGGCTCTCAAGACTCACCTTGCTTTGATGGAATAAACTATGGAGAGTCAATAGCAGGTAGGATACATCTGTGAGGCAAGGACTTAACATATTTCACCCAATCATTGGGTGAGAAAATATTTGCATCTGATGAAACCCCATTCAAGGCTATAAAAGGGGTGGTTGTGTGGTAGGTGTTTGGACTAAGTTAGTGAGTGGACTTAGAGGACTCTCTAACAACTTCCCAGATTTTGCCGCATGTTCAGCGTAACCCTGCTACTAGCATAGGGCAATTTGGCTCAGGATTTGGGATAATAGTATTACCCAATTTGTGTGGTTCCACTGAGAATTGAACAGGGTTTTTTGGAAAATGTTATCTACCTTGAAACCCAGTATACTAATATTACAATATTGGACTTGTATTGTCTTACATTGCCCCCTTCAAAAGTGTTGGGGAGAATAAGGCCACAAGAACTGGCCATGTACTTGGTTGATAGTGACTCAGGTAGCAAATATTTGATGGAGTACTTATCCCCTCGCTTATAAGTAACTACATAAGGGACTTCCCAGATGGACCCAAGCTTTTCTCTTCTAGGCATGAAACAGTTGTGATATTAGAGTACCAAGTCAGATACTTGGAAGGAAAGTAGAGTGGGTTGGAGCTCACTAGCAGCTTGGCCTTCTTTTGTGACAGTTCTGGACAAAATTAGACATGGTCTCTAATTGTAACTGAATGACGTGATGGCCAACTTCTCTTTGGCTTGCTCAGGGACAGTCCTATCTGAAAAAAAATTTCTTTGGCTAATAATGGATGCACTCCAGGTGTTGGGATTTTTGCCCATATTCCCAGCCTGCTAGATTACCTGGTATCACTTGGGGAAAAAATCCCTAAGGCGAAGTGAATTGAAAATCAGTTGACCTGAATTTTGGAGGAACTATGTTTGGGGGATTTTAGGATATTTATCTGATTTTGTCCATCGGGGATCAATCTGGATGAATACCTAATATCTCATTGGGTGGAGTGGCTGACAAAATAAGGGCATCTGATAGTAATTAACTATCAGGTGTACCAATTGGGATCGGTTGGGTTTCATCACCAACTGATTGGGAATGTTTAATGAGTTGCGAGGCAAGTGATGCCACCTGCAACTAGCAAATTGATTGGTTGCTAGCCAATTATGGATGATTCGCTTGGATCGAGAGGAAAACGATAATGATACATTTCCAACTCTTTTGTTTGAGGTCTCAAGGATGTCTAATGTCAGAATCCTATTCAGGATGGGGAAGACCATTGCTGCTGAGATGAGGGAGGGTGATTCAACAGCAATGGCTGCCGTTTCATCAAAAGAGGTGTCAACTGAGGGTTAGACAGCTGAATTCCTTATAAATTCCCTAGAATTCACTATAATAAAAAACACACTCAAACACTCAAGTATTACACTGGAAAATACTCACTGATTGACACAAGTTTACAGTCAGGAAAAAACTAATAAAGAACCTTATTAGTTTGACTGTAGATTCAGTAATAGTTAGACTATCAGCATCTAGTGTGAAGATTCCAACTCAAGGATATTATTGCAGAAGGCAATAATTGGTAGACTCTCAGAGAAGTGTAGAGATCCAAGCAGGGATCTAGAGATGAAGGGAACCACAGCTAAGGGATTGCTGCAAACTGTGTGTTATGCTGAAGGGACTGTCATCAGAGGATCTTAACGAATATCAAGTGGACAGGATTTAGGGAATGAATCCCTAAGAGTGTGATATTCAGTACTATTGGAAATACCGGCTGAAGCGTTGGGCCTGAAGATAATCTAACTTGACTACGGATAATAGTCATCATACTATTATTGAATTATATATATTCTTACAACGTGAGGTGCACTAGGAAACCGAACCTGTGAAGTAATAAGTTTATAGGGTTTATTGGCCAAAAATAATCAGGAAACCTAAAAAAATTTTACACCAGGTTCCCGTCCATACAGCACACAGAAAGAAGAAATTTTGAGGCTTCTATGGTAACTGATATGATTGGCCATGAGGGCACTTGGTAAGTACAGATTTCACTGAAGGGGGTATAAAGTAGCCACTTTTTGTAAATATAGAAACCAGCGTCCCATTTTCTCTTTCCACTGTACCATTGGTTGAGGGGTTATAGGGGGCAGAAAAGATCTGTTGTATGCCATGGAGGTAGCGAGGATTTTCACCACTTGGGAGGTGAAATTTTTACCATTATCACATAGCAAAACTTGGGGGAACCATGTTGATAAAAGATATATTGATGGAGGAAAGTGGCCGTGGCCTTGGCCGTTTGAGCAGGGAGAGCCTTAGCTTTAACCCATTTTGTGAAATGGCCTATTCCTACCAAAATATCTATTTCCCCCAGTAGTCTGTGGTAGAGGTCCACCCACGTCTTAACTTATGGTGTGGAAGTGTTGAGGAGTAGTGGATTGGTATTGATACCAATTTTGAAGCTGAATAGCTTTTTGAAGGTCATACACGCGTCCAGGACCTCCGTTATGGTTTCAATGATGCCCTTCCAGTAATAGCGCTCTTTAACCCACTCATATGTATTACTTACCCGCTATGCCCTAAAATAGAATGGATCTCTAAAATAAAAGGTACTTGCTCTGATGGCCGGAGATAGTGCAACCGTTTTACCCCTATTTACTTCTCTAGCCTCCCACTTTCCACTTTGGTATCATGAAAGTGCTGAGCTAGCATTTTTTGTACAGGTTCATCCTCATCCCCCACATGCATCAGGAGTCATCAGGAGGTCATGTAGCCTCTCAGCTTCACTATTATCTAAATGAAGGGCAGGCAGCCGTGTCAAACCATCAACGTTTTTGTGGCTAGATCCCACCCAATGCTCAATCACCATGTCATAATGCTAGAGCTTCGAAGCCCAGTGAGCCAACCGTCTTGTGGGGTCCTTCATATTCTGAGGCCACGTTAAGGATGCAAGGTTGGTAACCACTTTAAAGGAAGTCCCATATATGAAGGGGCGGTAATGCTTCACAGCAAGCAGGACATCAAGACACTCCTTCTAGTGACGCTGTAGTTGCGTTCAGCTTTTGAGAGCATCTTCCTAAAGTAAGAAACTAGATGATTGATCCCATGCTCATCAAGCTGAGCCAAGATAGCTCCAACGGTGTAATCAGAGGCATCTGCGAACAGCTTAAAGGGCTTGCCATAGTTGGGGTGGAGGAGTATCATCCTTTGTTGCGTTATTGTTCTTCAAGGTCTTGAACGTGGCTTTTTGTTCCACACCGCAATGGAATAAAGTGTTCTTAGCCAAGAGGCGGACGAGGTACTCACTGAGTTGGGCGAACTTAGGGATAGATTAATGGTTATACTCCATCATGCCCAAAAAAAACCTGGATGTCGTGGAGGATTTTGGGCGCTGGCATCTTGGATATAGCTGCGACCTTATCCTGTAAAGGTTATTCCCACCTTGAGAGATGGAGAGTCCAAGGAAAACAAATTTTTCTGGAAGAACGTTAATTTTGATTTTTTTAATTAAATGTTAAAAGCCCGCAAGCATTGGACCACTTCTTTTAAGTGGGTAAGATGCTGATCAAGGGTCTTAGAAAACACCATGATATCATCAAGATAGACAATGACGCAGCTTAGCTTAAGGTCCTGCAAGATATGGTTCATGGCTTGCTGGAAAGTGGTGGGCACGTTGCACAACCCTTGTGGTAGTCGGGTAGGTTGGAAGAGACCCTGACTGCAAATAAGAGTGCACATCTCCTGATTTGAGGAAAAAGGTCCATCTGTCAATACCGCTTGCCAGGTCCATGTCAGAAAAGAAGTTAGAGCCTGATAGTTGGGCTAGGCGTCATCAATGCGGGGAATAGGGTAAATATCTTTTCTAGCAAGGTTATTCAGTTTGCGGTAGTCTATAACTACCTGATGACCACCATTATTTTTTATGAGCAATAAGAGAGAGGACCAATGGCTTTGAGAAGGCACCAGCGGCCCTGCATCCAGCAATTGTTTTAACTCCGTTCTTATTTTGGAGCTCCTCAACCTTGGATTATGATAAGGTGGATTAAATAGGCTGGGCATCACCAACGTCAATGGTATGAGCCCAACCATTCATATGTCCGTATTCATTATTAAATTGGGAGAAAATGTCACTACAGGACTCCAGTAGAGTGAAATCTTCGAGCTCTTCATGGGTTAGATCCTCAAAAATTTGAATTTTGGGCAAAGCGCATATCAATTGATCAATAGAAAGTCCCAGATCTAGCATAGACCCAATAATGGACTTTTCAGATGTCCTCAATTAGATCAGTGGGCTTTTCCAACCTCTTGATGCTTCTTAACGACCATATCCTTGTTAGTAAGATTCTTCAACATAAGATTGATGGGTCGCTGATAGGAATGGTCTAAAATACCTGGCAACACCTGAGGTTCCAAAGGACTTATCCCACCAGTCTTTAATAAGTGCAGTAGGCAGTTGTGGGGGATTTGCATAGTAATCTTGGTGTCTATCACCTTTTGTTCACCCGCCTTGAAGACTACCTCTTCTGAAGAATATAATGGGAGGCCCTCTGAAGCATCCACGAATCAGTCAGCTTTTATATGTTTCATACCGACGTGGTATAAAGTAGAAGAAAGTGGAGGAAGGATACTCAACTAAGCATATATATTCTTTCTTCTTAGGCTCATCGTTGGTAAAGACTAGATGAATTTCGTAATTGAGACGGGAGAGAAGACTTTGTTTCATGTTGATAATTCCTTCATACTCAATCATAAAATGAATGCCAATGAGCAGGACATATGCATATTTCCCAATGCCACAGTGGGGTCAGACAGGAGGAGCTTACCAATACATATGGGTAGAGAAGCGAAGGCTCCAATATATCAGGTGTTGTTGGTCCCCGCAGTTCCAAACTCTTGTGAATAGTCCAGGTCAGGCGGCAACTTAATTTTTTGATGTGCTTTATAGAAACCAAATTGACTGTAGCACACGTATCAAGGATGGCTAGAACTCGCATCTTATTGATGACAACTTATATCTTGGTCATAGTGCTACCAAAAGTAGAGGAGGGCAAGAACCTCCTTCAAAGGAGAGAGGAGGCAAGGCGTCGAGCGATTGCAGGGTATTTATCTTTGATAGATTGAAGGTTATGAACTTTCTGGGTAGATTGGATCACTGTACTGACAAGCTAGTTAGCATCACTGGCAGTATCAATCACCTCTGAGCACCTCAACACCTGTTGGAGATGGGTTTTTCGAGGTATCATGGCCATATCTATTCTTTCAGGTCTCAACCTGTCCGGATCTGCAATTCCATGGGGGCTCCTAGGACATAGTAGCCCGCATCTTCACATTCCCTTCAGACGCGTCATCAGAGAGGCTTTCAATGCATTCCAAAGAGTCGTTAAGAGTGGCCCAAGAAACTTGTTTGTTCTCCTCACAGGGGAGGTCCTCTTAGCGCTCATATACCCTTTTGGCTTTTGGAGGGAGCATAGTAACTGAACCAAATTTTGGGGCCACTTGAGGAGAAATATTCTTTTAATGTATGGTCAGAGGTGAGGCCGTGGTTGATATAGAGGACGGCTCTGAGTGACGTGAAGGGGGAGCCGCAGTAATGGACGCTTTATGAGAGGGAGCTGGGGTAATGAGAACTCAACTAATTTCATAGGGCAGACTTGGGGTGCATCTGAGGGAAGAGAGCTCGACCTTGTCACCCCTGATGCCCTCTAGCCAACCTCTAATGGAGGAGGGCAGTTTAGTTTGGGGCGCCCATTGGGAACTGGCTTTGGAAGAGAAGTCAGCACTGGAGTGGTCAGTATGACTTCGTGGGTAGGCGTAGCTTCATGGATATCAGTAACCTCTAATAATGCCTCTTTTATATCCCAAACATTCCGTAGGGAACGCTTCTCTGAAACAATATTGACTTAGGAAGGGTAAGAGTCTAATTCACCCAGAATGGCAGCAATAGCATCATCAAAAGGTAGCATATTAGTAAGCAGGAGAGGCTGGGCTGCACTGTAAAACTGGTCAAAAAAGGTGGCAACTGATTCCTCCTCAAGTAGACTAATGCACCTAAACGCATGTTTTTTCCTACGCAAGCTCTGCGTGTATCCAAATTCCTCAATGAGCGCGGTTTTTACCTCTGCATAAGTTTTAAGGGTGGCCATATAAGGTATTATCACCTCTTGGGTGGACCTGCTGAGGCAGGGGAGGATATACTTTATTTTGGGGATTGGTTGTCCCATCCATAACAGCCTCATAGACAAAGTGGAATGAAGCGATGCTACCCTCTCCAGGGATAAATTTATATCTGAAAGGTGGTTTAGAAATAATTGGGGCAGCCTCATGAGAGGCTTGGCAAACGCGCTGTTCAAGTGCTCTAAGCTGAGACAGTGTGCAGGCTAGCTGCTGGGCTAAAGCATCTAGCCGGGTATCAGAAACTGTGTGGAGTTTGTGAGTGTTATTCACCCCAACACCCTACATTTTAACAGTGTTCTGTGATGTACTATCCCCATTAGTGAGCACCACTTGTTGGATTTAGGCTTTTGGTTATTCTCACTGGTGCGTTTTGCACCTAAATTCCAACAATTAACTACAGGAAAAGTTGGTTCTCTACTGTGGGATAAAATTTAGGGGTTATTGAACACTTGTAATTAAAATATTAATTTTTCAATTAAAATGAATGATTGATTTTTGTATGTTCTTTAAAATTAATTGCTTTGAGGACAAAAAGCGGCCCTCTTAAGAAAACAATAACTAGTATATAAACTTATCAAGTCTTGAAGTGGGTTGGGGCACATTTTTGGAGTAACCAGGAATAGCCATATTAGGAAATATTAGGTTTCAGACTTTTGGGGCTCTCAAGACTTGCCTCACTTTGATGGAACGACTGATGGAGGGTCAATAGCAGGTAGGATAAATCTGTGAGGCAAGAACTTAATATATTTCACCCTATCATTGGGTGCAAAAATATTTGCATCTGATGAAACCCCATTCAATGCTATAAAAGGGAGTGGTTGTGGGGAGAGTTTAGACTAAATTAGTGAAGGTACGTAGAGGACCCTCATAACAACTTCCCTGATTTTGCCGCAGGTTTGGAGTAATCCTACTACTAGCCATAGGGAGATTTGGCCGAGTATTTGGGGCAATAGTATTACCCCAATATGCAGGGTTCCACTGATAATCGACCAGTGTTTTTTGGCTAATGTTATCCATCTTGAAACTCAAAAAACTCTTATTACAATATGTTTTATTTAACCAAGGTAAGTTGACCAGGGGATAGACATTATTGAACTATAACTAAAATCATAATAAAATAAAATAATGATTCAAACAAAATGCCCAAAATGGATGGATCGATTGAATTGTACCTAATAAGATATCCAACCAGGTGGGCAGCAAATACTGCTATCCCTCCATGGTGGATGGGGAGGGGGATTGGGGAGCTCATCTTTGGCTGCATCCATCTCATTCCAGAGTAGGGTGCGTGTTAAGGCAGATAGTAAGAGTGTGGGGGCATCAGTGGCATGGGGTTCGATATCCTTGATGACTGGAATTTCCAAATAGTTGCCAGCCAACATTATACCAATGATGTATTTGCCCAAAGCGTCTTCAGCTTTGAGGCGGCATCTGGGAATTTAACGAATGTGGCAATGTTGGTTCAGGTTATTTTTGCTCGCAGATTCCGTGCTACTGTTACCACGTTCTGGATGGCTTCAGTGACGTTTTTGTTAAGTTTTCATGTTGATCTTACTTTGTGGATTAAGATTTATGGGGGTGACAGGAGGTAGAATTCCTCATGCAAGTGCAGACACAGATTTGGCTGCAGCTTTGCGAAGTGGACAGCAATCTGGTGTGGCAGCTGCTTCTACTGCGAGCTGGTGGTTGCTGTAGAACGGTTTGGTGTTAGGTTGTGGGACATACTTCTGAGGTGGGAATTTTGCATCACATTCTGCAATACAGAGCCGCTAGAGTTGCAGTGTCAGTTACCAATGACATTACCTGATTTGTTGATTTCATCCAATAATTCCCATGGATTTTGGTTGAATTGGATTGGGGAATCAGCGTACAGTTGAGGTTTGTTTGATTCATTTGTGGATGCATGGGATCAAACTGGGATCCAATCCAATGTTTGGTTGGATGAATTATTTGTGGCATTGGGGCAAGGTGGGTGCTGATTGGTGGCTACAGGTGCAGCTGCAGCATCAGGCATTGGAGGAGGGGAAGGTAGGATTGTACCCCATGTCAGAGTTGGCGTGAGGTGGGCAGCGGATTGGTGGGTGTGGTGGGAAAACTTTCAGTGTTGATGGAAGTTTCTGAGTATGGGCATTTACATTTTGAGTGGTCTAACTCGAAACAGGATGGACAAATCATCCATCCGCCCTCAACGCGGGCCCAGAATGGATGGTTGGGGGCAGATGGGATGATGGCATGAGGGGAATTGCCAGAGAAATTTTCATAAATTCAGGGCTGATTGTGGCATATGCCCGAGGCCCATTGAGGCGTGTGGCCCCATTTGGGACCACAAATTGCAAGATGGGGTTGGCGCCATAGGCTGCCAAACCTTTCATCAGCTCCTGGTGGAGCACTTTGGGGGGGGAGGCGGGTGGGAAAACCAGCGAACTGGACCACCAAGGTGGTATCCGTTGGGAGCCAGGTCCAAGTTGTTGGGAGGGGAATATTATCGAAAAATAATGGCACCATTGCTGCAGTGGCTGCATTGGCTTCACAGGGGAAGCTGAGATCAAAGTACCCCTTATAGGGGCGGAAGTCTATAAAACAGGCTGGTGTCATCACTGCCTGAGCCATTTTGATAATGGCTTGGTCATTGCAGGGGAAGAAATTTCCATAATTGACCCTAAGGCCAAAATGCATGTTGCTCTGGGAGAGCACTAGGGGGCAGCGGGGCACCTCTTGGGTTCAGGCAAGATGGACATCAAGATCCTTGGGAGGAACAAATCATCCCAAGGGTTTGGAATGACTTGGCGAGCCATTCTGAGCGCGTTTTCCTGTTGGATGGAAAATGGGAGGGGAGTATTGCTGCTGCCCCACGCTGGGACAGTTGGCGGGGGATCCAACAACATCAGAGCAAGACTTTTGTGTGCGATTAAGTGTTTGGTTTTAATTTACCAAAATTAATTTGCTTGGAAAGTTACGCCGAGCAGAGAGAGAGTTCCCTTTTATTATAATATAATTCTTGTAATTGTCTGATAAGGGGTGAGCATACTTTAGATGTAGGTAAACAAATTGGTGAGTTGACTGTAAGTATCCAGGAGGGTTCTAATTTTATAGATGAACATCAGGTGATCTTCCACCAAGAAGTCTCTCTCACAGGAAGTATGATCCCCATGATCTAATCTACCATGAGTCAGGTCTCTAACCACTTCAGTAGCAGGCCAGGTAATCCATCAAGACTTTGGTATAATTGTTCAGTCAAATAGGTCATCTTCAAAGGTTATAATAGGAGGGCTATTCATCTGGTCATCCTCTTCACCATCCTCATTTTTATCAATCCAGATACACTAGCAACAATAGTGTCTTCCATCTTGATTTTATAAATAAATTGTGATATGCAGAGTCTCCTGTAGTGAGAACCACTTGACAAAATCCTGTCAAGGAGCTGCTTGCAGGTGCTTGGTCGCAGGATCTCAATAATATAACAGATGCAGAGTTTTTAAACAAATTTGATAGAAGCTCAAGAATTAGGACTAGAAAGTAGATCACAAATAGGCTTTAAGCTAAAAATTAAGATGTGCATGATAATCAATACTTTAAATAATAAAACCTCGGGGTTTTTGTACCCCATTTTCAGAAAAATCCCACAGTCATTCACTGGGCCAAGACTATGGTCACACGATAATTTCATATAAACATAATATTAATTTATTTTATGAAAAAGGTAGCCAGGCTTTAGTGTTGGTTCTTCATGACGATACTTGGAACGCAAATATTGGAACAAATGCGTTGAAAAGCTTCAGATATCTATCTTTGACTTGTCAATATGTGTGTGTTTCTGATTAAATGGGAGTCAAAACTCATATTGATTATCGCTCTCATTTTGATCAAATTCTTATTCAATATGACGCATTTTAATTTAAAGTGATGCGTTTGTGATTGAGAGGTCTGGTTATAGATAAATGGAAGATCAGCCTATCAGAATCTTCTAAATCTTTTCACTCCAGTATGGCTCAGTCCTAGGCGATTGAACAATAGCATGTATGAAGACATGCAAAAATGACTTAAAATCCTAACTAATGACTTGCTATAAAATTTTTTTCTTCAGTTGATTAAAGGTTATCTTAGTCTTTGATAGATGTAATAGATATTTTCACCCTTTGGAACCCCCTTCAGGTCTATGAAAGGGGGTTGTTATCTCTTGATAGCTCTAAATTCAAGTTAGTGCGCAAGTGAGCTTCCCCATCAGTTCACATTTCCCGCTGAAGGTTCAAAGGGACTTTTTTACTTGATTCAAGCATTCTGGATGAGGGTAGGAGTATATTGATTACTCATATTGTAACTATTCCACTGAGAATAAGACTCTGATTTTCTAATATTAGTAAAGCTATATGATCTGTAAAATTTCTTTTCTACTAGTTGAACATGCTTTTGTCTGACAGGCCATGAGAGGATGGCCTCAGCATGTTGGAAGGAATTGCATAACCATCTTTCAGGATCAAATTACCTAGTAAGGTAACCTCATCTTTGTAAAACTCGCACTTAGAAGGTTTCATATATAGGTTGGCTTTGTGCATTGCTGCCAAAATTGCATCCAAGTCATTCTCATGCTGCTCAGGAGTGGGGGAATGTACAAGGATATTGTCAATATACACCGCTGCATAGGATAATCAAAGCTTGCCAAGCATGTCATTGATCATCTGCTGGAATGTGGCTGAGGATTTTTGCAAGACAAAAGGCATTATGCGGAACTGGAAGCTCCCTCTCCAGGTATGAATCGCCATAAGTCACTCCTGGCTTTCTACCACCCAAATTTAGTTAAACGCATTCACAGGATTGAGTTTCAACAACGTCTGGGATTTTTCAATCGGCTGGCTAATCATCTGCTCAAAGGGGAAGAGGGTAGGGATCGTGAACAGATATGTTATCAAGATGCCCATATGCCACACAGGGCCGTAGCATCCCATAAGACTTTGGGGGAAACTATGGAAGATACAATAGGTGAGGTATCCTTAAAAACCAACCCTTTCTCAAGGAAACATTCATTACGCCTCAGGGTCTTTTCCTCCTACTCTGTATAGAGATACAGAGGACAATTAATGTTGATCGCATTAATGGTCAAAATAGTCCAAAACATACTCATAGTGGGAGGTAAGACGGGTGGCCTTCACCATATTGAAGATGTCCCTGTACTGGGCCACGCAGGAAGGGAAATCCTCTGGAAACGCCACATTAGGAGGGGTTGACACAATTGAACTACTGCATCAGCAGGATAAAAGGTACTAATCAACGGATTTTTTTTCCCCTTGCATAGGGTTTTTTTAATGACAAAAGGTTGGGCTCCAGGTCAATACAAATCTGTAGTTACCGCCACCAACCAACCACCAGGATAATGGGGAATAACAAATCTGGAAAAGCTGTAATCTGATCACAAAAACAAAACCCATGTACTGTTATTGGTGTGGGACGTCTCACCAGTTACACATCATCAAGGCTGACGATGCACTTAAAACTGAGAATTCTACATTCAAATCAAGATCCAAACCCTGGGCGACCTACTAACTCATAAAATTTCCAGCATCTCCCATGTCCAAGAGAGCCTTAATGGAGACCACGTGAGCGCCCAACTGAATCTTAACTGTCAGAAAAAAATATTCCTGATACTTTTTCTTAACTTAATGCAGGTTGCAGCTGTATGGGAGGTTGTATCTTCCAAACCGTCTCCAGGCCATCCTTAGGAGATGATATCATGGAATCCACCACCTTTACATACCCAAACTCTGCTTCTTCCATCATAGGCAATTGTGGCTCCAACAGATTTACATATAATGGCTCCACTGGAGCATCCGAATCATTCGCTTTAGTAGCCCCACCTGAGCAAATAGAAATGGTTCAGGGAGGTGGGGATTTGACTGAAGGAACAAACAACACCCCACGCTTGTAACTCTACCAGTCTGTCCTGAGCGTGAATAGCAATGAGGACCCAACTCTTCCACCTGTGGGATGGAAGGGACCCTCCTCGCTTGCTGGGTTAGGAGGAACTGAAAAACTTCAGGGGAAAAACTATGATCAGAAGAACATTATTTTTGTTTGTGAAACCAAAACAATGCAGCATCCCTTGTACAATAAAGGGTGGCGAAGGACCAAAATTGGGGTCACACCATTATATCATGGAACGTGCCATATTAACAAACCTAGCATGGAAAACCAGGTGAGTGAGCACCAAGAACCCCAGCCAGAATACCTCACGTACAGCCATCCATATTGACAGATGAGAATTGCTAAGGCAGTCATTAAGGCTAGCCAGGGATTCTCAAAATAGGAAATCATCGCCACTAAATTTCCAACAAACACTTTAACTGACATATAGTTTTGAATTTTTTATAAAACTTTTTATTAGTAAACCAAAAGACAAAAATGGAAAATACCTTGACAGCACACTGTCAGGGATCTCTACTTAAATGCTTTCTGAATGGGGAACTGAAGCTAAGTACACTACTATTAAGAATATTTCGTGATTCAATTCTGGTGGATTGTCATTCCAAAAACGTTTTCTGATACTGACTTGGATCCAACCTGACCAGGAGGATTGACATCAAATTTTTTATCAAGAATATTCATTCTGGCGCAACTGCGCTTGGTATGCTGACGATGCCTCCAGCAGATGTCAGTTTGTGCCCACAGCCAGGCCACATATGGCTGGCTCCATTGGGTCTGAAAGGGATTGACCACACCCATACCTGTCATGGATGGGCTCATTTGCAAAACTTCTGGGGGAACTTAGTGAATGATAATATTTGAGCCT
Organism: Massospora cicadina; assembly: GCA_022478985.1. Classification (NCBI taxonomy): domain Eukaryota; kingdom Fungi; phylum Entomophthoromycota; class Entomophthoromycetes; order Entomophthorales; family Entomophthoraceae; genus Massospora; species Massospora cicadina. Next base: position 110,827 of record JAKSZP010011908.1, read on the forward strand.
AACCTAACTTGATCCTTTATTTTCAGCGGAATGCAACTTGACCTCCCTGGCAGAACTTGCACCTGTGGATACCCCCTCCTGGGGACATGCACCAATTGCTTTCCACTGGCGATGGCTTCTACCCTCTGCCACCTCCTGGAACAGCTTCTGAATTTTACCCACCAACTCTTTGGTGGTAAGCATAGGTGGAAAAGGCGCAATTTGCAAGGGATATGCTTTTTATCCACCTTGCATCTACCACAAGGGCTAAATTTTCTAGGGCAATGAGAGGGAAGGCCATCTGATTTTCCTTATATTTGTTAGAACAAAAATTTCTCCTGATATAGCAGCAATGGTGTTCCTCAAGGCTTGCAGTGCCTATGAACTAAATGCTTCATCCATTTCTAGTTTCAAAAACTAAGCTTATTGTTTTTATTTTAGGCATTAGAGATGTTCATTGGTGCCTTTCTTACATTAATTCCAACAATATAACTCATGGATTTTTGCACCACTGATATTAAAATTAAAAATAACACTAATAAATTTTAAAGGGTTAGTTTTTACATATTTTATTAGTGGTTACGAGGAGTAAAAAGAGAACCCTCTTAACAAGTTGATATTTTGTATTTAAAGTATTGAGGTTTAAAGTTAAAATTGCTTAGTAAAGTCCAAATTAGGGAATATGGGCGTTTGACCTATCAAAGCTCTTAAATCTAGGCTTGCTTTAACAGAATGGCCGATGGAGGGCTGAGAGTAGGTATGACATAGCCATGAGGTAAAGTTTTTATATTTTTGAGCCTATCACCTTGGCAGAAAATTAGTTGCACCTTAGGGGCCCCAATTAATGGCTATAAAGGGGTACGTTTGCAGCATAGGTGCGTGAAAAAATTTAGAAGTGGGCCAGGGAGAAACTACTGATGTACTCCCTGGATTTCGCCGCATAGTCGAGGCAATTCAACTACCCAAACTTGAACTATTTGTATGAGTAGTATTAGTAAAAGTGTTACCCCAATTCAAGGGGTTCCACCAGAAATCAACCAGGGTCACATGGTTGATTTTAACATTATTCACCTCCAAAACACTCTTATTAATGCATTGGACTTGTAATTGTCCAACATCACCCCCTTCAAGAGTGTTAGGGGTAGAATAAGGCCGCAAGAACTGACCATGAACTCGGTTAACAGTCACTCCTGTATCAAGGGATTTGATGGAATACTCATCCCCTCGCTTATAAGTGACCACTAAAAATTCTTCCTAAATAGACCCTAGCTTCTCACTTCTGGGAGTGATACAAAGGTGATAATACAATACCAAGTCTGAAACATGAAAGGGAGGGAGGGGCTTCCTATGCTCATTTGCAGCTACACCTTCTTTGGTTACCATTTTAGCTAAGTGAGTCATGGCATCATACTGCAGCTGGATGATGCGTTGTGACAATCTTTTCAGGGCTTTTATATGGTCATCTGTCCTACCAGAGAAGACATCTTTTGCTAGCAGGGCTGATATTCCTGGTTCCCGACCATATAATATGTGTAAGGGAGACATTTTAAAGAATTTAATGGTAGCTTATATTTAGTCCATTAGGGCACTAGGTAAGAATTGATCCCAGTGTAGGGGATCTGAGCTGGCCATCTTTCATAATATGGAAACCAGGGTTCCATCTTCTCTTTCCACAGTACCATTCGTGGAAGGGTTGTAGGGGCTGAGAAAAGTTGGTGCATCCCCTAAGGAAGTAGCCAAAAGCTTACTTCTGAGATGTGAAATTCTTTCTATTGTCACATAGTAGGACCTGAGGACACCCATGCTGGGTGAAAATATGTTGATTGAGGAAGGTGGCAGTAGCTTTGGCGGTTTGGGCAGGAAGAGCAATAGCTTCAATCCATTTGGTGAAGTGATCAATTCCTTCCAGGATATAGCGATTTCCATTAGTAGCCTGAGGTAGCAGACTTACCATGTCCAAGCTTGTTGTATGAAACGGTTCTTGAGGCGTGGTGTATTAGTATTGATACTTGAGTTTGTAACTGAATTGCTTCTTACAGATTAGGCAGGCATCAGGCACTTCGATGATAGGCTCCATGATTCCCTCCCAGTAATACCAATCCTTCACCCACTCAAGAGTTTTACGCTCTCCACTGTGCCTCAGCATAGAAAGGACCTCCATGATCACGGGAACTCGCTTAGAAGGTCGGAGATAAGGCAAAAAATTCAAACCTATTTCTTATACAACTTTTTGCTTTCCACCTTGGTGTTTTGGGAGTGTCAGGTTAACATTTTCTGGATGGGTTCATCCTCATCTTCCCAAACGTCAGGGTCATAAGGAGATCATGCAGACTCTCTGCTTTACTACTATTCAGTTGAAGGATAGGCAGCTGAGTCTTGCCATCAACAATTATAAGGTGGTTTCCAGCTTGGTGCTCAATCTTCATAATGTAGTGTTGGAGCTTTAAGGCCCAGCGAGCCAGCCACCCAGTGGGATCCTTAATATTTTGTAGCTACTTTAGGGAAGCGTGTTCAGTGACCACAGTGAAAGAAGTTCCATATAGAAAAGGGCGGCAATATGTTACAGCCATCAGGACTGCAAGGCACTCTTTTTTGGTGACACTGTAATTACGTTCAGCCTTGGATAACATCTTGCTGAAATAGTAGACGGGATGATCCACACCATTGTCATCCAATTAAACCAGAATGGCTTCAACAGCGTAGTCAGAGGCATTGGTAACCAAAAGGAAAGGTTTATTGTGATCAAGCTGGAGAAGGATAGGGCGCTTTTATAACAACTACTTTGGCATCTCAAAGGTGGCCTTTTGTTCATCTCCCCAATGAAAAGGGATGTTCTTAGCTAATAGCCATACAAGAGGCTCACTCAGATGGGAGAACTTGGGGATTATTTGTGGTAGAAACCCCATCATACTCAAGAATACCTGGATATTGAGCAGGGTTTTGGGAGCAGGCACTTTAGATATAGCATCAACCCTGTTTTGGAGGGGTTGTGTCATGGATTCGGCTAATAATAATTAGACTCAGCTCCTAGTAGGGGTGCACGAGCACCTAGTGGAGAGCAGAATGCCATAGGCATAGTGGTCTGAGTGACTAGTAATAGTGGAGTTCTATTAGGGATGTGAGGAAAGTAAATGTTCATTAATGTACCAAAGGCCCCCGAGGCAAACCAGATGGTTGCAATGGGGGCAATTGTGAGTCTTGTGGGGGTAACCCCCAAGGGCGGAAGAGGCATGGAGGACGATGACTCCTCCAGGGTTCACAGTTGCTGACCTTCAGATTTTAACAGGAGAGCTTGCATGCCAACGAGGGATGGCACAGGGACTGCTGCGCGATAAGAAGTGAGAATGGAGGTGGAATGTGACCCACAAAGGGGGTTAAAACTGAGCTTCCCCTGGATGGGGCGTTCCAGGTCTCACAGGCAGGTTGAGCTATCAGCAGCTGAGCCAGTTGTGGACCCCAAGTCCATGAGCAGCGAGGCAGGGCTGCTCCGGTGCTGCTCAAACTGGGGAGTGTTTTCAGAAAACTTGGCAGTAGAACGGATGGGAGGGTTCTCATTAAATGGATGTGTAGTAATGAACGAAACAGTGGATTTGTCATCAGGGGTGAGGCGGATTATTGCAGTAATGATCTGCCGCCGTGTGGTGAGGTTGAGCAACCAGATAATCCAGTTGGCGAACATTGGTATGAGAACTTGGGTGATGGCATGCTTCTTTGTATCAATTGGCGAAATTTAATAGAAAAGTAAGGAGGATGGAGGATAAGGCAAGCTTTATGGGGAATTGAAATTTTATTAAGCATAAAGCGCGAATAATAAAAGAATGAACCAACATCTACCCCTGGGAAGGGCAGTTGTCTTAAGTACTGGATAAATCGCATGAGGAAAGTATCAGGGGATTGGGTGTTTAGGGTTTAGTGATGGGATTTGGTTGGCTGATATGGAGGGAGCTAGGGTGATGTTCAAGATCTTGGCAAAAAAAAAACTTTGCAAATTTTATCTGCATTCTTGGGGTCAAACCAAGTTGATGCTACTGATCCAGGTCCTAGTCATCCAAGTTAGCCTGTTTGCATTATTTGGATTTTCTGGATTCATCTCAGGAGGCAGGGACCATTGGGTTGATTTGTTTGAGACTCAGGCCAAACTCTCAATTGGACTATTCACATGATCTGAAATTCCTGGATTCATTCCAGAGCATTTGGGCAACTGTTCCAAGTTGTTTGGTAACTGGTTCGAGATCTGAGTCATGCCCTGATCTGATTTCCAGTGCCAGGCAGTCCTGAATGGCTCCCCCAGACTGGAATTTGCAGGTCAGGCTCCAATGTTGGTAAATGCTGTTTCCCCAGAATTTTGACATAGTTTTCCTGGGGGGTGGGGGGTCCCAGGGGCATGCCCATGGCCTCTGGTGTGCGCAATCTCTCTGCAGACTCCCTCTATTAAACTTACCAGGGTTGAGGGAGGGGAAGAGGTGGGAATGGGGTATCCTTGGGGGGAATGCAGTCACCCAGCGCTCATCTATCACATGAGCTAAGTCGCTCTACTGTGACAAAGGGTCCACTTGGCCCTTGTGACCTCTTTTTTTCTAAAAGGGGGTTGTTCCCTATCCAGTTGCAGGGGCTGGTCTCCAGGATTTAAACGTTGAATACCATCCTGTGAGATGGCGTGTCCAAGGAAATCTAACTTTTTGGAAAAAAGTGCACTTGGAGGGCTTTAATTTAAGGTTGGACTGATGTAAGCGTCGGAAGACTTCTTTCAGGTAACAAGATGGCATTAAATGTCTTATAAAACGCCATAAAGTCATTAAGATAGACAATGACGCAACTTAACATGAGGTCCTGCAAGATGTGATCCAAGGCTCGCTGGAAAGTTTCAGGAGCATGCACAACCCCTGAGGTCATTGGGTGGGCTGTAATAGGCCTTTTCTGCAAATCAGAGCGCATTTCTCCTGATCTTGGGGAGAGAGGTCCATCTTCCAATAGCCGCTGACTAAGTCAATAGACAAGAAGAAATTTAGACACAGAGAGCTGTGCTAGAGCGTCTTCAATGCGTGGGATGGGATAACTATCTTTCTTTGTGAGGTTATTTAGCTGAAGGTAGTCCATCATAACCTGATGACCACCATTTTTCTTTTTTATAAGGAGGAGAGGTGTCAGGATTTTTCCAAATTCTCTAGTTTTGGAACAATTACTCCAAAGATTTCCCCAGCACTATCAGTAGGGGAGAGTAATTTATCTAAATTTATCAAGGTTAATAAGAACTATCAGTCTCATCCCAATCAAGGGATAAAAGATTCAATCATTCAGCAATTAATTATCTTGGATAGATCTTGAGCCATTTTGAAACCTATAAATATTTAATCCTTCCAATAATAAAATTAGGTCGATTTACAACATCTTTTTACTTTATTTTATCGCTTTTTTGGAGAATTCGGCTAAGTAACTTTGAGAGAAAACCTGCCATATTGGAAGTGTATTTCAAAACTTCCAGAAGAGGTGATGACCAAGGGCTTTGTGAAGGTGCCAGGAGCCCAGCGTACAGCAGTTGTTTGAGCTCCGTCCTCATCTGTTGCTCCTCAACTTTATTTACAATAAGGTTTGGAGCAGATGGAACTAGCATCCCCAACGTCGATAGTATGACACCAACCCTTCATATAACCATAGTTGCTCTCAGTTTAAGAAAATATGTCGCTGTAGGACTCCAAATAAACTATTAACTTTATTAAGCTCTGCAGAGGTTAGATCATTGGAGATGTGAACTTTGGGCAATGTACATAATAACTTGTCAGCAGTTGGGCTCATATCTGACATAGACCCAATGCAGTGGACCTGGTTAATTTCTTTAACAGGTATCAGAAGACCTTTCCCAATCTCCTAGTGTTACTTTACGACCATGTCCTTAATGGTAAGATTCCCCGGAAGAATAATGATAGGGCGTTGGTAGGTTAAGTCTAGGATTCCTAGTGATACTTGAGGTTATAAGGGACTGATTACATTCATGCTAGTTATGTGAAGCAGGCAGTTGTGGGGGATTTGTAGGGTAATTCTGGTGTCAATCACCCTTTGTTCACTCGCTTTAATAAACACCTCTTCATCTGCATAAAACGAAATTCCCTCTAGGGCATCCACTGATTCAGGCAGCATCTTTGTATTACACCCCACTGTCGTATGTCAGAAAGGATAAGGCAGAGAATGGATACTCAACCATAAAAGTGTTTTCCTTTTTTAATCTCATTGTGGTCCAAAATCAGGGGAACCTTGTAATTAAGCATAAAGAGATAACCCTGCTTCCAATTGATAATCCCATCATACTTGAGTATAAACTGGGTACCAATGAGCATGTCATAGGTATTGTTGGCTAAGGCCACCGCAGGGGCTGAGAGGAGGAGTTTTCCAAATCAGATGGGTAAGGATGAGTAGGACCCAACAGCGCGGGTGTTTGTCAGACCAGCAGTGCCAAATTCCTGAGTATAGTCGAGGTCAGGGGCCAGCTTAATTTTTATAAGCTTTGATGATAAAACGTTTACAGGGGATCCAATGTCAAGATGAGCAACAACTCATAATCCATTGACAACAACCTCCACTTTTGTTAAGGTTCCACCCAAGTTGGGGTGAAGAGCGAGGACTCCTTCGGCTGGAGAGTAGAATCAAGGCGTTTGGCAGTTTCAGGGATTTTATCCTTGATAGACTGCAGTGTATACACACTCTGAGTGGATTGGATCATTGTGGCAATGAGCTGGTCAGCATCACTGGAGGTATCAATAACCTCTAGGCCTCTCAACACCTGATAAAGATATGTTTAGTGGGGCACCCTAGCCATATCCACTCTTTCCAGATTCAACCTGTCAGGTACCTCCACTTCACTTGAAGCTCTTAGAACATAGTGACCAGCATCCTCACAACCCCCTTCAGATTTGTCATCAGAGGGATTCTCAATGCACTTCAGAGAGTTCATAGGGGGTTTAGGTTCAGAGCTTCACTTATGGCAAGTTAGGTCCTGAGGTTGTTTCTTCACTGTATTAACTTTTGGGGGAGGTGTTGGAATTTTAATGGCTCTGACTTGTGCCTTATAAGGGGCCGGTTTGCGTTGCCACATGGCTATAGGTTTAGGACGAGGTACATCTGGTAGATATGCCAATGGGGATAGAGGTAGCACATTAGAGGGGCGCGACACTTCAGACGCTTTGGAAGTCTGCTCTGAAGAAGGAGGGGAGCAAGGCAAAGTGATAGCTAACTTCGCCAGCTGAGTTTTGGAAATAGAAGATGAAGGGGAGTGAGGTCATATCACTGCTAGTACTCTCTGTATATCCTCACATGGGGGAGGCGCATCTCATGGTGGCAGCTTTGTGGGAGCAGATTTTAGAAAGAAACAGCCATAGAAGATGCTGGAGAGGTTATAGGAGATTCATTTTTCAGAGCTCCTTACATTTTTTCATGTCCATAGAAGTCAACTACTGCTAGTAAAGTCTCCTTGATATCTCATATATTTTTGAAGGGGCGCTTGATGGAAGAGATATGTATCGCCAAAGAGGGATGAGGCGCCAATCCAGCCAAAACATCAACAATAGTGTCATTGAGTGGGAGCATTTTAGCAAGCAAAAGAGGTTGAGCTTTACTATAAAAGCGCTCAACAAAAGAGGTTATTGATTCTCCCTCTTTCAGACTAAGGCACATAAAGTCCTGTTTTTGCCATTGTAAACTCTGTGCAGAGGCAAATTCCTCAATAAGTGTTTGGTTAACCTCCGCCCAGGAGATAAGGTTGGTCATATGGTGAACCATTATCTCTTGAGCCATATGACTCAAGCAGGGAAGTATATAATTTTAATGGTCAGTTGCTCCTTCCATCACTGATAGATAAAAGAACAAGAAGGAGGCAATATTGCTCTCACCAGATATGAACTTGTCTCTGAGCAAAGGTTTATGATTAATAGGGGAGGCCCATAAGGGCCTTGGGAAAAGTGCTGCTCAATCCTTTTAAGGTGAGACAAAGCGCCGGCTAGTTGTTGCTCTAAAGCAGCTAGCTAAGTTTCTGGAACAGTTGTCATTTTTAAACAGGAATCTTTGTGGTGTACAGGCTCCACTGCAGTGTAACCACTTGTTGAATTTTAGGCGTTAGAGATGCTTGCGGTGCCTTTCTGGTCTTAATTTCAACAATATAATTCAGGGGATTTTTGTATTATTGATATTAAAAATAACAAACACTAATAAATACTAAAAGGTTGTTTTTTATATATTTTATTAGTGGTTGAAAGGGGTAAAAAGAGAACCCTCTTAACAAGTTGATATTTTGTATTTAAAGTATTGAGGTTTAAAGTTCAAATTGCTTAGTAAAGTCCAAATTAGGGAATTTAGGCATTTGACCTATCATAGCTATCACTTATCATCTCACTTTGACTTAATGGCAAATAGAGGGTCAAGAGTAGGTATGGCATGGCATGAGGTAAAGTTTTATAAATTTAAGCCAATCACCTTGGCAGAAAATAGTTGCACCTTGAGGGACCCCCTCCAAGGCTATAAAAGGGGGTGCTTGCAGCGTAGCTGTGTGAACTAAATTAGAAGTGGGCAGGGAGGAACCAATTATGTACTCCCTGGTTTTTGCTGCATAGTAGGGGCAATTCAACTACTTAAACTTGAGCTATTTGCCCAAGTAGTATCAGTAAAATGTTACCCCAATTCAAGGGGTTCCACCGGTAATTGAACAGGGTCTTTTGGCCTATTTTTACATTATTTACCTCCAAATCACTCTTATCAATGTATTGGAATTGTAATTATCTGACTTTTATGTATAAAAAATGTGATGCAAATTAGCTTATATAACAAAAAACTTAATATTTTAGTTTTTTATAGTTATAACAAGTTAAAGAACCCTTACTTACTTAATCATTTAAAACCAAGCTGCATATCCATACCAATTTTTTTATAAATGTAGGTTTTTTAGAATAATTTTAGTACCTTTCTCAACTTTTTTGATTTATATTGGAAATTTTTTATGAAAAAAACTAATTTGTTACAAATTAAAAAATATCTAGTGAGGAACTGTTTCTTAATGGGGCTACAAATTTAAAAACTGAACGACATGGTAAATTTTAAATTTGCTTCTAAGGATAAGTAGTACATGTATAAAACTGACACATATATATGAATAGATTTAAAGTTTTTTCAAATTTATATTTATAGATTGACCAAAATAAACCCTTACCTGCTTGAGAAACTAACACCCAAGAGGCACATACATGCCAAATTTTTTATACATAGGAAATTTATTATAAAAGAAATTTTTTATATAATTTCTATATAGATTTTATATTTTGCAATTTTTGTTGTTAAAATTCAAATTTTAAAATAATCTTTAATAATCTGAATATTCATACACCCAAGCTGCACATACATACTAGCTTTCATAAATGTAGGCTTCTTAGTTATTTTAGAATATTTCTTTAGATATAATCTTTAGATTTTGGATTATTTTCTTGTTAGATATTTATAAAACTAATAATTTGAACTGCTTTACATATGATAAAAAGATTTTAAAAGCAATTAGTTTTAAATCTGAACTACAAATTTTAGCAAAGCCTACATTTCAATTTCAAATTCCTAGCTTTTGTAATTTAAGAGAAACATTGATTGTTAGTGTCTTATATAGATTATAAATAAATATAGCAAATAAGATATAAATAGAATTTATATCATAATATAAAAAACTTGCTTACAGTTGTTTCCCTTTTGCAAAAAATTTTTGTGCTATGATTAGTTGAAATTGGTTCAGTAGTTTGAGATTGGAAAATACCTATAAACAATTTGGACCTAAAAATCAACCTAAAACTACCAACTGCTTGGCAAAAACATCTAGACTAGTGAATCGTTCAATTACTTCCTACTTACTAAGACAACTATCTTATTAATTAGCCAAATGAATGCCAACTGCTTGAAAACACCATTGGAACTATTGAATAAAGTAAATAATATACTGGCCAGCTATAACAATATACTGATTACCATTAAAACATATAAGATTCTCATTTATTATATCTAAATCATTTTATTTTGCACTGAAAATTCAAAAATTATGGTAGAATATAAAATTGACATCTGACCTTAGTAGCTGTGTAAAAATTTTCCAATAGGGTATTTCAGGAACTGCTTTAAATAAGGATGCAAGATTCCAGGATAAATAGGTTGTTAAAGTATGTAAAGGCAAGTAAAAACCATCTGTACTACACTTTTAATAAATAATTTTTGTATGAGTATATATATCTACTAAGATTTAAAGTCACTTTTGAGCGATTTTAAATTTAAGTTTTTATTTATCCACAGCCATCTGCCCAAGCCTATTCTTTAATGTCCTTGGCTCCGCCGCCTGCCACCCCAGTGTGGGGCAGCGGTGCATCCCCACCTAGCATTTTCTGCCCTTCGGGCAAGCGCGTTTGGATGGGCTCAAACAGCCCGCCCACTACTTTCAGCTGTTTTGTCCCCCCACGGGACTTAGCGCTCCACCTGGCGCGCGTCCACCCTTCTCACCCCATCCTCTCACCCTCCCTCGATCCACCATTCGCCATTGCCTCAGAGTGGACTATGGGCGTTTGTTCCCATATGCCAATAAGGCAATTATTGACCTAGCCACTGCGGCCTTTGCGCCAGCTGGCTTTATAGACTTCCGACCTTTCAAGGGCTACTTTGACGTTGGGTTCCAATCTGAGGCAGACGCTGAAGCGGCAGCACAAACTCCTCTAATTTATAAAAATACCTCCATTCCCACAACCTGTACTCGCCTCCCTTCAGACACTACGCTGGTGGTATCCTTTGCAAATCTCCCATCCCACCTCCCACCCAAGGTTTTGTATGACCAGTTGGTCGCGGGGCTTATGGCTTATGGCACTCAGTCCAACCTCATCTTTGCCATTCCATCTGGTGCGGAGCGCCTTGCTGCTCATCGTGCAACAGCCACCATCACCCCACACCACCCTGCCATAGCCCAACAAATCCCACCCCGCGCTAGTTTGGCTGCAGCGCCTGATCATTTCTTTTGGGCTCAGGTTGATAATGGTAGGCAGATTTGTTCCCTCTGCTTTGGCCTTGACCATGCAAAAAAAGCGTGCCCTCAGGCCAATTCCGCTGCTGCAGCTTCTAAGCCCCCCTCTGAAGGTTCAGTATGGGAAGCTTTGCTGCCCCCTCCCACCCTCCAATCTCATTCAGTGGGCCTGCGTGGAAAATCAGCCCCCCCAAAACCTCCAGCCTCACTCTCCCACCTAAATCCACCCCAGCCAATCAGAGCAATGCTTGGACCACCATTGGCACCCAAGCAGCCGCCCATTTGCCCAATCCCACCCACCCAAATTTGAACGCCACTATTCCAGTGAACCAAAATCCATGGGATCTATTGGCTGAGACTGATGAAACAGGTAATGTTCTCATTAGTAAGCATACAGGTCAACCTCTCTGCCAAGGCGATTATGGTCAGGCAGAATTTTTCTTCCTGACTTCGATGAAACCCCTACCCCTCACCATTTCGCTCCTCTGCCCAATACAGCCCACTTCCAAAGTGACCACCAGCTCGCCTTAGCTGCGGTGGCCTCTCCTCATTGCCCAAAACTACGCACCGCAGTGGCCCAGTCAGTGGCTCAGCTCCAACATGGCCTACCCACCCTCTTCTTCCCCCCCCCCGACTTCCCTGAATCTGCCTGCATGACATCTCAAAACTAATCAATGATGCTGAAGTTGCTGTTATGAATGTCACAACACTCGCTTCATTCAACCCCTTAGCCAAAATCACCCACCACAGTATCTCCCTTTTTACCCAACTTCCTGAAGCCTGCAAAGAAGCTGAAATTCTCCTCACAGCTTTTGTTGAATCACTTTCCCATCATTATCCTGATGAAGAAGTGGAAAACTCTTACTATACTGACCTCCACCCCCACTATGTGGATGCCCCAACGCCCTGGCTCTCTGCTCTGGTCTGGTACTGTAACCAACATCCCATGATTGAGGCGGGTCTTTCTGAAAACCAACCCCTGACCCCTCCTCACCCTCTGCCATGGTGGGTTAGCAGTCTCCGCTTCCCACTTGGTTAGTAGTTTTATTTTGTCATTTTGGGTGTTGTGATTTGGTATTGTCTGTCCCCTGGTTGGCATACCTTGAATAAATTGAATACACTGTTAATAGAAAACCTTTAATATCTATACTATACTTTTCAATATAAAAAATAAATGCTTTTGGTAAAACAGATATTAGCTAAAAAATCTAATATCCAATCTTTTAGACAATCTGAAGTCCTAAATACTCTTGGCAATAAATAAACAAGTGACTATACATAGTTTAAAACCTTAAAATAGAATTTGATTGAAAAAGCTACAATAATAAAGAGATACACTTGATTCACAGGGATTTACAGATTAAATTACACCTATTACAGATCAATTCATATATTGTCATTATTTTCACATCCATTATGGGCCAATTCATGTATTTTTCATTAATTTCCATATATATTATAGGCTAATTTATAAATATATGATTTTCAAAAACATGGAAATATATATGAAATAGCCTGTAATGGATGCAAAAATCAATAAAAAATGTACAAATTGGCCCAGAAAACCCTGTATAAACCATGTGTCTTATAAATCAACAAAATTAACGTGGGCAAAGATGCCAATAATATATAATGTTTTGTACTGGTGTACTAAATTAGTTTCCTGAATGAGTATATTACTAAGGGTGGTCGCCTAGTGAGAAAATTGTCCCAAATTACATGTGGGCGCATATAGACTTTACCATTTCATCTATAGGCTCTTAAGCTTGTGAATAACAGATTTAAAGTATTGGGAGAAATATAACTGATATAAAAGTCTATTTTGAATTGGCATTGATCATCTAGAGCAGCTACTATAATCATATAATTATAGTATATATATACCATTTTTACTTTGATTTCAACATTTTGCATTTCACTTTCAACAATTTAAAAATCAATTCCAACATCTCATATTTCAATTTCAATATTATACTTCAATTTCAATATTTTATACTTCAATTTTAATATGCTATATTTGATATTCAATTTTTAAAAATTCAATTTTAATATTTTTGGTTTTTTTGATTGTATCACATCTAGTTCTAAACTTTTCTTTCTCATTGCAAACACTTTTGCAACCTATTCAATTCAAGACTGAATCTAGTTTGATAATCTCACAGAGGAGATTAGTCTGCGCCCATGTCAGGGAGCAGTTGGGCAAGCAAGGTAAGAGGAGCAGGCGGAAGGCCCGCGGCCTCCAACGTTCAAAAACGCCCTGGAGAATCCAGCGGAATAGACAAAAATCTCAAAAGACTGGCTGTCACAATTTCCCCAGAGATACTCGCGTGGCAAGCACGATGCAACCAGTACATTACCACGCTACACTCCCAGCCACTTTTGTTGGTGGAATTTGGAGTCCGTGTGTATCTGGACATCCAAAATATGGCCTTATGGGAAAAATTTTGTGAAGATGTACACAAAATTTTCCTGACCGCAGTGTACGTTGCACCTCACTCCATGTCACACGGTTGGCTGGACCTAGGTTTTGAAAGCAAAATAGCAGCAGATGAGGCTGCAGCGGTGCACATAGTAGTTGACCTCCCCGATGGGCAACAGGTCAACAAAACCAAATGCACCAGATGGACAAAATCAAACCAAATTTTCCTCACATTTGACTTTTTGCCTACTACGGTAAAACGTGATATTTTGAAGCAACACCTGAAAGATGGTCTCACCATATACGGCGAAATACAAATTTTTCAAAATGCAACACTTCACGCTGATGCCACACCTGTGCACCGGCAAAGCCATTGCAGTTCTGACCCCAACTGAGGAGATTGTGAAGGACCTAACCCAGATCCTGCACTCCACTATTATTGATATCACAGGGCATACCACCCACCCATTCTGGGTAACCGTGGACAGCGCGCCCCCCATTTACACCCACTGTGACACGTTCAGCCATAAGGCGCATGCATGCCCCATCAAGGAGGGCGTCACATTCCAAGAGCACCCCTTGGCAGCCATGGCCAGCGGAGAGGCGCACTATGAACCAACCGCAAGCACCAAGGAGGCTTTCCTATGGGGAGCACAAGGCTGCTACCTATTGGTAAAACCCATCTCCCCACAGGAGCGGAAGAAGGCCAAGCAGGCCCATAGGGCCGCAGCCAAGGAAGCAGCCAAGGCCACCACCACCATCCCACACTCACAACGCCAGGAGGACATGGAGACCTTAGCGGTGGAAGCAACTTGGGAATCCATCATCTAATCAGATTGGGAAGCCCATGCCAAGCGGGCCACTCAATCCGAGGATCCAGTGGGAGATTTGATCTCACGCAATCGCTGCACCCAAGCTCAAGTCAAAACTGACTTGGGACCTATCCCAACTGAAAAAAAAATTTTGCCCTGCTCAACGGTGCACTGAACTCATCCGCACCGCAAAAAATTCGTCTGACGTCGGGAAAACAAAAAGCAAAGGCCAAAGCCAACGTGACTCTTTCTGCAAAAATCAACAAAAACCCCAATAGCGTTGCTGCTAACACCTGCGCTGCTGTGAAAGCCCGTGGGGATCTTGAAGAGGCTGGTGGGCCCAGGGGCCCACCCCTCACACCTAAGGTGCGAAGGGGGAAACCTTCACTCTAGGGATGTTGAATATCGCCGGACTCAAGGCCTCCCCATCCCAGGCTAGGAAACTGAGTTTTTTACAACACAATTTACCCGTGGATATCCTGGCCATCCAGGAGTCCCACTGTCCATGAGGTTCTGAGGAAGCTTGGAAATTAATGCTCCTCCCATCCCTATCCTTTTGGTCGAAGCACTGTGGGGTGCTAATTCAGAAAAATAATTTTTCCAAATTCACATCATCAGAAACATTCCTAAATGGCCAAGTGCTCATCGTCACCTTCTTTTGGGCTGATGTAGTGCATGCAATTGTCAACATTTATGCCCCAAATGGTGCACACGAGTGTCAGGAATTTTTCTCATCAGTCAAATCCCTCCCGCTACCCCCTGATTCTTTCCTAGTTGATGACATGAACTGTTGGCTAACCTCACCAACGGACTGGTGGCCTCCCTCACCCCACGCCCCACAGGGTCACATAGAACTACGCGTTCTAAAAGCCACCCTTGGGTTAATGGATGCGCTGCTGCAACATGCCCCACTGCTCGAAAACATGATGCATCCCCACGTCCACAATGGCCAATTAAGGTCCATGACCCGCATAAACCTTATTCTAACGCCAGCGAAATTCCAACCCCATATCTCCCACTTCAAAACAACAAAAATGGAATTCTCCAACCACTGACTGGTCTCAATAACCTACCACTTACCCGTCACAGTTGCAAAGGCCCCACATTGGTGCAAAATCCGCCCCCCCGAGCTTGCATCACCAGGATTTTCCACATGGGTGGAAGAGGCAACTTTGGCAAAATGTTTTTGCACCATTTTGCGTGGACCCCATTTCCACATGGGCAACTTTCAAAGAGGACACCATCCGCCACTATCACCATCTCTCATCCAGACACTCACGAGCCACATCAGCGGTTATCTCATGCACTCTGGCGGAATTACCCACTTGGAGTCTAACATTCCAGCCACAGGATACAGCCCTGCATGGGGCCGGAAGTGGGTGGAGGCAGCTGCCCACCTCAACGCACTCGAAAGGCAACATAAACATTGGGTTTGTGTCCAATACAGGGCCACACACATTATTAAAGGTGACAAGTGCACCGCATACTTCTTTAGAAAATTTTGCACCACGCCAGAGTGTGGCCTGCACACAGGTGTGAAGATCGGATAATTCCATTTTGAACACACCAGCTGAAGTGGCAATCAAAATGCAAAAATATTACTCCAAGTTATACTGAGCCAAACCAATTCAGCTGGCCAAAATGGCGGAATTTCTTGACCAAGCTCATATCCGCACCATTTTCCGATACCCAGAAATTTAGAATTTAATTACTCCAAACGAATTATGGACAGTCATTTGCGGTGCGCCAAGCCAAAAATGCCCAGGCCCAGATGGCATTCCATATGAGTTCTACAAAAAATATTTCAAATATATATCCCATTGCTGCTAGCCTCACTTAACCAAAGCCTGTTGGAAACGTGCCTCCTACTAGGAGGTCATGAGGCCTTTACTGTCACACTCTTTAAGAAAGGGGATAAGCTTGACTTAGCCAACTGGCGCATCATTTCTCTAACAAAAACATACACCAAAATTTTAACAAAAATCATGGCTAACCGTTTAGGGACTATAGCATCTGCCACCATATCCCCAGAACAATTTAGTTTCATCCCCAGAAGGTCGATTTGGGATAACGTGCACTCCGTGGCTAATGCATATCAGTCCACAGCCTCTGGGGCACTGGTATTCTTGGACCAACAAAAGGCCTATGATAGAGTAAACTGGGAATACCTAAGGGCTTGCCTCCATCAATTCTGCCTACCCCCCGCTTCATAAACTGGGTAATGCTGCTCACGGAATCTGTGACAATGGCAGTGCGTGGCCCAGGCTTCTTAACGGAAGTAGTCCGCCCTCAAAGGGGCTTGCGACAGCGGGACCCCCTCAGCCCACTCTTATACAACTTCAGCCTTGACCCACTACTGCGAACTGTGAATGCCCAACTCACTGGGGTCCATGTGCCAGGCCAAACCCCGGTCAAGATGATGGCATTTGCAGATGATTGCGTGATGGGGGTGTCTAATAACAAAGATGCACGCGCGCTTGAAGCCCTCATCCAGGAATATTCCCGGGTAAGCAACGCAGCACTGAACACCTCGAAAACTGAAATCATCCTCCTTGGTCAGTTTCAGAACTGCTGGGCCTCAGCAATTAGTTCCCAACCCAGCCCATCTGCTCGCCCACGTCCACACCTTACTAACCCAACACACACCGCTCCACTGGTGCTCCCCTTCGTGCCACATCCTACCATAGGACCGGTGCGCCATCTAAGCGTGTGGATGGAGGCAGGCAGATATGCGTCAGCAGTAATGGAGTGCCATATACTGGACAAAGTGACGAAGCGAATCACCTCTCTCAGAGCCCACCCTACTACCCTCACTGGCAGGGTTGTTCTTGCCAACTCTATGCTCCTCTCTAAAGTCTGGTTCAGAGCCCATGCAATCCCCTTCTCCCCAAGCTTTTTCATATCCCTGTATGCTTTGCTGCAAGGATGGCTTTGGTCAGGCCGCCCTCCACCAGTATGGCTAGAGGTCATGTTTGGCCCTCATCATCAAGGTGGCATGGGCCTGCTTGACTTCAAAGCCCATGCTGCCAAGATCCTGGGCACCTGGATTGCAGCCGTCACCGCTCCTACACTCCCATCCCAACACTGGTCCCGCGCGGCCCACTCCAACTTCTCCTGAGCCTTGGGCCTCAACAATCCATCAAAACCCCACTCCCTGATGAAATACCTCGCATCACACATATTGGCCACAGGTCCTCACGGGACTAAAACCCACTACAAACGAATCCTACTCTCCATGCGAAGCGCAGAGTGGAGAATTCGTATTAGCAGACATACAAACCAAAGAGGCCGCCCCTCTCCTCAGTTCACACAAGAGGTACAGGGGCTACCCATCCATGATGGCGTGATCCCCATTCGACCCTATGTCCTATCCAGGGTGGACTACCTGGACATGATGGACATCCCTTATTCCATTGAAACCCAAAAGACTATCTGGAAATACGCACACCATCCCCTGTTGCAGCCTCAAGTCCGCTCCCATGTGTGGTGCTGCCTGAGGCGGGTGTATCATACAGCTGAGCGCTCTAACGCTTTACACTCATCCTGTGTCGTGTGTGGCCAGTATGGAACGCTGTTCCACCGCCCGGATAAGTGCCCCACCTTTAAAGTGATATGGCGCGAAGTTCAACGTCTGCTGGGCCAGGATCAAACGCATCCCTTCAGTCTGTCAAGAGATATGTTTGCTTTATCAATGGCCTCCCCCTTCCACCCTCCCTCCGTGCTCTGGTGGTTGCAATCGCCATGTGGACTATCCACACGATTGTCTTGGATGCCATCGCTGGCTCCATCCCCACCCTCCCAGAAGCTGTCCACAGATTCTGGTCTCATTTGGTGGACCACTTTCAATCGTGGATGTTTGGATACCTCCCACCGCATCGCCAACAGCTAGTCTCCTCCTGGTTCCCAGTCTGGTTCATCAAATCAGACCCCTTCCTCCACATGTGCTCAATAGTGGCTACGGCCCCTTCACACGTTCCCTCCCCTCCCCATAAGTGGCGTTCCCGCTGGCAACAAGAGATAGCATCGCTTCTCTGGGGTGCCTCCCCTGGTACTAAGTTTGTCTTTCCTGAGTCATATTCGGAAGTGTCCATCCCATGGTCAGCCTTCCCCGCAATAAATTTAAAATTTAAATTTAAAATCAAATCTAGTTCTAGCTACAACCTCATTGATTTCCTCAGCATCAGTGTTTTCTTTTGGTAGATTATAATTTGACATAAGGGATATACAAATATTTTTTAAATATGAAAATGTATTAGGCAATAATACGCTTTCACTATTACAGCAGGAATAATAAAATAAAACTATCACCAAAAATTGCGTTGAGATTAAAATATAAATTGTTTAAGTTGAAGTATAAAATGTTGAAATTGATTTGTAAAATGTTGAAATTGAAAAAACTTTTCTCTCTCATTGCAATCACTTTTGCAACTTATTCAATTCAAGTCTGATTCTAGTTTGATAATTTCACAGAGGAGATTAGTCTGCGCCCATGTCAGGGAGCATTTGGGCAAGTAAGGTAAGAGGAGTAGGTGGTAGGCCCGCAGCCTCAAATGTTCTAAAACGCCCCGGAGAAACTGGCGGAAAAGAAAAACTTAAAAACTGGCGGTCACTATTTCCCTGGAAATCCTCGCTTGGCAAGCACGATGCAACCAGTACATCAAAACGCCGCACTCCCAACCACTCTCGTCAGTAGAATACGGAGTCTGTGTATTTCTGGACATCCAACAAACAGCTCTATGGGAAAAATTTTGTGGGGATGTGCACACTTTTTTCCTGACCGCAGTGTATGTCACACCTCACTCCATGTCATGAGGTTTGCCGGACCTCAGTTTTGAAAACAAGGAGGCAGCAGATGAAGCTGCTGTGGCGCATGTTGTGATTGACTCTCCAAAGGGCAGCGAGTCATTGAAGCCAAGCGCATCAAATGAATAAAATCAAACCAAATTTTTCTCACATTTTACCTTTTGCCTACTACAGTAAAATGTGCCATTTTGGAGCAACACCTGAAAGATGGTCTCACCATTTATGGAAAAATACAATCTTTTGAGATGCAACACTTTATGCTGATGCCACACCTGTGCACCAGCAAAGCCATCGCAGTTCTAACCCCAACTGAGGAGATTGCAAAGGGCCTAATCCAGATCCCGCACTCCACTTTTATTAATATTGAAGGGCATACCACCCACCCTTTCTGGGTAACCGTGGACAGCGCGCCCCCCATCTGCACCCACTGTGATGCATTCAGTCATATGGCACATGCATGCCCCACCAAGGAGGTCATCACATTCCAAGAGCACCCCTCGGCGGCCATGGCCAGTGGAGAGGCATACTATGAACCAACCGCAAGCACCAAAGAGGCTTTCCCGTGGGGAGCACAAGGCTGCTACCTACTGGTAAAACCTATTTCCCTGCAAGAGCAGAATAAGGCTAAGCAGGCCCACAGGGCCGCAGCCAAGGAAGCGGCCAAAGTCGACACCGCTATCCCACACTCCCAACGCCAGGAGGACATCAAAACCTTCGTGGCAGAAGCAACTTGGGAATTCATCAAATAATCAGATTGGGAAGCCCATGCTGATTGGGCCACCCAATCTGAGGATCCAATGGGTGACTCGATTTCACCCAATCTTTGCAACCAAGCTCCGGCCAAAAATGACTTGGTCTCCAACCTACCTGAAAAAATTTTTTTTGACCCACTCAATGGTGCACTGAACTCATCTGCACCGCAAAAAATTCATCTGACGTTGGGGAAACAAAAAGTGAAGGCAAAAGCCAACGTGAACCTTTCTTCTAAAATCAACAAAACTACCAATAGCATTGCTGCAAACACTCATGCCACTGTAAAGGCCCGTGGGGATCTAGAGGAGGCTAGTGGGCCTGGGTGCCCACCCCCTTGCACCTAAGGTGCAATGGGGGAACCTTGACTTTAGGGACGTTGAATATCGCTGGACTCAAGGCCTCGCCGTCCAGGGATAGGAAACTGAGTTTTTATAAAAAAATTTACCCATGAATATCCTGGCCATACAGGAGTCCCACTGTCCGTGAGGTTCTGAGGATGCTTGGAAAACCATGCTCCTCCCATCCCTATCCTTTTGGTCAGAGCGCTGTGGGGTGCTAGTTTGGAAAAACAATTTTTAAATTTTTATTTATCGTATCCTTCCTCAATGGCTGAGTCCTTGTTGTCACTTTCTCGTGGGCTGACATGGCACACGCTATTGTCAACATCTACGTCCCAACCTGTGCACAAGGATGTTGGGAATTTTTCTCATTGGTTAAATCCCTCCTGTTACCCCCAGACCCTTTTGTAGTTGGCGATATGAACTTTTGGCTAAACACACCAATGGACCGTTGGCCTTCCTCCTCCCACGCCCCAGGGTCACATAGAACTTCAGGTTCTAAAGGCCACCCTTGGGTTAATGGATGTGCTGCTGCGGCGAGCCCCGCTGCTCAAAAACATGACGCAACCCACGTCCACAACGGCCAATTAAGGTCCATGACTCGCATAGACCTTATCCTTACTCTGGCAAAATTCCAACCCCACATTTCTCGCTTCAAAACAACAAAAATCAAATTCTCTGACCACTGGCTGGTATTGATAACCTACCACCTACCTGTCACAGTGGCTAAGGCCCCACATTGGTGCAAACTCCACCCTCCCAAACTTGCGTCGCCAGGATTTTCCACTTGGGTGAATCAGCAACTTTGGAAAAATAGTTTATTACACCATTTTGCGCGGACCCCATCTCCATATGGGCAGCCTTCAAAGCGGATACCATCTGCCACTCTTGCCACTTCTCCTCCCAATGCTCATGAACCACATCAGCTGTCATCTTGCACGCTCTGGCAGAGTTGGCACACCTGGAGTCCAACATCCCAGCCACATGATACAGCCCTGCATGGTGCTGGAAGTGGGTGGAGGCAGCCACCCACCTCAACGCGCTCAAAAGGCAACACAAACATCGGGTTTGTGTTCAGTACAGGGCCAAACGCATTACAGAGGGCGACAAGTGTACCGCATATTTTTTTAAATAAAAATTTTACACCATGCCAGAGTGTGGCCTGCACACAGGTGCGAAGATCAGATGATTCCATCACGTCTACGCCAGCTGAAGTGGCAATCGAAACACAAAAGTATTACTCCAAGTTATACCAATCCAATTCAATTCAACCAGTCGAAGTGGCAGAATTTCTTGACCAAACCCACATCTGCACCATTTCATGATACCCAGAAATAATGAATTTGATTACTCCAAACGAATTATGGACAGCCATCCGCGGTGCACCAAACCAGAAATTCCCAGGCTCAGATGGCATTCCATATGAATTCTATAAAAAGTACTTCAAATATATATCCCCACTACTGCTTGCCTCACTTAACCAGAGCCTTCTGGATACGCGCTCCTACCAGGAGGACAAGAGGCTTTCACCATCAGACTCTTCAAGAAAGGGGACAAGCTAAACTTAGCCAACTGGCGCCCCATTTCTTTAACTAACACGGATACAAAAATTTCAACTAAAAATATGGCTAACCGTTTAGGGATTGTAGCATCTACCACCATCTCCCCAGAACAATTTGGTTTCATACCCAGAAGGTCAATTTGGGACAACGTGCACTCTGTGGCTAACGCATGCCAGTCCACAGCCTCTGGGGCACTTGTATTCTTGGACCAACAGAAGGCCTATGATAGAGTAAATTGGGAATACCTCAGGGCCTGCTCCATCAATTCCGCTTACCCCCTCACTTCATCAACTGGGTGATGATGCTTACAGAATCTGCAACAATGGCAGTGCGTGGCCCTGGCTTCCTCACGGAATTAGTCCGCCCTCAAAGTGGTCAACGCCAAGGGGACCCCCTTAGCCCACTCTTATACAACTTCAGCCCTGACCCACTACTTCAAAATGTGAATGCCCAACTCACTGGGGTCCATGTGCCAGGCCAAGCACCCGTCAAGATAATGGCGTTTGCAGATGATTGTGTGGTTGGGGTGTCTAATAATAAAGATGCATGCGCATTTAAAGCTCTCATCCAGGAGTATTCCCGGGTAAGTAATGCTGCACTGAACGCTTCCAAAACTGAAATCATCCTCCTTGGTCAGTATCAAACCTGCTGGGCCCCTGCGACCAGTGCCCAGCCTGGCCCATCTGCTTGCACACGTGCTCGCCCTCCCAGCTTACCCCACACCGCCCCACTGGTGCTCCCCTTTGTTCCACACCCTACCATAGGGCTGGTCCACCACCTAAGCATATGGGTGAGGGCAGGCAGGTACGCATCAGCAGTAATGGAGAGTTGTATTCTAGACAATATGATGAAGCGCATCGCCTCCCTCAGAGCCCACCCTACTTCCCTTACTGCAGGGTTGTTTTAGCCAATTCTATGCTCCTCTCCAAAGTCTGGTTTGGAGCCCACACCATCCCCTTCTCCCCAAGCCTTTTCAAATCCATGTATGCCCTGCTGCAAGGATGGCTTTGGTCAGGCCACCCACCACCAGTACAGCTAGAGGTCATGTTTGGCCCTCATCATCATGGTGGCATGGGCCTGCTTGACTTTAAAGCCCATGCTGCCAAGATCCTGTGCACCTGGATTGCAGCCATCACCATCCCTACGCTCCTCCCAACACTGGTCCCACATGGCCTGCTCCAACTTCTCCCACGCCTTGGGCCTCAACAATCCATTGAACCCTCACTCCCTGATGAAATACCTGGCTTCACACCCATCGGCCACGGGTCCTCACAGGACTAAAACCCACTACAAATGAATCCTCCTCTCCATGTGGAGCACTGAGTGGAGAATTCATATCAGTGGACACACAGCCCAGAGAGGCCACCCCTCTCCTCAGTTCACACAAGAGGTACAGGGGCTACCCATCCATGATGGTGTGATCCCCACATGGCCCATGTCCCATCCAGGGTGGATTACCTGGACATGATGGACATCCCTTACTCCATTGAGACCCAAAAAACTATCTGGAAATATGCACACCATCCTCTGTTGCAGCCTCAAATCTGTTCCCATGTGTGGTGTTGCCTGAGGTGGGTGTACCATATGGCTGAGCACTCTAATGCTTTACACTCATCCTGTATCATGTGTGGCCAGTATGGAAAACTGTTCCACCGCCTGGAGAAGTGTCCTACCTCTAAAGTGATATGGTGCGAAGTTCAACATCTGCTGGGCCAGGATCAAATATATTCCTTCAGTCTGTCAAGGGATATGTTTGCTTTATCAATGGCCTCCCCTTCCACCCTCCCTCTATGCTCTGGTGGTTGCAATCGCCATGTGGACTATCCACACAATTGTCTTGGATGCCATCGCTGGCTCCATCCCCACCCTCCCAGAAGCTGTCCACAGATTCTGGTCTCATTTGGTGGACCACTTTCAATCGTGGATGTTTGGATACCTCCCACCGCATCGCCAACAGCTGGTCTCCTCCTGGTTCCCAGTCTGGTTCATCAAATCAGACCCCTTCCTCCACATGTGCTCAATAGTGGCTATGGCCCCTTCACACGTTCCCTCCCCCTCCCCATAAGTGGCGTTCCCGCTGGCAACAAGAGATAGCATCGCTTCTCTGGGGTGCCTCCCCTGGTACTAAGTTTTGTCTTTTTCAGGTCAAATTTGGAAGTGTCTATCCCATGGTTGACCTTCCTCACAATAAATTTTAAATGTTGAAATTGAAATGCAAAATATTGAAATCAAGTAAAAAGGGCATATAATTATCATTATCTAATAAGGCATACAACATCTTCATTTACTTTTAAATTTACACTCATTATAACCAATAAGATTGATTTGCTCTATAGATATTGCTAATTAATAAAATTTAAAACGGGCTAATTTTTTTAGTGCTAGATGGTCCCAACCCAAGGGGGATTCATCGATGTAAAACAGGCTAATTTTGATGAGGGCAAAACACAGTGATTTACTTAAAACTCCAATTAAAGTTCATAGTACAACTTCTAATATCAAAAATACCTAAAAATTTATAGCGTAGTTATACACTTTTGAGGCATTAATAGATATTTAGGCCGATACTTCTAAAATCCATACAGCTTTATGTTATAGGAGAAATATATTTTACATTCTCAAAACATGTATCTTATTCTAAATTTTGATCTCCTTCAGTCAAGTTTAATCCCAACTTTAGAAAATAACGAGTTTTAAAGTATCTAGTACTTTGTTATTTTATTATAAGAGTTAAGCCCTTTTTAAACAAATATCATATAATGCGTCGTCTCAGTTTTTGCACTCTCAAACAAGTAAATTTATAGCCTGTAAAGCTAACTTGTGATTAGATGTTATCACTACAACTTTAATTTATGATGCAGATCCGACATTCAATTTGCTTTTGAAAGATCAGCCCTTGGCGTGACAGCTTAAATAAAAAAGGACCATTTTCTGGTATTTTGTGTAAAAATTTAATACTGAAAATTAGTTACATCATATAAAATAATTCTTTAATCTATTTATCAATCTAAAATAAGGTTGAAAGTAGATTGAGAATAGCATACTCTAAAATCGAAACCAAGGGAGGATACCCCAGTGCTAGATTATAGACCCTCTACCACTGCCTCCCGAGTTCGATCCCGGTAATGGACTTTGGGTAGGGGACGATTTTGACTGTGTTGGTTTTGCGCGCCAATGCCCCGAACCGAGATAGCAAATAGCAAAGGCGGTCCATGGAGTTCCTGGCCTATCATACGCCGCGCATGGAGGTTTTCCGGGTTTTATCCTCCTTTCCCATTTTCTTCACTTCCCTAATCGGTGCGGTATCGTCCCCAGGTCGGCCCACCTCGAATAAAATTTAAAAATTTAAAAATTTAAAATCGAAACCATTGTTTTAAATCGCAGCATAATGATGCGGCACTAGATACGTGCCTCAGCTTGAATAAAGTTTCATGACATACTGTACGTTTTTGAAAGTGCATCAGCCAACGACAATATATAAAGGAAACACTATCTAAGATCAAAATAATGGTTTTCTACCCCTTAGGATTATTTGTGGCTGCTCTATTGGTCGCAGTTTGGTTGCTACCCGCTGGCCACAAGGTTTTCATTGATGATGACTACTCGGGTGAGATAAAGAATCCAAAGAATACTTTTCTAAAAACCGAAATGTACTGGGTTCCAGCCATTCCAGGCCATAAGAATACATTTCCAATGCTGAAGATGGATCACACCACTGTATGCTATAATGAAGGTAGTAACTTTGTACATTGTATAAAGCTGATACAATACAAATACTTTATTGCAACTAACGTATCTCATGCTTTGTGCGAAAATGAAAAAGGCAATTGCAATGTCCATAATATGCTCTTATATGATGTGATCAGTATCGCAAAGCTGAACCTCACTCCAATAGTTTTGTATGACATAATCAAGTATCTCAAATTCAGCAAATTGAATTTAGAAAAGAAGGCCAAACTTCCAGATCGTAATTCCAGGAAACTTTTAATTCGAATTAGTTACAGTACTGAGGTGAGCAACTACTGTACTAAAATCATTTTATCGAAGTGGACACAAATTTTGTTTATACCTATAGCCACTGGAGAAGAATATCAAGCTATAAAAATAAGAAAATAATATATTTTCCGTACCACTTATTTATCATTTTATAAATTTCCCACATTGACTATTATATTTAATTATGGCTAATATCAGGTATCTACCTATAATAATAAAAGCAAGTGTGTGTGCAAAAAGTCCACCCAAATCTACGGCATGTAGAGTTTTGAAAATTTGGATATAGGTGGATGGGAGGGGGTCTGTGTACATCTTAAAAATAATAATATTCGAGGTGGGTCGACCTTGGGACAAATATACCACACCGAGAATTTTCTAGCCAGTACAGGTTTCGAACTCAAAACCTGCACTAGGGTGGAATCTGTGTAGAACTTAAAGCCAGATTTTAATTTCATAATAAAATAAAAAGTTTTATATATAAGAAGCGAAAATTTTATATGTTTTTAATGGTAATTAGTATATTGTTATGGCTGAGCAGTTAGATATTCAGTTGATTCAATAGTTTAAATTGTTTTGCTAAACAGTTGGTGGTCATTTGGCTAATTATCAAGTTAATCATTTTAGAAGTGATCGGCTGATTCGATAGTTTAATTGGTTTTGCAAAGCAGCTGATGGTTTTGGGTTGATTCAATAGGTTTAATTGGGTTTGGGTGAATGATTAGTAGTTTTTGGCTGATTTGTAGGTTTGTTTAATTTTAAACTTATTGATGGCCATCTACCAATTTATATAAACTAATATAAATAATATTATCTGTCAATGGTCAGCTTACCTCAAATAAACAATATTATTTGTTAAATTATACTCACAAAAAAGTATGGGTAACATAGACTATAACACGATAAAAACTAAAGATAAATGATAAAAAAACTACCATTCAATGACTTATAAGAATTCGATTTCTTAGCCTCATGCTGTAAAAGGATGGATTATGGATTCAAAATTATGAACACAAGCAATGCCATATAGGTTAACTAATTTATAAACTCTATTAATATTAACTAGCTTCTGCATTAATAAACATAGCAAAGCTATGGCTAACTACTAGTATCTATATAATAGCGATATGATTTTCCAGCAATTATGAACTATTTGAAGAACAGACCAGTATTCTTTACTCCTTATATAAAGATATACATTCCTAAAATGTGCCTCTATTTAACTTCTTTCAAAAGTAAATTTTACCAAATTTTTAAGGAATCAAGTAACCTATCCATCCAGTCTAAATTAAGCCTATAACTTTATATCCATATCCCTCACCTTATTTATATTCAATAATAAAAAACTATTAAGTGTGAGATATGATAAAATCAATTGTTACATCTAATTATAATTATGTAATTGTTATTAAGCAAATTAATTTGATTGGCATAGTATGTATTTTAAATTAGAGCAGATACCTGTACCAGTTAAACATTCTAATATAAATGCTGAGTTAAGTACTTGCTTTAAGTTTGATATTCTCCATTAAGTGCATCAACTAGGCTTCCATACTTCAATTAAAAATATAGATCATGATAATTAAGCTAAAAATGATTAGATTTATTTTGTTTAAGTTTATCTATATATGGAATCTATGCTACATGCTTTTACATGATAGCTCAGAAAATTTTAAACGCAGTAAACCTTCCTAAGCCAGACACTCTATATACCTAAAACCTAGACAAAAGGAATAAGTTTGGAACAATTGCGTTTCATTTAGGAAGGGTTTGCTATAGTAAGTTTATTTTTGCTCTGTTTAATTTTTTAAGATCATTAACCAAATGAATATATATAGATCTAGAAACATGAAAGAATACTACTATCTAAGAAAATATTGATTCTATAGAATTAATTTAAAAAGATAAAGGTTATAATTGTATCATAGAATTTAAAAACTACACTGAACTTATATATTCTATAATTATGTGTTTCGTGTAATAAATTTAATGTTACACTATTAAAAATATCACCCAAATTTGAGTAATCTTAGTTCTTTATATATTTAAGATGATTATTCACTTTTTCTATATTGATCATTTATGCCACGTCTATATGTAAGAAAACTAAAAGCAAAGCATCATAGCCATTTATTATTTATGAAAAATTTATAAAATCTTTGCACTAAAGTTGGTTAAGTGATAATATAAAATTTAATATTAACTTATTATTAATTATATAATAAGATCAGACCCTTGATTATATATCATTCAGACCTATTTAAAATAGTGATTCCATGCAACTATATAATAATTAAAAATTAAAACCCCTAGAATCTAATAATATTTTATAAATAATACTGCTTTTTGTCCATAAATGAATTGAGTTTTTTTAAATCAAATAATTTTTTATTTCAAGATACTAAAATACAGTCTTATCATATAAGAAAAGAAAGTACTTTAACACAAAATAATAACTTTCTTTAAAAATAAAATCTAAATGATTCAGCCTAAAAGATAAGTAGTACAAAAAAGTTTGTGAGCTATTTTATTAGAATTTTTAAGCGGGAACACAAAAAGATTTAAGGATCTATCAAATATTTAAGAAACAAAGCATAACCTTATAACTAAACTAGGTAAGCATACTAACTAAAATCATACTTATATCTTAAAATTCTACTTTCATTCTAATGTAGCTCTCCAATGATTAATAAAGAATATACCATACAGCTAACTGAACCCTTTGACTAATCCCAAGTTGGTATTCAAATCAGATCTTTTTGTACCACTAGGGAAGTTATATACTTTTTATAGATAAGGATCTCTCATATAAAGAAGCATGTGCATACATTCTAATACTTTGACATATATAATAATATGTCATAAAACATACAATTTAGTAAGACTATTTATGAGTTGTTTATTTTTCACGCAAAAAAACTTGATAATAGATGTAAATGCAGTATCTGTAATAATCATTATATTAATTGTAAACTAGGATTGACCTTTAAACATTTAAAATAAAACACAGTATTGCCTATATTTGAAGGTCTAAACTACTATTAGATGAATATAAACTTCTATAAAAAAATTGTAGTAAAATTGTGGAAATTCAAAATTGATTAGTGCTGGTGTCCAGCACCTAAAATTTGAATTGGTGCATGGCTGTGCCTCCTTAGACTATTCTATATGCTCAGATAGAAAAAAATGATACAAAGGGGCTCTATTAGAACCCATTTTAGATACTAACTAAAGCTGGCCCAATCTCAATTTAAAAGATATATCTATCAAGTGATTTCTTGACATTTTAGTCATGCAAAATATATATTTTTTGTCTATATACTACATTACAACCTGATTTTAAATCTGCATTTGAGAAATCTTCTTTGCTTAAGGCCTCAATTATCTAGCAATAAATGTCAACAAACGGTTGTTTGACTAGTATGTAAGAATATTTTGGAGGAGAATAGCTCTGATTTTAAATATACAAAAGGCCTATCTAATAATTGGTAAAATCTGGCCTCACTGAGTAAGCTGATTACTCCCACTCCTTGGCCAAACAGGCCTACAACTAGTAAAAGATTATGTCAAATTACTCTCTTTATACTTGGCATAACTTTCCAAGCAAATTATATGGAAGAAGTAAATCTCAATCACCCACCATAGTTTTGCTCCAATGTCTTCAGAATCCCCGCTGGCTGCCCTAGTGTGGGGCAGCGGCAAAACTCCCCTGCCATTTTCCATCTGACAGGAAAAAGCACTCAGAATGGCTCTCTCAGTCATACCAAGCCCCTGGGATGATTTGATCCTCCCAAGGTTCTCAACTCCCACCTCACTTGAACCCAAGTGTGCCCCATTGCCCCCTGATGCTCCCCTGAAGCAACATGCATTTCATCCTTAGGGTGAACTATGGGAAACTTTTCCCCTACCATGACCAAGCCATTATCAAAATGGCTCAGGTGGTATGCATTCCACCAATTTTATTGACTTCTGCCCCTATAAGGGGTATTTTGATCTTAACTTCACCTGTGAAGCTGATGCTGCCACTGTGACAACTGTGCCCCTGGTTTTCCATGGTACCCTCTAGCCACAATTTTGGACCTAGCTCCCAGTGGATACCACTTTGGCTGTTCAGTTTGCTGGCTTGCCCACCCACCTTCTCCTGAGGTGCTCCACCAGGAGCTAATGGAAGGTTTGACAGCCTATGGCTACAACAATATCTTGCAATTTGTGGTCCCAAATGGGGCCAAATGCATCGCTGGGACTCAGGTGTATGCCACAATCTGCCTTGAATCACATAAAATTGCCTCATCAATTCCCCCTCACGCTGTCATCCCCTCTGCCCCTGACCATCCATTCTGGGCCATGTTGAGGGTGAACAGATGATCTGTCCATCATGTTTTGAGTTGGACCACTTGAAATGCAAGTGCCCATCCCTAGCTGCTTCTGACAGCTCTGATTTTTTGTCTACTGGCTTTCAATCTGCCACCAACCCTGTGCCAGCTTCAGAAGGGGTACAATCCTACATACCCCTCCCCAAAGCCTGTTGCTACAGCTGCGCCAACAACCACCAATCAGCCTCCTCCTCGCCTAGAGCCGCAAACGCTCCATCCAATCAAGCACAGGATTGGACACCAGTTTGATCCCATAAATCCACTAACGAACTAACCAACCATCAGGCATATGCTGACTCCCCAATTCAATTCAACCAATCTTCCTTGGAAACTATTGGCTGAAATTGATGATTCTGGGAATACAATTGAAGACTGCAATATACAAATTGAGCAGTTTATTTTTATTGACCATGATAGTGAGTTACCCCCTTATTTATACGCCCCCAGAAAAACACCAAAACATTCCACAGTGACCACCAACTGTCTGTTGAAGCAACAGCTAAGCTAGATTGTCATCCTCTCCACAAAGTTGCCACTGTCATGATCACTTGACATCATAGTGGGGACCAAACCTAAAGATTAAGATGGGTGGCAGGAGGCCCAGAAGGTGAAGTTAAAGGCCCTCCCTGACCTTAGGCATACACTAGACCAACGCTGGGTGCAGGCCAAATATGCCCAGGTTGGTACTAGTGAGGTGCTAAATCAGTGTATCCCCCTTTAGGTTGGGACCACCTAGTGCTAAAAAAAGGTACTTGTGAGGTGCCAAATGCCCATCCCCTTACATCAGCCCAGGCGTTAAAGCGGACAGACTATCTAATTAACATGGATGGTTCCATTTAGTTAGTCAAGGAACAGGGTTTTGAAACCCATTCCATTTATGAAACAAAAAATTCAGGTTGGATCCAACTTCAATCAATCACTTGAGTGAAGTCAGTTTTGGCATATTTGACCAATTCGAATGGTAGTGTTGGCCTATTGGTGGGTCAGTGCTTAGGCCCACTTCAGCAAACCTCTTATTCCCCCAATGTTGTTTAATTTTGGTTCACATGACCAACACTTCTTGCTGGTCAACATTTAGTAAACAATTTCCCCGTTTTATGTTTTTATTTATGATATTTCAAATGATCTTGTGCACGTTTTCTTTGAGGAGGTCTCACACTCCATTAACCTTGCCATTTTCAATATGATTAAGCTATCCCCTAGTGCACCATTGGTTCGCCCAGGTTCACTTCCACCTGAGTCGCTTACCCTCTTACTCATTGTGTACTGCGTCGCTTCTGGTGGGTTATTTATTATAATAATTGCACTTATATGACTAAGTTGATATTGCTCCAGCACCCTCTGCTGGTCTCTAACAACTTTCATACTAATTGCTAGTTCTCTGGCGTTGGCCTTGTGCACAGTGCACTACCATGCTGGGAACAGGCGAGTTATAGACACTCTCATTACATATATCAACCAACCACCTAAAATTATGTGCATGAACCTTTCTGTGTGGGACTTTTATGAAGTGGAAATGGTGGGCGCCGTCTGAGGGCCTCAGTTGTGGTCAGCTGCACCGCTGTTTTCCCTTTTTCCTGAACATTAGAGCAACTCAGCATTATTATGGTTGCCTTCAACTGGAAAGTATCCACCCTTTGTTCTCATACCTGGTGGATATGGATGCTTCAATGTCCAAAAGTCATGATTCCCCAACTTCCCACCGAAATTATCAATTTCCATTTTAATAAACAAGTTTTCCTTTGACAGCACATTCAGATGATGCCGGCAGAGTTGGCGCAGATGGGCCTGGGGGCTTTTGGTCTTGGATAATGTCAAGCATTCTGTTGCAGTTAGGGGAATATGGTCATTCATGTCTAAAAATGCGTTTTATGATGATAATCTTATCCAAACTTCTGAGCCGTTTCTTAGCTTTTATGGCCGGGATGAGAACCCTATTTCAATATATCAAATAACCCCTGAGAACCCTCGTTTGACCCCTAATATGATCTGGTGCACTCAGGAAGCAGAGAAAGAACTTCGGTTAAAATATGATAAAGTATATGCACCTGCAGAAGGCATGGTGGGGTATGTGGCCTCAGTATTAAGAGTGGCCAACTATCCCTCCCCCTTTTATGATTCCAAAACATACTCTGATGGATTGCTTGAGCCAGAGGAATAATTTTTAAAAGTTGATTCCATTGTCTACCTTATATAAAGACCATTCTGGGTATTTTCTACTGACTGCTACTCTCTCCTCCCCTTTAGAAAAGCTCACCACTCCTATTTTGAATGATACTTGCACTCTCTGAAAACTTTATGGAACAGAGCCTAGCTGACTACCTTGGCCTGAGTTACTTGACAGGTGGTATGGCTAAGGGAGGGGCGTTTCAAGGTATTCTGACTCTGAAGGTCATTGGGACAGTGGACTATCAGGTTGGCAAGTACCACTTGTCAGATCACTTCAAAGCGGTCAAAACCTCCTGTTCCCTATCATTTTGGGTGTGGAGTGGTGTCAAAGGTTTGACGTTAGAACCAGCCTGAAAGAGAATACCCTATCCCTCACCGTGAAGAATGATCACACATTAGTTGTGCCTTTGTCAGAAGAGAACGCCCAGGGCGAATTGCCCCACTGAACCCACCTTCACCTTTATAGCCTTGCCCCTTTGCTGAAGCCCTCAGTGTAAGTTCCTATACCTTCTTGCTTGGAGGGTTTTAAATCCTCTTTTGATGCAGCATCCGCTAATGCACTCCCTGAGCACCCAGAGTTTGATTGTGTCTTCAAGCTCACTGTGGATCTGGTGCGTATATCTTCCCCCATACCCATTAACTGTCCAGGAGGAAGAGGCGTTAGATGTGTGGGTGAATCAACAGTTACCCAAAGGTGCTATTTTTCAGCGTACCTCCCCTGTATGCTCTCCACTTCTCTTTGTTGAGAAGTCTAATGGTACTCTGCGCCCATGTGTGACTATGGAAACCTCAATAACGTTACTGTACAAGACCTCCATCCCATCCCTTTGGATTCACAGATTGCACGCTATGTGGAAAAGGAGAAGGTCTTCTCCAAGCTGGGTTTCCTCAATGCGTTCAATCAGATCCAGATTAATAAGGGACAAGAGTAGTTAACCGCATTCTGTACCGGAAAAGGGATCTTCCAGTCTTGGGTTATGCCCTTTGGGCTTAAGAATGCCCCTGCTATCTTTCAACGCCGCATTGATGCAGCGTTGGGGGACTTGTTAGGGGTATGCGCGGTTGCCTACATGGACGACATTCTGGCGTTTTCCCCTGATCAGGAGTCCCATTCAGTACAACTTCGGCAAGTGGTGAATCAGTTAAAGGCAGCCAGCCTTACGCTGAAGATAAGCAAGTGCGAATTCTTCAAGTCCCAGGTCACTTTTCTGGGCAACTCGTGTTTGAACAAGGACACATGATAGCTCCAGACAAGGAGAAGGCGATTAATGAGTGGCCTACCCCTACTTCAGTAAAAGAATTGAGGAGTTTTTTGGGGACATGTTCGTTCCTCAAGTTTTTCACGCCAAATCTTTCTGAGGTGGAAGCGCCCTTGTATAGGGCTAGTGGTGCAAAAGTGCTTCAGTGGTCCCCCCGTTTTGGAGGATGCTTTCCAAGCTGTGAAGTGCACCCTGTTGTCCACGTCCATCCTTCACCATGTCGACTCTTCCAAAGAGTTCATTGTGTCTACTGATGCCTCCAACTTCGCCATAGCGGCTGCCTTGTTACAAGTAGGCGAAGATGGGATAGAGCATCTGGTGGGATATTTTTCCAGGAAAATGTCTCTGCCTGAGTTGAAGTACGCTGTTTATGACAAGAAGTTACTAGCAGTGGTAGAGGCACTGAAATATTGGCTTCACCACTTGCATGGCTCTACCCAACCATTCCTCATACATACAGATCACTGTGCCTTGATGTACTACTGCGCCCCTCGTGTCCTAACGCCGCGGCAGACCCTTTGACATGAGACCCTTGCCCAATTTTCCTTTTCTTATGAATTCACCAAGGGAAAGGATAATGGTTTGGAGGTTGCTTTAAGCTGCAACCCTGCTTTAGCTCCTGATCCAAAGGAGGTAGAGGTCCACAACACACAGGTGATGATTCCTCCAAATAAAACTGTTTCTCAACTTCCCTCTCCCCCGGCCAACAGTCCAGAGCTTGCATCTCTGGAAAATGCGGAGTAATATGGTATGTTCAAAAAGGTGGCCCTTTCTCAGCCGCTATCTGCTTAATATACTATGGTACTCGCTAAGAGCGCTTTAAATCAAGAGGACCTATCCAGGGGTTATCACGTAAAGGATGAAGTGGTGTGGTTTCAGGGGCGCCTTTGGGTACGTGCTGGACCATTGCGCCTGGAATTCATCCGGGACCTTTTTGATGGAATCACCATTGGTCATCCTGGGAAAGCAAAGACCCTGAAGTTGATACGTTGCACCTACAATTGGAAGGGCTTACTTGCTCGGGTGGGGCGGTATTGTTAGGAGTGTTTGATCTGAAACCAAATGAAGTCAAATCGTCAACCTTTAGAAGGGTTTTTGGTACCAGTCCAGAAAAGCTGAAGGGCCCTGGACTTCCTTATCGGTGGATTTTTATTGTGTAACTACCTGTCTCTTATGGTTACGATGTCATCATGGTGGTGGCAGACCGTTTTACAAAGTTCGCCAACTTCATTCCTTTCAGAATGACAATAACCGTGTCTGAGATGGCTAAGCTTTTCATCACACATGTGTTTGCATTCCATGGTGTTCCCCAAGAGATTATCAGTGACTGGGGACCCAAATTTACCTCTATCTTTTGGGAAGAGGTGTGTAAGACTCTTCAGATTCGCCCTTGCCATTAGACTGCCTATCACCCTCATTTAGATGGGCAGAATTAATGAATAAACCAGTGCTTGGAGCGGTTCCTGCGGTGTTACACCGCCGCAGATCATTCAAATTGGGCTTCTCACCTTCCTATGGCCCAATTTAGTTACAACAACACGTTGCATTCTTCGATTAGTTGTTCCCCCTTTTTTCACCAGCCATGGCTTTAACCCCGCCTTTAACATGGAGCCCAGCTGTGGCTTTAAGGTTGAAGCGGTGGTGGACTTTGACAAGACAATCAAGAAGGTCCACCAGGGGTTTCCACAAGCTCAGAGGCAACAATGCAAGTGTATAAAGAGAACGCTGATGGGAAGCGCCAAGTGGGTCCTGCGTACAAGGAAGGGGATCTCGTGATGCTTGATGCTCATAACATCCCTATCAAGCAGCGATGCAAGAAGCTGGGACCAAAGAGGATTGGCCCCTACCGCATTGTTAAAAAGTGGACCATGCCTCATACCATCTAGAACTTCCCCCTTCATTTCAGATCTTCTCTGTGTTTCATGAGAGCAAACTGACGTTGTTTGAGGGCCCCCCACAAGAGACTCCTGAGGCCTATCTCGTGGATGGGGCGCCAGAGTGGGAAGTGGATTAAATAGTAGCCTCCCATCGTGTTAAGAGGAGACTTGAGTACTTGGTATCCTGGAAGGGTTTTGACGCTTCAGAAAACAGTTTTCCAGCGCACAACAGTGCATGCCCAGGATCTGATTGAAGCCTTCCACAAGCGTTTCCCCCAGGCTGCTGGATCTCAACCTAAACTGGCCGTTGCTGCCATGAAGTTGGCCCCTGCCCACAAGAACTTTTCCCTTGCGCAAGCCCCTAGAGGGGGTTGAGCCCCATCAGGAGGATAGGGTAATGTCATGGTCTCATGACATCATAGTGGGGACCAACCCTAAGGATTAAGCTGGGTGTCAGGAGGTCCAGAAGGTGAAGTCACAGGCCCTCCCTGACCTTAGGCATACACTAGACCAACGCTGGGTGCAGGCTAAATATGCTCAGGTTGGTACTAGTGAGGTGCCAAATGCCGAACCCTTACTTCAGCCCAGGCGTTAAAACGGACAGTCTATCTAATTAACACGGATGGTTCCATTTAGTTAGTCGAGGAACAGGGTTTTGAAACCCATTCCATTTATAAAAATGCGTTTGGGTAAGATCCAACTTCAATTGAGCACTCAAGTGAAGTTGGTTTCAGCATATTTGATCAAATCAGATGGTAATGTTGGCCTATTGGTGGGTCAGTGCTTGGGCCACTTCAGCAAACCCCTTATTCCCCCAATGTTGTTTAATTTTGGTTCACATGACCAACACTCCTTGCTGGTCAACATCCCATTAAACAATTTTCCCGTTTTATGTTTTTATTTATGATATTTCAAATGATCTTGTGCGCAAACATCTTTGAGGAGGTCTCATGCTCCATTAACCTTGCCCTTTTCAATATGATCAAGCTATCCTCTAGTGCACCATTAGTTCGCCCAGGTTCCCTCCCACCTGAGTCGCTTACCCCCTTACTCATTGTGCACTGCATCGCTTCTGGTGGGTTATTTATTATAATAATTGCACTTATATGCCTAAGTAGATATTGCTCCTGCACCCTCTGCTGGATTCTAATAACTTTCATACTAATGGCTAGTTCCCTGGCGTTGGCCTTGTGCACCGTGCACTACACGCTGGGAACAGGAGAATTATAGACACTCTCCTTACAGCCACCAAATCAGTGGCGATGCTTGCAGAAGGAATCCCTCCTCCCATTATTCCCTCCAAAGCAGTAAGATTCAAAAAAATATGTTGATCAAAGCTCACAAAGCCGCCAATGACGCCATCCAACATGTGGCAGTGGTAGCGCGGAATCTCAAATTAAAGATTACCTGCACCAATATCACCACACTCATAAACCTACCTGATGCACGCACAAAAGCTGAAGCAGCAATAGCCAAATATTTCAGAACACTTATATACAATAGCTATATTCCTATCACCCCAATTATCAGAAATTTATCTCCACATCCTGCTGACCCTAACACCCCTGTTCTCTGCCATAACCTGTGCCCTGCTTTGGGATGAAGTAGAGTCTGAGGATGAGCCCCCTGAGCCCCCTCCCCTACCGCCATGATGGTATAAGCAGTTCCCGCTGTCCCACCTGGTTGGTTGTGTTCACATTTTGTGTTTCATCCACTCATTTTGGGCAGTTTGTTCGTTTTATTCAGTGAAGATATATTCTTTAGGTATGAGTTTTGGTAATGTCCATCACTTGGTCAGCTTACCTCAGTTAAATAAAAAAGATTATGCCAAATTGCTGGAATATTAAGGGAGCCATTGGGAAGTCCCCCCACGTCTTACACTAAATTTAGTATAAACTCTAACGAGGAGACCTGGCCCTTTTAGAGCCTGGAAAGGGCCACCCAGGCGAAACTATTTTCTCCAACAGTGATTGATTCAAATTTATCAAATCTTTACTTTATGGCCTTATCTTACCTACTTTCAACCCTACATTGGCCGTTCCATCAAAGCGAGGAGAGTTTTGAGAGCTCTGATAGGTCAAACCCACATATTTCCTAAATAGGCTCAAAATCAATAAAAAAGTATTCGCCTATCTCGCTTCAAGCCTTGATTCATTTTAAATACCAAGATATGAAATTGTCATAGGGTTTGATTTGTATCCCCTCACTGCAACTTAATAAAAATTCATAAAATCCAACTTTTATTATATCTTTATAAGTTTTATTATTATAGCTAGTGGAAAAAACCCCTCATTAAATTTTAACAGTTGAGATAAAAACTTCTCCTGCATATTGTTAAAATCAGGGTTAATTAGCATCTGCGAGAATACCAAAAACCCTGATTCTAACAATACATATCAGCGACTCTAAACCCTACTTTATATCTAGCCTGAATGTTGGGTACTAATTATTTCAGAATTGATTTCATTTTAAGAAATTAATAAAAAAACTATTTAGGACGTAGATCAAAGGCTCGTTTATTTCTATGACGCGGCATAACAATACTTTAATCACCTCTTATACTATTACAAATTATTCCATACCAACATCCAAAGATAACTCTAAATCCAACGTATTTACTGATACAGCATAACTAAGCAATCAACTTTTTGATTCACTAAAGGAGTCCTAATTTAACTTGTGCAGAAACAAACCACTAGGCTAAAAAGTCATTACATACATAAACTTGCAATCTACTAAAGTACTTCCATGTAAGAGAGCTGTTTAGTAAGGATGAATAAAATCAATCTCAAAAACTCCTTTAAATTTCTGAAAAACTATTAAACTATAAACTAGTAATTAGATCTGAGTTTTACCATCAAGATGATATGGCGACACCAGTTATAAATCTATAATATATATAGAATAAACTAAGTAAGATTATACATGACTTCTCAACTTACATGTTTAGATTGCAAAACTTTTCTTTCTCGTTTGCAAACACTTTTGCAACCTATTCAATTCAAGACTGAATCTAGTTCAAAAATCTCACAGAGGAGATTAGTCTGCGCCCATGTCAGGGAGCAGTTGGACAAGCAAGGTAAGAGGAGCAGGCGGAAGGCCCGCGGCCTCCAACGTTCAAAAACGCCCCGGAGAATCCAGTGGAATAGACAAAAATCTCATAAACCAGCAGTCACAATTTCCACGGAGATACTCGCATGGCAAGCACGATGCAACCAGTACATCAACACGCCACACTCCCAGCCATTTTTGTCGGTGGAATTCAGAGTCCATGTGTATCTGGACATCCAAAAAATGGCCTTATGGGAAAAATTTTGTGAAGATGTACACAAAATTTTCCCAACTGCGGTGTATGTTGCACCTCACTCCATGTCATGTGGTTGGCTGGACCTAGGTTTCGAAAATAAAATAACAGCAGATGAGGCTGCAGCAGTGCGCATAGTGGTTGACTTCCCCAAAGGGCAACAGGTCGTCAAAACCAAATGCACCAGATGGACAAAATCA
Source organism: Massospora cicadina (assembly GCA_022478985.1). Classification (NCBI taxonomy): domain Eukaryota; kingdom Fungi; phylum Entomophthoromycota; class Entomophthoromycetes; order Entomophthorales; family Entomophthoraceae; genus Massospora; species Massospora cicadina. The sequence goes on from JAKSZP010011908.1 coordinate 149,688, forward strand.
AACCAAATTTTCCTCACGTTTGACTTTTTGCCTACTACGATAAAACTGACATTTTGGAGCAACACCTGAAAGATGGTCTCACCATATACAGCGAAATACAATCTTTCAAAATGCAACGCTTCACACTGATGCCACACCTGTGCACCGGCAAAGCCATCACAGTTCTGACCCCAACTGAGGAGATTGCAAAGGACCTAACCCAGATCCTGCACTCCACTTTTATTGATATTGCAGGGCATACCACCCACCCATTCTGGGTAACTGTGGACAGCGCGCCCCCATTTGCACCCACTGTGACGCGTTCAGCCATAAGGCGCACGCATGCCCATCAAGGAGGGCATCACATTCCAAGAGCACCCCTCGCATGGCCATGGCCAGTGGAGAGGCGCACTATGAACCAACCACAAGCACCAAGGAGGCTTTCCTGTGGGGAGCACAAGGCTGCTACCTATTGGTAAAGCCCCTCTCCCCGCAGGAGTGGAAGAAGGCTAAGCAGGCCTATAGGGCCACAGCCAAGGAAGTGGCCAAGGCCACCACCGCCATCCCACACTCACAATGCCAGGAGGACATGGAGACCTTCGTGGCAGAAGCGACTTGGGAATCCATCATCCAATCAGATTGGGAAGCCCATGCCGAGCAGGCCACTCAATCTGAGGATCTGATGGGAGATTTGATCTCACCCAATTGCTGCACCCAAGCTCCAGTCAAAACTGACTTGGGACCTATCCCAACTGAAAAAAAAAATTTTTGACCCGCTCAATGGTGCACCGAACTCATCTGCACCTCAAAAAATTCGTCCGACGTTGGGAAAACAAAAAGTGAAGGCCAAAGCCAACGTGACTCTTTCCACAAAAATTAACAAAAACCCTGATAGCATTGCTGCTAACACCCGTGCTGCTGTGAAAGCCCATGGGGACCTTGAAGAGGCTGGTGGGCCCAGGAGCCCACCCCTCACACCTAAGGTGTGAAGGGGGAAACCTTCACTCTAGGGACGTTGAATATCGCTGGACTTAAGGCCTCCCCATCCCAGGCTAGGAAACTGAGTTTTTTACAACACAATTTACCCGTGGATATCCTGGCCATCCAGGAGTCCCACTACCACGAGGTTCTGAGGAAGCTTGGAAAACAATGCTCCTCCCATTTCTATCCTTTTGGTCAAAGCACTGTGGGGTGCTAATTCAGAAAAATAATTTTTCAAATTCAATCATCTGAAACATTCCTAAATGGCCAAGTGCTCGTTGTCACCTTCTTGTGGGCTGATGTTGCACATGCAATCATCAAATCTATGCCCCAAATGGTGCACACAAGTGTTAAGAATTTTTCTCATCGGTCAAATCCCTCCTGCTACCCCCTGATTCTTTCCTAGTTGGCGACATGAACTGTTGGCTAACCTCAACAATGGACCGGTGGCCTCCCTCACCCCACGCCCCACAGGGTCACGTAGAACTAGGCGTTCTAAAAGCCACCCTTGGGTTAATGGATGCGCTACCATGACATGCCCCACTGTTTGAAAACATGACGTGTCCCCACATCCACAATGGCCAATTAAGGTCCATGACCCGCATCGACCTTATTCTAATGCTGGCGAAATTCCAACCCCACATCTCCCACTTCAAAACAACGAAAATGGAATTCTCCAACCACCAACTGGTCTCAATAACCTACCACTTACCCGTCACAGTTGCAAAGGCCCCACATTGGTGCAAAAACCGCCCCCCAAGCTCGCATTGCCAGGATTTTCCACGTGGGTGGAAGAGGCAACTTTGGCAAAATCATTTGTTGCACCGTTTTGTGCGGACCCCATTTCCACATAGGCAACTTTCAAAGAGGACACCATCCACCACTATCGCCATCTCTCCTCCAGACGCTCACAAGCCACATCGGTGGTTATCTCGCGCGCTCTGGTGGAATTGGCCCACTTGGAGTCCAACATTCTAGCCACAGGATACAGCCCTGCATGGGGCCAGAAGTGGGCGGAGGCAGCCGCCCACCTCAACGCACTCGAAAGGCAACACAAACATTAGGTTTGTGTCCAATACAGGGCCACACGCATCACTAAAGGTGACAAGTGCACCACATATTCTTTAAAAAATTTTCGCACCACGCCAGAGTGTGGCCTGCACACAGGAGCGAAGATCGGATAATTCCATTGCAGACACACCGGCTGAAGTGGCAATCAAAATGCAAAAATATTAAGCCAAGTTATACTGAGCCAAACCAATTCAGCTGGCCAAAATGGCGGAATTTCTCGACCAAGCTCATAACCACACCATTTTCCGATACCCAGAAATTATGAATTTAATTACTCCAAACGAATTATGGACAGCCATTTGTGGTGCGCCAAACCAAAAATGCCCAGGCCCAGATTGCATTCCATATGAGTTCTACAAAAAATATTTTAAATATATATCCCCATTGCTACTAGCCTCACTTAACCAAAGACTGTTGGAAACGCGCCTCCTACCAGGAGGACATGAGGCCTTTACTGTCACACTCTTCAAGAAAGGGGATAAGCTTGACTTAGCCAACTGGCGCCCCATTTATCTAACAAACACAGACACCAAAATTTCAACAAAAATCATGGCTAACCGTTTAGGGACTGTAGCATCTGCCACCATCTCCCCAGAACAATTCAGTTTCATCACCAGAAGGTCAATTTAGGATAACGTGCACTCCGTGGCTAATGCATGTCAGTCCACAGCCTCTGGGGCACTGGTATTCTTGGACCAACAAAAGGCCTACGATAGAGTAAACTGGGAATACCTAAGGGCCTGCCTCCATCAATTCCGCCTACCCCCTGCTTCATAAACTGGGTAATGCTGCTCATGGAATCTGCAACAATGGCAGCAAGTGCGTGGCCCAGGCTTCCTAACGGAAGTAGTCCGCCCTCAAAGGGGCTTGCGACAAGGGGACCCCCTCAGCCCACTCTTATACAACTTCAGCCTTGACCCACTACTGCGAAATGTGAATGCCCAACTCACTGGGGTCCATGTGCCAGGCCAAACCCCAGTCAAGATGATGGCATTTGCAGATGATTGCGTGGTGGGGGTGTCTAATAACAAAGATGCACGCGCGCTTGAAGCCCTCATCCAGGAATATTCCGGTAAGCAACGCGGCACTGAACGCCTCCAAAACTGAAATCATCCACCTTGGTCGGTTTCAGAACTGCTGGGCCCCAGCAAGTAGTTCCCAACCCGGCCCATCTGCTCGCCCACGTCCACGCCATACTAACTAAAAACATAACGCTCCACTGGTGCTCCCCTTTGTGCCACGACCTACCATAGGACTGGTACGCCATCTGGGCGTGTGGTTGGAGGCAGGTGGATACGCGTCAGCAATAATGGAGTGCCATATACTGGACAACGTGATGAAGCGAATCGCCTCTCTCAGATCCCACCCTACTTCCCTTACTGGCAGGGTTGTTCTTGCCAACTCTATGCTCCTATCCAAAGTCTGGTTCAGAGCCCACGCCATCCCCTTCTCCCCAAGCTTTTTCAGATCCCTGTATGCTTTGCTGCAAGGATGGCTTTGGTCAGGCCGCCCTCCACCAGTATGGCTAGAGGTCATGTTTGGCCCTCATCATCAAGGTGGCATGGGCCTGCTTGACTTCAAAGCCCATGCTGCCAAGATCTTGGGCACCTGGATCGCGGCCGTCACCGCTCCTACTCTCCCATCCCAACACTGGTCCCGCGTGGCCCGCTCCAACTTCTCCTGAGCCTTGGGCCTCAACAATCCATCAAACCCCCACTCCCGGATAAAATACATCGCATCACACACATCGGCCACAGTTCCTCACGGGACTAAAACCCACTACAAACGAATCCTACTCTCCATGCGAAGCGCAGAGTGGAGAATTTTTTATTAGTGGACATACAACCTGAAGAGGCCGCCCCTCTCCTCAGTTTACACAAGAGGTACAGGGGCTACCCATCCATGATGGCGTGATCCCCATTCGACCCCAAGTCCTAACCAGGGTGGACTACCTGGACATGATGGACATCTCTTATTCCACTGAGACCCAAAAGACCATCTGGAAATACGCACACCATCCTTTGTTGCAGCCTCAAGTCCGCTCCCATGTGTGGTGCTGCCTGAGGCGGGTGTATCTTACAGATGAGCGCTCTAACGCTTTACACTCATCCTGTGTCGTGTGTGGCCAGTATGGAACGCTGTTCCACCGCCTGGAGAAGTGCCCTACCTCTAAAGTGATATGGCGCGATATTCAACGTCTGCTGGGCCAGGATCAAACGCATCCCTTCAGTCTGTCAAGAGATATGTTTGCTTCATCATTGGCCTCCCCCTTCCACCCTCCCTCCATGCTCTGGTGGTTGCAATCGCCATGTGGACTATCCACACGATTGTCTTGGATGCCATCGCTGGCTCCATCCCCACCCTCCCAGAAGCTGTCCACAGATTCCAGTCTCATTTGGTGGACCACTTTCAAGCGTGGATGTTTGGATACCTCCCACCGCGTCGCTGACAGCTGGTCTCCTCCTGATTCCCAGTCTGGTTCATCAACTCGGACCCCTTCCTCCACATGTGTTCAATTGTGGTTACGGCCCCTCTACAAGTGCCCCCCTCCTCCCCAAAGTGGCGTTCCCGCTGGCAAAAGGAGATAGCATCGCTTCTCTGGGGTTCCTTCCCCGTTACTAAGTTTCATTTTCTTTCATGTTTACTTTAAGAAGTGTCCGTCCCCTGGTTGGCCTTCCCCGCAATAAAATAAAAAAAGATATAAGACAAAAATATGATGATATGGAAAGATGATGATTTTATTTTAGGGCCAGGCGCCAGTATTTTAAACCTCTAGGACATCTCCTGGCCATACTCATCTGTTAGATGAGTTAATTAAAACTGTGCCAATCTGCTATGGATTATGGCAGTGGTTATTAAAATATCCCCAAGTTAATTCGGCCCTTGAATTAACTTAAATGCAATCCTTTCATCCTGATTGGAGGCACTACTACTCTCATAAAATTGGGAAGATTTTAGGCATAATATTAGCACCTCAGCGGTGTATATTTGCCTTTCATTAAGCCCAATTCTTTTTAGTCATACTGCTGACAAAATACAATAAGTGGGGGAAAAGAATATATAGAATTCAAATAATGATGCACCCCTAATTGGGACGTTGGCAAGCCTCTCAAATTGTACTTGGTACTCCCTAATTGGGAAGTCTATATGTAAGTACTATCATCACGATTACAGTGATCAACATACGAAAAAATTATGATTAATTAATTGTATTTGCATTAAATTTATAAATGTAATTTGTTTGTGCCGTAGATTCACTTGGTTCACCCAAGTGTTTTTCATAATTGGCCATAGAGTAATAATATCATAGCTATTATTAACTACAATAATCAGAACAATTTAAGTACAATTGAGGCAGTTTTGGGATGAATCTAGTTATGCAGATAAATCAGGAAGATCAAAGGTACCATCAATGGGATTAATCTATTAGCATTAATGGCTTTCTTGAAGGGTTATTTTCGAGTCAACCATCAGTATCTAACAGGGAGGATCATTGCAAAGGCGCGCGGCCCTACCATATGATCTGCTCCACTTGAAACCACAATTTGCAACACAGGGTCTGCACCGTAAACAGCCAAACCCTCTGTGAGCTCATGGTAGAGGCGTTTTGTGAAAAGGTAGGAAGGCAACCTGGCGAACTGGACCATCATCGTGGCCTCATCCAGGAGCCAGGATCATACAGTTAGGGGGTATTTTTCATAAATTAATTGCAGCTTAGTTGCTGCATTTACATTGGCCTTGGAATGAAAAACCAAGGTTAGTAACCCCTTAAAGGGGTGGAAATCAATGAAGCCAGATGGGTTTAAAAACCACCGTGGCCATCTTGATGATAGCCACACTTGCATATGAGAAAAGGTTCCCATATTTGATCTGGAGGCTAAAGTGCAAATTGCTCTGCGGGAGTATAAAATTTCTGAAGCACCGCCTAAAACTTGCGAGATAATGGGCCAAGTCCTGAGGGGGACATAACACCTGGTAACATTAGGTGGGCTAGCAGAGCTAGCCCAGATGCGCTTCAGCGGTGGCCAAAAGATGACAGATGGTGGTGCACCACCATTTAAAGCTGGGGCAGCAGGCGTCAATGGCATCAACATTGGTAAGCTTTGTCTCAATCAAGTGGTCATTTTTTGTATTTTTAAACAAAGTCTGAATTTTGCTTCGATTTAGTTATCAAAGTGAAAGAGAGATTTATTTTCTTAATATACCTTCAAATGAACTAATCCAGATATTAGCCAATTTGTGTTTCTGCACATTACCATGTTGATCATGGAATATAAACATTTCCCCATCCTTGAACTGGGCTAGCATGCTAAGCTGTACATGATCATCAGCCTGATTCTTTATTATTTTGAGTAAGGTAAATGAGTACAATTTGGTTTAAATTTTGATTAGCATGACAGCTAGGGTCGGCAAATAACGTTGTGGGTCCATTTCACCAGTATCTTCTATGATGGCAATGAGTAGAGCTGGAAGAGAAGGGTGTCATCCATACAGTAATTGGTAAGAAGTCTTCCTCATGGTGGAATGATAGCTTATGTTATAGGCGAAGATGGCGGAGGACAGGAGGGAACTCAAAGCTGAAGGCCAATCCGCTACTAGTTTATGGAGTAAGTTCACTAAAGTACCATTCACTCTCTCAACCTACCAATTGACTCAGGATGGGATGGGGTTATTAGAACACTGCAGATGGCCATAAGTTCATTCAGCTTTGGAAGTATGTGGGAAGTGAAGTTTGCTCTGTTATTGGTAAGGAAGAATGAGGGGAGCCATGTTGTTGGATAATACATTCCATATGCGCTTAGCCACTGTGACCAGACCCAGTTAAGAAGTTGATATTACTGAATGATAAGCTATACATTCTAGCAGATCAGAAATTTAAAATTGAGTGAGCCTTGAGATTGAGCGACAAGTTATATTGATATGAAGTGAATTGATCAAGGTATTAATAGTTCATTGAATTGAAGAATGTTGTCAAACCCCAAGAAAGATAAACTCCTAAACAGGACAAATAGGAGATTATTAAGCAGAAGGTTGAAATTGCCTAGAATACCGAGATAAGAGTTTAGTGGAAAGAATGAGAGGGGTAGGATATTAGTAGCCTGAAGATTAGTTCTGTAACTATTATATTATAATAAAAGTTTCAATTGAGGCGCTTGCTCCATTTATTTTATATGAGTTTTTTAGGTGTCAGCGATCTGAATATCAACCATTTCTGTTGCTCAGTAGCTAATATCCTGTGCAAACCAGCATAGCGGAATCAAACCTTACACGCCTGAAATTAACAGTGATGCACATTACTGGGGGCCACTAGTCAGCTATAGCTTATTGGAGATAGAGAATCATAATGAGTCCTCACATCATGCCAAAACTGATTGGATTTTATGCTTGATACGCTGAGAAAGCTAGGGAAGCATCCAATGAAAAACTGGCACTTTTCACAGTGACAGAGATGGGTGATGATAATGCTATGATCAAATTGCATTTATGAACTTGTCCTGCATTAGTGATGGATAAACAGGGTTGGTCTATGTACGTGACTACTCAGAAGCTTTTGGATACTAAAGAATGGCTTCTGTGGGGTGTTGACTTTATGAAGACAATTTGGGGGGCATTCTCTGAGTTTATTCTACAATCAATGGGACCAAATAACCTGCTACATATATATTCATGTCCTATAATGATGCGACTACCATGGGGCTGTCGGCTTAGTACCCAGGGAACTGAGGAATATTTGGTTGTGTACATGCAGCTGTCAATCCACCAGCTACTGCATGTTCTAGCCCAATACAACCTTTAGATTGGGGATGTCACGCAGTTTGTTCAAGCGCATCAGAATAATACTCGCCTTCTACTTGACCGCCTTGATCACTCTTTTTCAGAGGTTCATTGGGCGCTTGTGCATGTGGACAACCGTGTGGTGGACGTCCGCCGCTGCTTAGACGTTTTGGTTCCACAGCTAAATCATAAGCTACCTCGAGTAATAGGGAAACGTTGTATCAGCATGGCCTATCAGCAGAATGGATTTAGGGTGTCACCATGTTGGGAAGCAACGCTGAAAGGTTTATGATGGATTTGGAGGAATGCGTTGAATCATAAGAAGCAGCGATGGCTTTGATTAGGAACTGGGTTACCCTGGAAGAGTGGTGAATAATGAATCATGTTAATTCTGTGGTAGCTGAATTAGCAAATTTGCGTTGAAAGGAGTAACCAGTGTCTATATGTTCATATAACCAGATCTTTTTTGTCCATAGAATATTTCCAGTTTCTGAGCCAGGTTAAACAGTTAAAAAGCGTTAGTCAGGTGGATCAAAGCTGAGCAATTATCCTTTCATTCATTGAGATGGTAGAGCATGTGTATATTGAGTTCTTGAAAACCCATTGATGGTCCTACGAGGAGCTGATGTGAGAGCAAACCACCCTCATTAATCAATTAGATGATGGAAACTAACAAGCGCGTGACACCAGATGGCAGGACACAAGGATGAAGGGCATCTTGAGGGATTTTTTTTTCAGCTTCATGAAAGGGAGCATAAACTGAACTCGGAGTGGAAATTCTGCCACAAATTTGCAAAGTCAGTTCATAGCACTTCAACAGGAGGTGCAAGACGGCTTGTGTTAGAACTATTTTGTTAAATCTGAGGAGTTGATCGATAGATACTTTGCTGAACATATGGAAAAGGAGTAATAGGTTCACTCAGCGTTTAGTTGTGAGAGAAATGTTACAATTGGCTAGAGAGTATTCTTGGGGGTTGCAGCAGTCCCTCCTTGCAATCCATATTCTTCCAGGTCCACTTCACAGATTTGCTTCCATCCACGCAATCCTATGCTATTCCACAATGTGATGTGCTCCTCAGCCATTTGAAACTTTTTTGGCTGTTCCTTGCACATGGTTTCCAGAGCGAGGTGATTTTTTTCAGTTTGAGAAGTTACCACCCTTCAGTTGTGATGGGAACATGCCCAGATATTTTAAATGGTTTGAATTCACCATGGAACGGGCATCTGATCGGCAGAAAGCGAAAGTGTTGCTTTAAGAATCGGACGTGGAGAGCGCCAACCAGGTACTTGTTACCTCCAAAATAAACCATATCTTACCAAGAGTTAAATGAGACCATGCTCTATCTGTTTAGGGTGCAGCTAAGATTGCGCAGCAAAAGGCTGACTTTCTGATCATATAGTATCACAAGAATGAGTCCCTGGTGGAATTTAAAAAGTAATTCACGGCTAGAGCACATGTTTTAAGAGGAGCTAATGTTCATCCACCGAGGATGTAGGCATAGTCATGACAGTGGCATTCAAACCATACCATGAACTTCATAATGCTATGTCTCATGCACTGAATGAAGATGCGGGGATTTTTTAAATTGTGTACACTTTGCACCTCTCTCCACCATGTTCAGTGCTCTCAATGCAGAGCGGAAGGCTCCCACTATTGCTGAGGCATACTCCTCAGTATATGGATAGCATCAACACACTATAAGCTGTTGGGGAATATTCGTCCACCTTATATGTTGAAAGACCCTTTTTGCCCTCCTTACTCTCAGTGCTTCATCCCTGGCCTAACTTCAATACTTTGGTTAAATTTCAACCTAGTCTTTCAGGTGCAAACTATACATAAGTGCCATTTATGAATGATTGCTTCTCATGCGGATGAAAAGGGAATTATGCGGCTATTGCCCAGGCATCCAACAGGTGTATACAGTGCCATATGGTATGATCGAGCAGGGAAAAGCTCAAGTAGAATAGAGATGGGATGTCTACCTCTGCTAGTTCGAATTTAATATCACACCTGATTCCCAAGAGTCTCTTTGCATTGGGATCAGTACTCAGGTTGACAACTTATTATACCAAAACTACTTGCAAATACCTCAGACTCCATTCAAGAGAAAGATTATTTCCCTTCAAGCTTTGATTCCGCCAAGATGTGCAAAAGCCTTATCCATGTCAAATCCTGGAACAAAATAGCATAAGTGATGCTGGACCAGCAACGAACGTCACCTCCATAGTGGGAATTAACTTAGCCATTCCATAAAAAAGATTGCTCAAGAGTATCCACATGTTATTATGGGTATATCCTATTTCCTTGGTTCAAAAAGCCCTTAGACGTTATTGTAATAAGCATCAATGGTTCTTCTTATTCAGAGTGTACCTACTGAGATATTTTTGTTTAAAGCCCAAAAATTCCGAGCTATTACATATGCTGTTTCCCCACTTAATCTAATCTCCACCAAGCTTGTGGCTAAGCTTCCGCTGAAGCCTGATGTGGATACCAGAGTAGTGTATGGGACTTCAAGGGCATAGAGAACTGTGTCATAAGGAGCTTACAACGCGTTACCTTTGCGATTTGGTTTGGTTAGGGCTTCCGCTCCAGCAGTGGTTTGCCAAATAATAACTACAATATGCTGTTTGGTGCTGCGTTCATGAGTCAATTTGGAGCTGTGGTCAATATGGCGGATGAAACCATTAGTATTTTGGGACAATGGACACATTTACTATACCTCTAGCAGAATCCCAAGAAACCTGTTTCTCACCAGCCAGATCAATTTGTCATATAGTACTGGGGTGATTACTGTTTAAAATCATCAAATGAAGCGGAGGACAGAGCCCTTCCCAACCAGATCTACAAGTACAATGATACTCTGCTACGAGCTGTGAGCACATTGAGCATACCTTCCGGGCGTCAGGTCATAATAGGGACTGAGTTAAAAATAGACATCCTTGAAAGGCTATATGGGGAAATTGTGGGGCCGTACTAGCAATTTTGGCTTGAACCTCATGTGGCTCTGGGGCTACTGTTACCAGGAAATGTGGAAGTGAAGGTATTGCTAGCAAACCTACATAAGGAGTAAATGATGACTAAAGGCACCAAGTGGTGGCTTAATTACATTTGATAATTATTGATGAGGTTCACAATATTCACAACTTTAATTTGTGGGAAGACCTTAACCTACCAGTAAATTCCTCATCTAGTGAAATGGCAGTGGTTCTGCGGGAAGCTCTAACCAGATTGTTGGAGGAACATAAAGATAGGGCGATGGCTTCATTTGAAAAATACTGAGAAATTTTGCCTTGGATGACCACGATTTGGGATGCTCCCAAGGAGTGGTGCATTAGGTAGACACGGTAGATCACCCTCCCATTCATTTAAAGCCTATTTGGCACTTAAAAAGGCGGAAGAGGTTGTCTCCAATGAGGTAGACAAATTGATCAAACAAGGGATGCTAGAGCTGTCTAAGAGTCTGTGGGTATCACTAGTGTTTATCATTATTAAAAAAGATGGCACAAACTGGGTGGTCATTGACTATCAAAAGCATAATTGCATTACAAAGAAAGACTCCTACCCACTTCTGTGGATTGATGGTGCATTAGATTGACTTGGAGGGAATAATTATTTTTCTGACGTGGATTTGTTATTCGGGTACTGGAAGATCAAATTGCCAGCAGTGTAAGGCAAGAAATGCGCTATAATCACTTCAAAGGGGTTATTCCAGCCTACACATATGCCACAGGTTTTTGCAATCCCCTGGCTACGTTCCAGTGGAAATTGTATACCATCTTAAGTGACTTAAAGATGTCCTGCGTTTTAGTTTACCTTACTTATATTAATGTGCTTTCACAAACATTAATAGAGCTCTTGACCACCTGGAATTATGGTTCTGCTGACTAGCTGACGCTAATATCAATATCAAGCCTCAAAAGTATAAATTTTTCAAAGAGCAACTGGAATACTTTGGGTTCATGGTGAACTCAAAAGGGCTTAAACTGCAGCCGTCAAAGGCGGAATCTATAAATAAAATGGCCACCCAGGTGATAAATGAGTTATCCAAGTTTTTTGGGGGATTGTCAGGTATTACCAGCGGTCTATCCTAAGATCAGTTGTATTGAGTTACCGCTCTTTGAGTTTTTGAATAAAAATGCCACTTTTGACTGGATGGAGTTATGCCAAACTGTTTTTGATGTCATAAGAACTGCGTTGGCAAGCACACCTATTTTGCAATACCCCAACTTCAGAAAAATCATATTATGGATGAATGCATCACTTTCCATTGTGTCAGAAAGCTGATATGACTGGATAATATGCTACCCATACTAGTGGATTGGAGGGGGAATTAAGATGAGTCTTGAGATTTTTGGAAAGGCATACAAATTATAATCGATCAAAGATGATGATCATTCAGCGAATTGAGGGGATTATGCAAAGATTCAATATAAATGAGAGCTTCTAGAAAAGTGAAGACGAATAGAAGACTACCAAGCTGAGGATGCATCTGGTTTGTGGAACTAAGATATAAGGAGTCATAAGGAGGATTGAGGAGGAGGTCTTTTTCCAATGATTAGGTAATTCAGATAAGTCTGCAATTTGTATTACATAATAAAGGTCAAAATAAGGGGTGATAGCTCTATATATAGTTTGTCAAGTTTTATTAAAATTGGCGATCTTCATATCATCTGATTTAGTTTCTCAGTGGCTAGTACCCTGTGAAAACTGACTTGGCAGAATCAAGCCTATATGCCAAGAAGTAAGATTGTTGCTCACTACAGGGGGCCACTGGTCAACTGTAGTACTTCAAAGTTATGATACAATGATGAGCCCGCATTTGTTACAACAAAATTTGAACAGATTCCGTGCACATTATGCCAAAGAAGTATGGGAGGCACCTAACAGCGAGCCTTTATTATATACTATAACTGAGCTGGGGGATAATGAAGATATGATCAATCTACAATTAGGAAATGGCCCTGAACTGACGGCCAAGCAACAAGGATGCTCCACAAATGTGACCCCTCAGCAGCTGCGGGATATTATTAAGTGGTTGTTGCATTGGTATCTATTATACGAGGATGAGGCAGTGGAGTATGCCTTGAGTTTGTTTTACCAGCAAGACCAAGAAAATCGCTACGCCCTGTAAATGTCCTATATAGATAAAACTATGATGGGATTGACTCACCATCTTGGTACTCACGGAATTGAGGAGTATCTTGTCACCTTTGTGCAACTTTTATTCGCCAGCTACTGCGTGTGCTGGCTCACCACAATATAGAGCATAGAGATGTAATGCAGTTCACTCGAGCACAGCAAAACTATACCTGCCTCCTTCTAGACCGCCTCAATCACTCTTTTTCAGAAGTGCAGTGGGCGCTGGTGCAGATGGACCATCGGTTGGGGAAATCCACAAAGATTAGACATTTTGTTACCACAGTTAAATCTAGAGTTACCCCAGGTAATAGGAGAACTGTTGAATTGACATGGCCTATTGGCGGAATGATTCAGGATGTAACCATGTTGGGAAGCAATACCAAGTGCTTAATGACAGATCTATCAGAATGGGAGGAAGTACTCAAAGCCTAAATTGCTCATCTTAGGGAAAAAATAACACTGATGGAACAACAAGTGGCGGAAAAAGTCAGTTCTCTCTCAGCTAAATTAACCCAACTTTTCATCAAATGGAAAAGTCAGCAAATAATAAATAACGCGCTTATCCTTTGGGAAACGTCCCCAAAATATCTCCAATTAGTCCGTTGGGTTACCCAACTGGAAATTGTTAGCCAGGTGGAGCACAGTCAAGCTTTTTCTCTTCCAATCGGTGAGACAAGGGGGTATGCGGACATATAAGCACAGCTGGATACCCTTCAACGGGTCAACAATGAATTGGTACAGGAACAAGCTGCCCTCCTTAACTAAATAAACAACGCTGATCATCAAGCGGGTAATGCTAGCTGGCAGCATGCACAAATGCAGAATATAAAAGAAGAAGTCCTCTCACGACTACAAGCAGTGGAGCAACAACTGAACGTTGAGCTGGAAATCTGTTGGGAGTTGCAACGTCAAAATGAGACACTGCAATGGGAATTTCTTGATGGATGGTGTAGATGCTATATGGTCAAAATGGAGCAATTAATCAACGAACATTTGTGGAGCACGCCAGAGGCGGGGGAAGTGGTACAGTTAGTGGTGAGTCAGATGAAGAATGCTATGGATCAACTAATGAATATTTCTTGGGTGGTGCGATGGACCCTCCATGTGACACTACTTCTTCCGAGTCCATTTTGACAAATCTGAGTTTATTTGGCCAGCTGTATGATAGTTCACAGGGGTGTGGTTCCCTTAGTCGCTCAGGAACCAATTCGCCTGCTTCTTGCGGCAGAAGCCTGGAGAAAGGTGAGGCTGTTTCAAATTGAAAAACTTCCTCCTTTTAGTTGTGACAGAAATCTACACGGTTACTTCAAGCAATTTGAATTCACCGTGGAAGGGGCTTCTGATCAGCGGAAAGCAAAACTGTTGCTATCAGTCTTTTATGTGGAAAGTGCTGATCAAATTACCTGCTACCTTCCAAACAGTTGAGTATCCTACGAAGAAGTTAAAATGATTGTTCTTTGGATGTTTGGGGGCGCGACCAAGATGGCCAATGGAAGGCTGACTTCCTGACTATACAGTTTCACCAAAATGCGACCCTGTTAGAATTTGTGAAACGTTTCTCAGAAAAAGCACATGTACTACTCGGAGCTAATATACTATCCGCCAAGGATGTTGGTATAGCAATGACAGCAGCTGTTAAACCATATTGGGAACTATATAATGCTATGTCTCACGTTTTGGATGAAGATTCAGGACTTATTCGAATTTTGAACACCTTACATCAACTCTCCATCACGATCAGAGCCCCTAATGTAGCCTGAAAAATCTCTGTTGTCTCCACACCAAACTCTTCATAATATAGGCGCAGCAACTGAACTATCAACCTCTGGAATGTATACATCCTTCATACAAATCGGCAGACCCTTTTTGGCCTATGTATGCTCCGCCTGTTCATCCACAACCCTGGAACCATACCATCAATTTCCAAACAGGCCCTTCCACTGCAAGTTATGTATGTGAACCTTTTATGAATACCTGCTTCCAATGCGAACAAAGGGGGCAATAAGCGGGTAATTGCCCTAACAACCCACAAGTGTATGCAATGCCAACTGAGAAAATTGAGCAGAAAAAAGATCAAGCGGAGTAGAGACAGAACGCTCTACCTCTGCAAAGTTTAATTCAATTGTCCCTAACAAACCCAATCATCTCATTGAGTAGGATTTGGAACTCAATCAGGTGATTTGTTATATCAACACTTCCGCCAGATATTCTCACTGTTATTTATAATAGTAGTTATTCTCCCCCAAGCTCAGAGTTCTGCCAAGATGAGCAGAAACCATATGCGTGGCAGATCCTGGAACAGAACGGCTCAAGCAATGCGGTTCCCTCAACAGATTTCGCCTCTTTAGGGGTTAACATGGCCATTCTGGTGGAATCAAATCTCTAGTCAGTATCCTCAGATCGGCAAGGGCATTTCCCCCTTTTTGAAAAACACAAAGCCTTTGGACATACATGTAATAAACACTAATGGTTCTTACTCAGAATGCACTTACTACAACATTTTCGTTTAAAACACAAAATCCGCACTATCATAGACACAGGAGCCCCTGCGAACATAGTCTCTACCTGGTTGGTGGCTAAGCTTTTATTAAAACTGAATGTGGACCATCAAGTAGTATATGGGACCATGGGGACGCACAGCAATGTGTTGGAAGGAGCATATAGTGTTGTCTTTACAATTTGGGTCAGTTCAGGTGTCCGCTACAGCAGTGGTTTTGCCAAATAACAACTATAACATGTTTACTGGCTAGGCATTTATGAGAAAATTTGGTGTTGTGATAAATATGGCGCAGGAAACTATTACTATTTTAGCCCAGCAGATCCCCATATTTTACATCTTTTGGGTTCCCAACGGATCTGTTCCACTATAGTCAAATTAATCTAGCATACAGCAATGGAGTGATTTCTGTTCGTTATAGATGAAAGAAGCAGCGAACCAAAGCCCTCCCCAAACAGATTTATGAGTAAAAAGGATTCCGCTTCAGGAAGCGAGTGCTTTGAGCCTACCACATGTACACCAGTGTACAGTAGGTACTGAGCTTGAGATTGATGTCCCTAAAGGGCTTTATGGAGAAATTATGGTGCCTCACCAGCACAATGGCTTGAACCCCATTTGGCTCCAGGGCTACTGCTCCCTGGGAATGGGGAGGTGAGAGTGCTGATAGCGAATTTACAGAAAAAAATAATAACAATCCAGCGGCACCAAGTGGTAGCTTACTTACACTTAGCTCCTATAGAGGAAGTTCACCGTATTCATAATTTTGGCTCATGGGAGGATCTCGGACTACCAACATGCTCATCAAAGGCATATTGACCGTGGTTCTGCGGGAAGCACTTACTGGATTATTGGCAGAACAGCAAGATAAGGCTATGGCGTTATTTGATAAGTATCAAGATATTTTTGCACGTGATGATCATGATTTGGGGTGCGCTTAAGGGGTAGTTATTAGATAGATACAGGGAATAACCCTCCCATTTGATTGCAATCTGTTAGATGATCAAAAGAAGTGGAAGAGGTTGTCTCCGACAAGGTGGATAGACTTATCATGCAAGGGATGTTAGAGCCATCAAACAGTCCGTGGGCATCACCTGTGCTCATTGTAAAGAAAAAGGAAGGCTTGAATCAAGTGGTTATTGACTACTGCAAACTCAATAACGTAACAAAAAAGGACTCTACCTCTTCCATAGATTGACAATGCATTGGACCAATTGGGAGGGGCGAATTATTTTTCCGCCATGGATCTGACCTCAGGGTACTGGCAGATCAATTTTCCATCAGCGGAGTGGGAGAAATGCACTATCATCACTTTGAGAGGATTATTCCAGCCAACTCACATGACACAAGGGTTGTGCAATGCCACAGCTATGTTCTAGCGTGACATGGATACGATTTTAGATGATTTAAATCTGTCCTGCATCTTAGTTTACCTTTGATGATATCAAAGTGTTCTTGTGGACATTTACAGAGTTTCTCGCTCACTTGGAACAATTGTTCCGCCGCCTTGCTACTGCTAATATCAAAATTAAGCCTCAGAAGTGTCATTTCTTTAAAAAACAATTAGAATACCTCAGGTTCGTCATAGATTCAAATGTGCATAAACTGCAGCCAGCTAAAGTGGAAGCTATAAGAAAGATGACTTTCCCAGGGAATAAGCGGGACATTCAAGTGTTTTTGGGGATGGTTGGGTACTACTTATGGCTCATTCCCAATTTCAGTTGCATTGGGTCCCCGCTTTTCAAGTTTCTAAAGAAAAACGCTTCTTTTGATTGGACGGAATGATGCCAGAACACTTTTGATGTTTTGTGAATCTATTAGCAAGCGCACCCATTTTTGCAATATCCCAACTTTGACAAACAATTCATAGTGCAAACAAACGCATCTCTCACCACTATAAGGGAAGTATTATCCCAGAAGGACGATGACGGCGTGGAACATCCTGTTGCATTCTGTAGTCAAAACTTGAACTGTCATGAACGAAACTATACTGTGACTAATCAGGAGTGTTTAGAAGTGAACTATGCTTACAAATAGTTTTGGGTATATTTGCATGGGGTAAGATTCCAAGTAGTGACGGATCATGCTTCCTTACTCTGGCTACAGAATCTGCATGAACTGGAAAGACGGCTTGCACGTTGGGCTCTGAAGCTCCAGGTTTATGTTTTTGAGATTATACACCATCTGGGAGAAAAAATCAAAATGTGGATTGTCTTTCTCAGCTGCCAACGGTTGCTATCATGGCGGATTTAACTGACATATTGTACAAGAAGATGGTGGAAAACAAATACCAGGATGAGCCGCCGCAGGTGATCAAGGTATTAGATGGACTCAGGGAGGATACTTTCCTACATGGGGAAGAACTATATAAGCGGATTGGAGACTCAACGCTGAGTTTCCCTAAACCTTCAGCTAGACCCACGATTATTATGGATGCTCATTGGGCTGTAGGCCATGGAGGATTCTGGAAAACGCTGGAGTTTTTGTGACCCCGATACTAAGGGGAGAGCATGCATTACAACTTATTGGAAACAGTTAGTTGTTGCCATCAGTGTCAAGTGGAAAAGACTTTCCACAAGAAGACCACATACCAGCTGGTTAAACCCCGGTTTGTCTGGCATACTGTTTCCATTGATGTAGTGGGACCTCTGCCACCTAGCGCCAATTGATCCAAGTATATAATTGTTACCATCAATCATTTGACCCAATGGATGGAGGCCAGGGCCATTAACTTGGGCGTGGACACCACTGCCAGTATATTATGGAGTGTGTTATACAGTCACACGGCTGCCCACAATACATTATAACAGATAATGGAACCAACTTCACTTCACACATCCTGCCAAAGTTGAACGTGTTGATGGCGATTCGTGGGGTTTTGACCACCCCCTATCATCCAGAATAAAATGTAATGGTGAAGCGGGTCAACAGAACCCTAGTGATCATACTCCATAAATTGGTAAAAAGAAGACCCTCAGAATGGAGTGCCCTTCTACCTACAGTTGTGTTTGCATATAATATCAGCTATCATTCATCCACTGATAAGAGCCCATTCCAACTACTGTATGGTCAACATCCAGCTCTTCCCACCCTGCTTATTCGTGTGTAGAGGACACTGGTGGTGTGGACCCTCAGCAATATTTGAAGATTCTCACGGATAAATTGATCAAGCTGCAAACAGAAGCCTACTCAACCAGTTTGGCCAAGAAGATTCAAATTTAGGCAGCTGATCAGAAGGAATGGAGCGGACTCCCGCTGTTCGCTGTAGGGGATCATGTTTTATTCCAAGACCAACATGGATCTGGGCGAATATCAAGCTCTCCAACATCTGGGCCAGGCCATTTAGATAATCGGGAAGACAGGCATGGATGTTTATACTATCAAGGAACCTTTAGGGGTCAAAATATCAACCAATTTCACGCGAAGTTCCTCTGAGCATATAAACAGTAAGAGCATATCGTTCAGTCAAAGGGGGGTAATGTCAGAAAGCTGATTTACTGGGCAATACACTACCCATACTGGTGGATTAAAGGGGAATTGAGATGAGTCTCGATATTTAAAGAAAAAAGCATACAAATTATAATCAATTAAAGCGATGACCATTTGGTGAATTGAGGGGATTACGCTAAGATTTGATATAAATGAGAGCTTCTAGAAAAGGGAAGACAAATAGAAGACTACTAAGCTGAGGATGCATCTGGCTTAGGAACTGAGATATAAAGAGTCATATAAAGGGTTGAGGAGGAGGTCTTTTTCCAATGATTAGGTGATTGCAGATAAGTCCGCGATTTGTATCAAATAATAAAGGTTGAAATAAGGGGTGATAGCTCCATATATAAGTTTATTAAGTTTTATTAAAATCGGCGTTCTACATACCATTCAATTCTTTTGATCAGTGGCTAATACCCTGTGCAACTGACTCGGTGTAATCAAGCCTATATGCCAAGAAGTAACACACCGTAGGGGCAGTATTATCTCAGAAGGATTATGAAGGTGTGGAGCACCCTGTCATGATTTGTAGCCGAAGCTTAAACTGTCATAAATGGAATTACATTGTGAGTGAGCAGGAGTGCTCAATGGTGATTTATGCATATAAACAGTTTCGAGTATACCACCATGGGTTGAAATTCCAAGTGGTAATAGATCATGCTTCCTTGAACTGGCTGCAAAATCTCAATAAACCTGAAGGATGGCATGCATGATAGGCATTGAAGCTCCAATCATAGGATTTTGAGGTTGTACCCTGTCTGGGAGAAAAACATCAAAATGCAGATTTTTTTCATGACTACCAAAGGTCACTATTATGGCGGATTTTGCTGCCATTGTGTATGAGAAATTAGTGGCGGGCAAATACCATGATGAGCCGCTGAAAGTGATCAAAGTGTTAGATGGGCCTAAACGGGACACCTTCTTATGTGATGAGGAACTATATAAGTGGATTGGAGAATTGACGCTGAGTTTCCCTAAACCCTCTGCTAGGCCAGCAATTATTATGGATGCACATTGGGCAGTAGGGCACGGTGGGTTGAGGAAAACGTTGGAGTTTTTGCGACCCCACTACTATTGGAAGAGCATACTTTATATTGTACTGGAGATGGTTAGCTGTTATCATCAATGCTATGTGGAAAAACCTTTCCACATGAAGTCCTCATACCAGCTGTTTAAGCCCCGTTTTGCCTGTCATAACTTTTCTCTTGATGTGGTGGGGCCTTTTAAAACTGGAGAAAACCAATCTAAGTGCATAATCGTAGCAATTGACCATTTGATGAGATGGGTGAAATCCAGAGAATTTATGATTTGAGGGTGATCACCGCCACTAAGTTTATTATGGAGTGTGTCATACAGCAGCATTGCTAACTACAGATCATCTTAATAGACAATGGAACCAATTTCAATTTTCATATCCTTCCAAAATGGACAAACTAGTGGCAATCTGTGGAGTCTTGACTACACCCTACCATCTGGAATCCAATAGAATATTGGAACGTGTCAACAGAACATTGGTAAACATACTCTGTAATCTTGTGAAAGATCGACCCTGGAATGAAGTACTTTTCTATCACAGCTGTCATTGCATATAATATCAGATACCACTAATCCATAGCAAGAGTCCTTTCCAACTGCTCTATGGTAGACATCAAGCTTTACTTCTCTTTTTTACTTATGTGTGGAGGATACCAGCAGCATAGAACTGTAGTGGTATTTGACCAATCTAATGGAGAAGATGATCAAACTACAAATTGAAGCATATAATACCAGTATAGCTAAGGAGATTCATGATCAGGCAGCTGACCAGAGTAGACATACCGGAATTAATTGGTTTGCTGTAGGAGATCATGTCTTGTTCCACGAACAACATGGATTTGGACGGAAGAAAAAATTTGACAACATTTTGACTAGGCTGTTTGAAATAATTAAGAAGACCAGTATCAATGCCTACACCATTTATTAAACCGTGGGTATTTGGATTATCAACTGAGTTCATGTGAAGTTCCTTTGAGCATACAAGCAATAGGAGCATATTGTCCAGTCAAAGGGGGTAATGATGAAAAGTTCAACTGACTGGATGATAGGCTGTATAATCCAGAGTATCAGAAACTATAGTTGAGGTGAGCTTCAAAATTGAGTGGAAAGTTATATTGATATGAAGCGAATTGATCAAAGTATCAATGTTTTAGGACATGAGAAAATTTTATTGAAACTTGAAATAGACAAAAACTCCTAAAAGAGAACAAAAAGGAGATTACTAGGCAGAAGGTTGGAATTGACCTAGAATACCGAGATAAGAGTTGAGAGGATTAATGAGAGGGGGGTTTACTAGTCTGCATAAAAGTTCTGCATCTATTATACTATAATAAAAGTGTCAATTGGGGGGATTACACCATATAATGTATCTATGAGTTTTACTAAGTGTCGCAATTCCAATATGACTGGACAATAATCATGGGATAGCTAGGGTGCAATCCACCAAAAATGATATCAGATATGAGTATTCGAGTGCCTCAAGACGAGGTGATATTGAGATTAATGGGTTTTATTGGATATAATGGTTTTATGTTTGGATCGCTTTAAATAAGGCGATGTTGACATTTGACTAATACAAATTAAATTGCCTACAATTAGGGCGATAGTGAATTAGAGAATAACCAGCTGAAACAAGGAGAATCGGTGGAACTGAATAGTCTAAGCTATGAGAGTGGTATCATCCAAGCTGCTGTAATATAAGCGAGATGGGCGACTAAGAGGAGGTTGTTACTAGGTGAGTTAAGAAAAGCATAATAGGGAAAATCCGCGGTACAAAGCATATTAAATAAAAGAGGTTGTGGGAGAAAGTGCTCCATATTTTTATATGTTATATTCTATTGTTTCAAGGACAACGATCTTCATATCGTTGGTCCTGATTGCTCAGTGGGTCAAACCCTGTGCAAAGTCCGCTGGCGTATCTATTGATACTGCCAATTTTATAACAGTGGTGCTCAATACAGGGGGCCCATTGATCATTTATAAAAATAATAAAACCCATTTGCCTACTATGTCGCAGTCCAGTTGCCTTGATAAGAAATCTGCACGAGACTCTGGGGCCATTGCATATGAGGAATTAAAACTTGCCTTGGACACTGTACTCAAATCAAGATGAGCTGCTCCAGGAAGTTTTCTGTGACAATCTGCCACCATTTGATCGTGATGGAAATATTCATGGGTTCTTTGACGATTTGAGCTTACAACTGAAGGAACCTTGGACTGGCGAAGGGCAAAACTGTTGATCTCAACCTTGGATGTTAATAGTGCTGATCAAGTCGTTTGTTATCTTCCAGATTGTTCCATTACCTACCAAGAAGTTAAGAAGATGGTGCTGAGGTTGTTCAGCGGAACTGCAAAGATGTCGCAGTGGAAAGCTGAGTTCTTGACCATTGGGTTTCAGTGAAATGAGACCCTCACCGCATTTGCTGAGCATTTTATGGCAGAAGCCCATGTGTTAATTGGGGCAGGGAATTTAT
Organism: Massospora cicadina; assembly: GCA_022478985.1. Taxonomy (NCBI): domain Eukaryota; kingdom Fungi; phylum Entomophthoromycota; class Entomophthoromycetes; order Entomophthorales; family Entomophthoraceae; genus Massospora; species Massospora cicadina. The sequence goes on from JAKSZP010011908.1 coordinate 172,126, forward strand.
CTGAAGTTGATGTGTGCATTGCTATTTCCTCTGCGGTAAGGCTGCTCTGAGTTTTTAACGTCATGGCCCCATTGTTGGAGGTCGATGTACCTCTTCTTAAGCTTGTATAGTTTGTACGTCGCTTAGCTGTAACTTTCCCGCCACCCAACATGAACAGATTCTCACTGTTGCTGAGGCTGCCCCTAATTATGTGGGGGAATCAATCAGTTGGTACAGGGTTCAACAGGTTACTCACCGCAGTCCAACATCTATCCCATATAAGCCAATTGACAACTGACCAACTACCACTTTGGCCCTAAATACGCTGATTGACAGCAGACATTCTACCAATATGAGTCTGGCTATGTTGATCATCTTTGGAATAACCTTCCGAGTAGGCCAACCTATATCAAGCACAGATGTAGGACCTATGGAGTAAGTTGTTTTAATTGTGGTTGCACTGGGCACATGGGACGATGGTGCCATAATCGATGGATCCCTTACATATCACAGGATCAAAGTTATCAGGGAAGAGTAAGAGCAAAGTGAGAGACAGAACTCTCTACTTCCTCTATCTTATATTCATATGTCCCACCTGAAGATACTGTATTAATTGCAGCAGAAGCCCTCCCAGTATGATGATACCTCCCTCTACCAACAGCCAATTGGGGTAGTAAATGTGCTTTCAAACACAAGTCAAAGACATGGTGAACACAAGGTTTCTGGAGCAGCTAAAGCTTTATGCTTGCCAAATGTTTGACCAAAGTCCATTAGACCAGCTAAAACCATTTGCAGATGCGTTGTCTCTAAAAGGAGTAGAGGTCGCCTTTACAGTGGACGCTATTATAACAGAGTACCCTACAGTTGGTGCGGGTATTATAAGTTTTCTTGGAAAACGTGAACTTCTAAATGTACTCATAGCAAATAGCCGGCATTCGTCTTACTTGGAGTGCACCTACTGTGACATTTTGGTAGCCAAAACCCAAGTATGCGCTATAATTGATATGGGCTCCTATTAAATTTTCTCCACTAAGTTGGTGGAGAAGTTATCTTTAAAACCTGAAATAGATCACCAGATGGTGTAAGGGACTGCTGGGGCAGAAACCACAGTCTCTGGAAGGAGTGTATAGTGTGCTTTCTGCGGTTTGGATCCATTGTTGTGGTGGCTCCAGCAGTAGTTTTACCAAATACAACTAAAATCTGTTGATTAGAACTTTTATGCGACACTATGGGGCTGTCATTGACATGATGGAAGAGACCTTGCTATTTTGGGACAGCGGATCCCAATTTATTTTACCTCCAGCGGAGTGCCAAAGGATTCAGTGCATATGGGACAAATCAACCTTTGCCTACAGCGATAGGGTAATTCCAGTGCGATATCATCAATTAAAAGGAATAGCTTGGCCCTTCCCCATCAGATATATGAATATCAGGGGCTACCACTTAGAGCAGCTGGACTTATATCCATTTCCTCCGGACACCAAGTAATAGTTGACACTGAGTTAGAGGTAGAAGTGCCTGCTGGGATCTACAGGGAAATCATTGGGCCTTATCAGCAATCGTGGCTTGAGCCCCCACGTGGCTCCAGGCATCATACTTCCAGGCCATGGGGAAATCAAGATATTGACAGCAAATCTTCAGAGCAGGCCACTCTGAATCCACCAGCATCAGATTATAGCGTAATACATCTGAAACCAGTTGAGGAGATCAATCAGGTTCATGAGTTCGGTTCCTTAGATGAATATGGTCTGCCCATTGAGCTGCCTCCCAGTGTAATGGCGGTTGTGCCACGGGAGAATTTTATGGGGTTAGAAGATCAGAAGGATTGGGTGGAAGCTTTATTTCAAAAATATAAAGATGTTTTTGTGTTTGACGATCATGATTTGGGGTGCACTTGGGGGTTGTTCATTGACTGGACACTGGGGATCATCCCCCCCATCAGGTCTCAGCCAATCCACCGATCAAGGGCAGCTGAAGAAGTCGTCACTGAGGAAATTGACAAGCTTTTAGAGCAGGGGATGCTCAAACCATCTAAGAGTCCATGGGCGTCACCTGTCCTAATTGATAAAAAGAAGGATGGTACTAACTGCATAGTAATTGACTACCAGAAACTCAAGAGTGTCACCAAAAAAGACTCATACCCTCTGCTGCGGATTGATGATGAACTGGATTGGTTAGGTGGAGCTCGCTACTTCTCGGCAATGGACTTGATATCTGGTTATAGGCAAATTTTTTTGCCCATGACAGAACAAGAAAAATGTGCCATAATCAGATCCAAAGTACTTTTCCAACAAAACTCAGATTCTGCAAGGGCTATGTAATGCCCCAGCTACGTTCCAACGAGCATTGACACCATTCTAGGCGATCTGAAGCTGTCATGTGTACTCGTTTACCTTGATGATATTAATGTCTTCTCTCGCACATTCACTGAACACCTTACCCATTTGGGAGAGGTATTTCGCCAACTGGCTGAGGCCAATAAAGATCAAGCCCCGGAAATGCCACTTCTTCAAGGATCATCTGGAGTACCTCAGTTTTGTGGTGGATGCAACTGGGCTAAGACCCCAACCTGCCAAGTTGGAGGCTATCCAGAAGATGACTAAGCCAGTTAGTAAGCGGGACAGTCAGATGTTTTTGGGGATGGTGTGTTATTACCAACGCTTCACACCTAATTTCAGTTGCATTGGTGGTCCACTATTTGAGCTACTAAAGAAGGATGCCATGTTCAAATGGATGGAACGGCGCCAATGTGCCTTTGATACACTTTGAATGGCGCTAATTAGTGCGCCCATGTTACTTTACCCTAATTTTGATATGGAATTTATAGTGCAGATGGATGCATCACTTTCCGCTGTTGGGGAGGTCCTGTCTCAGAAGGATGATAAGGGGGAGGAGCACCCCGTGGTGTACTGAAGTTATAGCTTGAATTTCCATGAACGAAATTACACTGTAACCAAGTGAGAGTCCTTAGCGGTGATTTATGCATATAAGCAGTTCCAAGTCTATTTTCACTGAGTAAAGTTTAAGGTTGTAACAGCTATGCATCGTTGCACTGATTTCAGAACTTGAAAGAGCCTGAGGGGCGGCTAGCCTGATGGGCTCTTAAGCTACAAGATTATGACTTCAAAATTCTTCATCGACCAGGAGCAAAGCACCAAAATGCTGATTGCTTATCAAGGTTACCAATAATTGCAGTTACAGCATATATAAGTGACATAATGTTTGACAAAATGCACAGCGGAAAGTATGACAATGAACCGCCCCAAGAGATTAAAGCGTTGGATGAAATGTGAACAAATACCTTCCAATGGAATGGAGAATTGTATAAGTGGATCAGCAATTCTACGGTGAATTTTCCGCGACCATCATAATGACTAAAAATTATTATGAGCGCCCACAAGGCAATTGGACATGGTGGGGTGCGCAAGACAATGGAGTTGTTGCGCCCTTGGTACTATTAGGAAAGTATAGACTTCAATGTGCTCGAAACCATTTCTTGTTGCCATCAGTGCCAAGTGGAGAAGCCATTCCACCAGAAGACTTCATACCAGTTAGTGAAACCTCACTTTGCTTGGCATACAGTCTCTATCGATGTTGTGGGGCCCTTGCCAATAGGAGCTAACTGGTATAAGTACATTCTGGTGGTTATTGACCACTTGACCAGGTGGGTCAAGGCAAGGGCAATATGAGATTTGTTAGCAGTTACAGTGGCCAAGTTCATAAATGGAATGCATTATTCAGCGCCACGGTTTCCCTCAGTTCATTCTCACTGATAACAGAACCAACATTACTTCACACATCCTCCCCAAATTGAACGAGCTTATGGGTATCCGTAGAGCTCTGATGACCCCATACCACCCGAGTCTAATGGAATGGTCAAATGGGTGAATGGAACTTTGGTGAACATACTATGAAATTTAGTAATGGATCGCCCTTCTGATTGGAGTTCTCTTCTTTCCACTGCCATGTTTGCCTATGACATTAGTTGTCATTCTGCTATGGGAAAGAGCCCCTTCCAACTACTAATCAGCCAACACCCAGCCCTTCCTGCATTACTTTATTTGTGTTTAGAAGACACCGGCGGAATGGACCCCACCGCTACTTGACAAACCTCGCGAACATTTATGATCAGACTGCAAACTGAAGCATATTCCTTCAGCTTATCCAAGAAGATTAGGAATCAGGCCACCAATCAGGTACATCATAGTGGGCTGGCGATATTCAAGGATGGTGACATGGTTCTCTTCCATGACCAACATGGATTCAGGTGGAAACACAAGCTGGCCAGCATTTGGACTGGTCCGTTCAAAGTTATAGAGAAATCTGGGGTTTATGCTTATACCATCAAAGATCCTTCAAGTGGTTGGATCATTAACCAAGTACACACAAAGTTCCTCCGACCATACAAGCAATAGGAGCCTTATCTTCCAGTCAAGGAGGGGGTAATGTCACGATTCCAATATGACTGGATGATAATCATGGGACAGCTAGGTGCAATCCGCCAAAAATGATATCAGATATGAGTATTCGAGTGCCTCAAGACGAGGTGATATTGAGATTAATGGGTTTTATTGGATATAACGGTTTTATTAGATCGCCTCTAAATAAGGAGATGTCAACATTTGATGAATACAAATTAAATCGCCTACAATTAGGGCGATAGTGAATTAGAGAATAACCAGCCAAAACAAAGAGAATTGGTAGAACCAAAATAGTCCAAGCTATGAGAGTGGTATTGTCCAAGCCTCTGTATTATAAGCGAGTAGGGCGACTAAGAGGAGGTTGTTGTTAAGTGAGTTAAGAAAAGCGGAATAGGGAGAATCCGCATTATTAAGCATATTATATAAAAGAAGTTGTGGGAGCAAGTGCTCCGTATTTTTATTTAAGTTATTTTCTGTTGTTTTGAGGACAACAATATTCATATTGTTGGTCCTGATTGCTCAGTGAGTCAAACCCTGTGCAAAGTCCGCTGGCGTATCTATTGATACTGCCAATTTTATAACACTAGGAGTTGGCGATCTGCATATCAACTGATTCAGTAGTCAGTGGGTCTTAACCTGTGCAAACCAGGTCAGCGGAATCAAACCATTACGCCAAGAATTAACAGCCTCCAAATCCCATATCATCTTTGCTTCACCCCACCTGGTCAAGTAGTCAATTGCCACCAGAATGTACTTGGACCATCTAGCTCACATTGGCAGAGGGCTAATGATATCAGTGGAAACCGTTTGCCAAGCAAAATGCAGTTTCACTAACTGCTACAAATATTCTGGTGAAATGACTTTTCCATTTTGCACTAGAGTATCTGGAGATAGTTTAAGTACATCAAAGTTCATGCTTTCCTAGTAATACTGAGGCCTCAACAATTTATTGTCTTGCGCATGCTGTTGGTCATTTGCCCTCTCAGCTGCAAAGGAAGAATGTCCTGGGTTTAAATCAGCCAAAGCTGGGAAATATTGGCCATTTACAAGCTTGCAATGAACCTAAGAGAAATTTCAATAATCATAACAAATTCATCATTCAAAAGGACATGATTAATTCTCAGTAGAACCATGAAAATTGGTGTAACACGATTTTGAATTTACTTGGGCAACAACCATAAAATTGAGCAGTTAGATTACTCCAACCATGCAGTGGACCTTGGGGCATCCAATGAATGGTACCCCCAGCCACAGCCAAGTCCCTTTACACACTTGCACAGTGGCCACTCCCTTTTATAGGCGTGGCAGTGGTCCCCAAAGGGAAAATACTTTACTCTGAGGGGGATTGTCTGAAGCTCATTAGAAGATTACTGCATGAGTACATAATGCCAGCTTTTAATTCCCACCTGTCATTCATCCATGGTAAAGTGAGTATTACCATCTCAATATTCTACTTTTTCATTTCTCTAATTATGGATTAGCCTAAGCTATTCTGAAACATTAACGAATTCCCTCAACATTCGATACAATTTAATTACTGATCAATCAGGTATTGAGGGGTATCATTTCCTTTCTTTCAGCTTTACTAATAAAACTCATAAAACTCAAGTTTTTAGTAGTAGGTATTTTAGAATTTTATCAAACCCTTTGTGGAATCCAGTGGCGTAAGCACCAGTGAGAACAAACAAGCTGTATTCCTACACATGCCATCATGTATGACTGCCTTATGTGCAATTATAATAGTACTATGCTATGATGAGGGTTGTTGAAAGTTAACTGTAGAGTTGCTAATAAGCTTGTACAACTCACCGCTCCGCTGGAAGTTATTGGCTCACATTACATAAAGTGCTTTTATCAATTGCAGAAGTTTGTTGTCATATTGGCCGCTAAGCATTTTATCATATATTAAATCACTGAGATCCGTCATACCTGGAATTGTTGGTGATCTTGATAAACAGTCTGCATTTTTGGTGTTTGTCTCCAGGTCAGTAAGAGTCTCAAAATAGTAAACCTGCAGTTTAGGGACCATAAGGCTAGGCGCCCCTCAGGCTCTTTGAGGCTCTGCAACCAGCGTAATGAGGCATGATCCATAATGACTTTGAACTTGAATAATGTAAATATGCCCTGAATTTCTTATATGCGTAGATCACCACTAAGCACTCCCTCTCAGTCAAAGTGCAATTGATTCATGGTAGTTCAAGGTATGACTGCAGTATGCAACTGGGTGCTCCGACACTTCATGACTTTCTGAGACAGAAACCCCCCAACAGCAGAAAGGGATGCATCTGTCTGTACAATATTACCTTTTCAAAAGGTTGTATAGCATATCACCGCACATTTATCAACGCTGTATAAAGTGTATCAAAGGTGTTTTGAAGGCATTCCTTCCATTTGAACATGACATCCTCATTTAGTAACTCAAACAGTGGAACTCCAATATAGATAAAGTTGCGTATAAAGTGGCGGTAGTAACTGACTATCCCCAAAATACCTGGATGTCACGCTTACTGGTGGGTGTAGTCATCTTTCTGATAGCCTCCATCTTGGTGGGTTGATATCTCAGCCCTATCACATCTACTGCAAACCCAAGGTACTCAAGATGGTCCTTGAAATTTTGGAATTTTGGGGCTAGATTTTATAGTTGGTCTTAGCAATTGGCAAAATATCTCCACCAAATGGGTAAGGTGCTCTGAAACCATGTTTGAAAATAAATTTATGTCGTCAAGGTACATGAGGACACATGACAGCTTCAGGTCACCAAGAATGGTATCCAGGCCTACTGGAATGTAGCTGGGGCGTTACATAGCCCTTAAGGCATATGGGTTGGTTGGAAAAGCCCATTGGATGTGATTATGGTGCACTTCTCTTGTTCCTCCGCGGGAAACTCAATTTGCCATAATCCCAATATCATGTGTTAATTCTTGGCATATAGGCTTGATGCCGCCGAGTCAATTTTCACAGGGTATTAACCACTGAGCAACTAAATTGAATGATATGGAGATCTCAGACTTACTAATAAAAACTCAATAAACTATATATGGAGCTCTCACCCCTGGTTTCGATCTTTATTTAATATAAATTGCAGACTTATCTGCAATCACTTAATCACCTTGGAATTGACCACCTTATCAATCCTCCGTGTGACTCTTTATATCTCAGTTCCCCAAGCTGGATGCATCCTCAGCTTGGTAGTCTTCTATTTGCCTTCCCTTTTCTAGAAGCCCTTATTCATATTGAATCTCAGAATAATTCCCTTCGATTCACTGAATGATCATTGTTTTGATTGATTATAATTCATATACCCTTTTCTGTAAATCTTGAGACTCATCTCGATCCCCCTCTGATCCACCAGTATGGTTAGTTTATTGTCCAATCATATCAGCTTTCCAACATTACCCCCCCTTGACTGGATGATATGCTCTTACTGTTTATATGCTTGGGTGAACTTCATATGAACTTGGTTAATAATCCCACCCCCTTGGGTTCATAGATAATGTAGACATCCATGCCTGTCTTCTCAATTATCTTAAACGGGCTGGCCCAGATGTTGGAGAGCTTGTTTTTCCGCCCAAATCCGTGCTGGTCTTGGAATAAAACATGATCTTCACAGCAAACATCTGTAGTTCACTCCATCTCTTCTGATCAGCTGCCTGATCAAGAAGCTTCTTAGCAAAACTGGTGGAGTAAGCTTTCATTTGCAGCTTGAACAATGTATCCCTTAAGAGTCTACAAATATTGCTGGGGATCCACACCACCAGTGTCCTCTACACACAAATATAGCAAGGCGGGAAGAGCCATATGTCGACCATACAGCAGTTGAAATGGGCTCTTACCAGTGGACGAATGATAGCTGATATTGTATGCAAACTTAGCGGTAGGTAGAAGGGCACTTCATTCTGAGGATCAATCCTTTACCAATTTATGGAGTATGCTCACTATAGTTCTGTTAACCCATTCCACCGTCCCATTTGATTCCAGATGATATGCGGTTGTCAAAACCCCATGAATCTCCATCAACTTGGTCAACTTTGGCAGGATATGTGAAGTAAAGTTGGTTCTGTTATCCATCAGGATGAACTGTGGGCAGCCATGTCTCTGTATAAACACATTCCATAATAAACTTGGCAGTGGTGACCGCGCCTAAGTTGCTAATAGCCCTGGCCTCCACCCATCGGGTCAAATGATTGATGGAGACGATTAAATACTTGGATCAATTGGCGCTAGTTGGCAGAGGTCACACTACATCAATGAAAACAGTGTGCCAGGAGAAATGGGGTTTAACCAGATGATATGTAGTCTTCTTGTGGAAAGGCTTTTCCATTTGATACTGATGGCAACAACTAACTGTTTCCAATACGTTGTAATACATGCTCTCCCAGTAGTATTGGGTTGTAAAAACTCCAGCGTTATCCACCATTCTCCATGTCATACAGCCCGATGAGCATCCTTAACAATTAAGGGTCTAGCTGAAGGCTTAGGGAGACTCAGCGTTGAGTCTTCAATCCGCTTATATATTTCCCCCTCACAAAGAAAAGTATCTTTCCTGAGCCCATCTAATACCTTGATCACCTGCGTTGGCTCATCCTGGCTTTTGTTTGCCATCATATTCTCATACATTATGTCAGCTAAATCTACCGTGATAGCAACCGTTGGCAGCTGAGAAAGACAATCTGCATTCTGATGTTTTGTTCCCAGGAGATGTAAAATCTTGAAATCATATGCTTGAAGCTCCAGAGCCAACGTGCAAGCTGCCCTTACAGTTCATGCAGATTCTGTAGCCAGCGCAAAGAAGCATGATCCGTCACTACTTGGAATATTAGCCCCATGCAAATATACCCAAAACTGTTTGTAAGCATAGTTCACTTCTAAACACTCCTGATCAGTCACAGTATAGTTTCGTTCATGACAGTATAAGTATTGACTACAGAATGCAATAGGATGTTCCACGCCGTCATCGTCCTTCTGGGATAATACTTCCCTTATAGTGGTGAGAGATGCGTTTGTTTGCACTATGAATTGTTTGTCAAAGTTGGGATATTGCAAAAATGGGAGCGCTTGCTAATAGGTTCACAAAACATCAAAAGTGTTCTGGCATCATTCTGTCCAATCAAAAGAAGCGTTTTTCTTTAGAAACTTGAAAAGCGGGGACCCAATGCAACTGAAATTGGGAATGAACCATAAGTAGTACCCAACCATCCCCAAAAACACTTGAATGTCCCGCTTATTCCCTGGGAAAGTCATCTTGCTTATCGCTTCCACTTTAGCTAGCTGTAGTTTATGCACATTTGAATCTATGACGAACCTGAGGTATTTTAATTGTTCTTTAAAGAAATGACACTTCTGAGGCTTAATTTTGATATTAGCAGTAGCAAGGCGGCGGAACAATTGTTCCAAGTGAGCGAAAAACTCTTTAATTGTCCACAAGAACACATTGATATCATCAAAGGTAAACTAAGATGCAGGACAGATTTAAATCATCCAAAATCGTATCCATATCATCCTAGAACATAGCTGTGGCATTGCACAACCCTTGTGTCATGTGAGTTGGCTGGAATAATCCTCTCAAAGTGATGATAGTGCATTTCTCCCACTCCTATGATGGAAAATTGGTCTGCCAGTACCCTGAGATTAGATCCATGGCGGAAAAATAATTCGCCCCTCCCAATTGGTCCAATGCATTGTCGATCCATGGAAGAGGTAGAGTCCTTTTTTGTTACCTTATTGAGTTTGCAGTAGTCAATAACCACTTAATTCAAGCCTTCCTTTTTCTTTACAATGAGCCAGGTGATGCCCAAGGACTGTTTGATGGCTCTAGCATCCCTTGCATGATAAGTTTATCCACCTCATTGGAGACAACCTCTTTTGGCACTTTTGAACATCTAATAGGTCGTGATCAGGTGGGAGGGTGATCACCCATTTCTATCCTATGTACCTCCCCCTTGAGCACCCCCTAAATCATTTTTCCATGTACAAAAATATCCCAATATTTTTCAAATAATGCCATAGCCTTATCTTGCTGTTCCGCTGATAATCCTGTAAGCGATTCCCACAGAACCACGGTCAGTACGCCAAAGGATGAGCTTGCCAGTAGTCTGAGATCCTCCCATGAGCCAAAATCATGAATATGATGAACTTCCTCTATAGGGACTAAGTGAAGATAAGCAACCACTAGGTGCCGCCAAATCATTATTGCCTTCTTCTGTAAGTTTGCTAGCAGCACTTTCATCTCCCCATTCCCAGGTATCAGTAACCCTGGAGCCACATGTGGTTCAAGCTGTGAGTGCTGGTGAGGCACCATAATTTCTCCATAAAGCCCTTTAGGGACATCGATTAAAAGCCCAGTCCCTACTATGCACTGGTGTTCAGACAGTTGGCTTAAAGTGCTTGTTGATAAGGTGGAATCCTTTTGTACTCGTATATCTGGTTGGGGAGGGTCTGGTCCGCCACCTCAGTCATTGATTATGAAAGGAATCACTCCGTCGCTGTACGCTAGATTGATTTGACTAGAGCAGAATGGTTCCGTTGGGATTCCACAAGAGGTAAAGTATACGGTTATCTGCTGGGCTAAAATAGTAATAGTTTCCTCCGCCATATTTATCACAACACCAAAATTTCCTCATAAAAGCACCAATTAACATATTATAGTTGTTATTTGGCAAAATCACTGCTGGAGTGGACGCCTGGACTAGCCCAAATCATAAAGGCAATGCGCTATATGCTCCTTCAGACACAGTGCTATGCGTTCCCATGGTCCCATATATAACTCAATGCTCCACATCCAGTTTCAACAGAATTTTAGCCACCAACAGGGTGGAGACTATATTCACAGTTGCTCCCATGTCTATGATAGCGCGGATTTTTGTTTTTTGAATGAAAATGTCGCAGTAAGTGCATTCTGATTAAGAAGAACCATCAGTGTTTATTACTTGTACGCCCAAGGGCTTTGTGCTACTCAAAAAGGAGGAAATTCCCTTGCCGACCAGATGATACTCACTAGTGATTTTCACCGCTGGAATGGCTATGTTAGCCCCTACTAAAGAGGCGACGTTCATCATGGGATCGGCGTTGCTGGTGCCGGTCTGTTTTAGAATCTGCTACGCATATGGTTTTTGAACTTCCTGGCGGAACTCAGGGCTATGGGGTGAACTTTTAATCTTGGAAGCAGAAGCAGGGGTATCCAATGAAAGCTGTTAGTATAACAAATCATCCAATTGAGTGTCGAATTCTGCCCAAAAAAGGCATTTGGGAATTGCTAGGGACAAGTGAATTGGACTTAACGGAGGTAGAGCATCCCATCTCTACTCCAATCGAGCTTTTCCCTGCTCAGTTTTCTCAGTTAGCATTGCATATACTTGTGGTTTGTTAGGGCAATTAACCACATAATGCCCTCTTTGTCTGCACTGTAAGCAAGTGTTCATAAAAGGTTCACGTATATAGCTTGTGGCGGAAGGACCAGTTCAGAAGTTGCCAGTATGGTTCCAAGGTCATGGACGAACTGGCAAAGCGTACATGGGCCAAAAGGGGTCCACTGACTCGTACGAGGGACAAATGTGTTCCAGAAGCAGATAACCCAGTCACTGCGGCTCATATCCTGAAGAGTTTGGAACGGATACAGCAGAGATTTTGGGCTACGTTGGGGGCGCTGATCATGGTGGAGAGTTGACATAAGGTGCTCATAATTCTGATAAGTCTGGCATCTCCATCCAACATGTGAGTCATAGTGTTATATATAGTTCCTGATGTGGTAGACAACTGCCATCATTGCTATACTAAGATCCTCCGTGGATAAAATGTTAGCTCCAAGTAGGACTTGGGCTTCCACCGAAAGTTACTTAGCAAATTTTAAGAAGTTATTATTTCAGTGAAGCTGTATAGTCATAAAGTTGGCTTTCCATTGGGCCATCTTAGTAGCGCCCCCAAATAGCTGGAGAAAATTCGCTTTAACTTCTTTGTAGGATACATAGTTATATAAAAAAATAGCGGTTACTTGATCAGCGCTTTCCACATTTAGAGCAGAAAGCAACAGTTTTGATTCTTGTTAATCAGTAGCCCTTTCCACAGCAAATTCAAAACGCTTAAAGTAAACGTGTAGATTCCCATCATGATTGAAAGGAGGTATTTTTTTGATTTGAACGACTTCACCTTGCTCCAGGTTTCAGCCACAGGGAGCAGGCAAATTGGTTTCAGAGTGACTATGGGAACCATCCCTTTGTGCGTTATCATACAGATGGCTGGACGGACTCAAATTCGTCAAAAAGGACCAAGAAGAAGTGGTGTCACATGGGGGGTCCATCATAAAGCATGAGGGATATTCGTTTGCTGATCCATAGCATTCTTCCCCATAATTGCTGCTAACTGCCCCACTTCCCCTGGCTCCAGCGTGCCCCACAAAATGTTTGTTGATCAGCTGCTCCGCTTTAACTGAATAGCATTTACTTCGTCCATACTGAAATCCTGTTGCAGCATTTTATACTGCTGTTGCAACTCTTGGCAGAATTCCCTCTCAACGTTCAGTTTCTGTTCCATAACTTGTAATCGTGAGAGAACCTCTTCAATTATATTTTGCAGGTGGTTATGCTGCCAGCTAGCATTATCCGCTTGTTGATTGGCGTCATTTAATTGGTCAATGAGGAAGGCTTGTTCCCATACTAATTATTCATTGGCCCATCAAAAGGGTATCAAGGCACCCTTGCATGTCTGCATACTCTCTTGTCTCACCAATTGGAAGAAGGAAGGCTCGTTGGTGCTCCACCTGACTAACAACTTCCAGTTGTGTAACCCAACAAATAAGCTTGAAATATTAGGGAGATGTTGACCATAGGATAAGCGCATTGTCTCCCATTTTCTGGGTACTTCATTCAATATGAAGTTGGGTTATTCTGCCAATAAAGAGCTGATTTGGTCCGCCACTAGTTGTTCCATCAGTGTCATTTTTTCCCTAAACTGGGCAATCATGGCTTCAAGAGCTTCCGCCCATTTGGCTAGCTCCATCATAAAGTGCTTGGTAGTATTCCCCAACATAGTTACATCCTGAATCCACTCTGCCAATAGGCCATGCTGATCCATCAGTTCTCTTATTAATTGAGGTAATATTAGATTTAACTGTGGTACCATAAGTTCCAATCAATGGCAGACATCCCCAACTCAATGTTCCATCTGTACCAGCACCCCTTGTACCTCCAAAAATGAATGATTGAGGTGGTTGATCAGGAGGCAAGTATTGTGTGCTTTGCTCAAGTGAATCATAATACATCTCCAACTTCAATATTGTGGCGAGCCAGCACATGTAGTAGCTGGCAATTCGATGGTTGCACATAAGCAACTAGATATTCCTCAATTCCGAGGGTACTGAGGCAGCAAGTCAACCCCACTGTAGTTGCGTCCAAATAAGACATGTACAAGGAGTCACGATTTTCTTGGTCAAGTTGGTATAGAATAAACTCAGGGCGTTTTTCCATGCCTCATCTTCATATAGGTAATATCCGCGCAACAGCCACTCCATAATATATTGCAGTTGCTGTGTAGTCACATTTGTGGAGCGCCCTTGTTGGTTGGTCATCAGCTCAGGGAAATTCTTTAATTATAGATAGATTATAGCTTCATCATCCCCCAGTTTGGTCACAATAAATAATGTTTGTTCATTGTTAGTTGTCTCCCATGCTTCTTCAGCATACCACGCATGGAAAACAATCAAATTATGTTGGAATGAATGAGGGCTTGTCATCATATCCTATTGTTAAAAACCTACAGTTGACCAGTGGCCCCCTGTAGTGAGCACCACTGTTAATTCTCAGCTTATAGGCTCGATGTCGCCAAGTCAGTTTGCACAGGGTATTAGCCACTTAGCAACCAGATTGGATGATATGGAGATTGCCGACTTAATAAAAACTTGATAAACTATATATGGAGCTGAGGCCCCTGGTTTCAATCTTTAATTAATATCTGTTGTATACTTATCTGCAATCACTTAATCAACTTGGAAAAGACCACCATCTCAATCCTCCGTGTGACTCTTTTTATCTCTGTTCCCCAAGCCATATGCATCCTCAGCTTTGTAGTCTTCTATTTGTCTTCCATTTTCTAAAAGCTCTTATTCATATCAAATCTCGTCATAATTCCCTTCAATTCACTGAATGGTCGTCATTTTGATCAATTATAATTTGTATACCCTTTTCCATAAATATCAAGACTTATCTCAATTCCCCCTCCAATCTGCAGGTATAGGTAATGTATCATCCAGTTATATCAACTTCCTGACATCATGTCCATCGCTGAGAAGTAATGGGCTCCACCTAACCAATCCAGAACATCATCAATCTATGGCAAGGGTATGAGTCCTTTTTGTGATACTGTTGAGCTTCCAGTAGTCTATTACCACTCGTTGGTACCATCCTTCTTTTCTACAATTAGTATGGGTAATGCTAATCGACTCTTTGAAGGTTTGAGCATCCCTTGCTCCAGTAGCTTTTTAATCTCTGCTATCACTACTTCCTCAGCTGCCCTTGATTAATGGATTATCTGCAACCTGATGGGAAGATATTTCCCGAGTTCAATTGATGGACCACCCCTGAGTGCACCCTAAATTGTGGTCATTGACAGCAAAAGTCCTCTTATATTTTTTAGATAAAGATATTGCCATATACTTCTGTTTTTCATTAAACCAACTATGTTTTTGTGCAGAAGCACTGTCATTATGCTGGGATGCAACTCAACTGGTAAATAAAATTCATTCAGTGACCCAAACTATTGAATCTAAGGACCTCATCAACAGGGGTTAAATGTAAATATGCCACTATTTGGTGTCAGTAAATTTGCAAGGGTACTATTTGTAGATTCGCAAGTAGAACTTTGATCTCCCCATGACCTGGTAGTATAATACCTGGAACCACGTGGTCTCAAGTCATGATTGCTGGTAAGGACCAATAACTTCCACATAGAGCATGTCTGGTACTTCTACTTCCAACTCAGTTTTATCTTTTTCTTGAAGCCGAAGGGAATGAATATAGGCCTTGCCATTTGTAGAGGCAATCCTTGATATTTGTTAGCTAATGGGGCAAAGCCTGTGTCTACCTCTTTAGTCGATGGTAGCGCACTAGTATTACTCCATCACTATAAGCAAGGTTGACTTGTCCTATATGCACCAGATCCTTTGGAACTCCACTTGAAGTAAAATATATTGGGATTCACTGCCCCAGAATTTCAAAAGACTCTTCCATCATGTTGACGACAGCACTAAAGTGTCACATAAATGCAGTTAAAGTTTCAGGACATAATAGCTGTTTGATAGTACTATTGTTGGAGTGACAATGACAACTTAACCAAACCGCAAAGCAACGCACTATACGCTCCTTCTGAGATTGTTCTCTTGGCTCCAGTAGTCTCATAAAAATTTTATGATCTATATCAGATTAATTAACAGCATTGTCACCAACTTAGTGGAAACTATGTTACCTGGAGCGCCTGTATCTATTATAGCACTAACTTAGGTTATGCTACAATAATGTCACAGTATGTACATTCAGAATGAGATATATTGACTGTCTAATATGTGAACATATAACGGATCTCTTTCCCAAGGAAGCTCATCATCCCCTCACCGACTTTAGGGTATTCTTGGATGATAGCGTCTATTGTAAGGTTGACGTTTTTTATGTACAGGTAAGGTGCATCAGAGGAGGGGTCTAGATTATTTAAGGAAACTTGGTCAAACATTTGACAAGTGTGTGGCTTTGGTTGCTGCAGAGATCCATCTCCATCATGTCCTTGGCCTGACTTGGGTCAATATATTTACTCCTCCAACCGGCTGCTGATATAGGAATGTGTCATTGTACTGAGAGACTTCCACTAAATGTTCATTAGTAGGTCTAGGTGGGACGTTTGTAGTTGGGCTTGCTGAGGTAGAGAGTTTCATCTCTACTCCACTCTGACTTTTCCCTGGTAGCACTGGTCCTGCTTTAGGTAATGGACCCACCAATATGAGCAACCTCAAGCTAGGTGCCCAGGGTGACCACATTAAAACAATGTAATCCGTATGTCCTACATCCATGATTATTGTAAGATGGCCTACGCCCAAAGTTGGACTGTAGATGTTTGGCGTAGACAGGTCCAGGTCGATAGGATGACTGTGGTCAGTTGACAAAATTTGACCCAGTTCAGCCTTTGGGATGTTGACTATAAGCAGGTCGAGGGTGGAAGTTAGACTGCTGGTGGTAACTCGGTGGAATCTGAACTGGATGGGAAAATTCCCCCAAATAAGAAGTTCAGGCAACGGTGACAGTATGTTTTCGCTCCACATTGGGTGGAAGGAAGGTAGCTGATAAATAGCGCAAAATCTGAACAATTCTGAGCATGGGTATGTCATCATCTACCATCAGGGTCATGACATTGTAAAGCTCGTGGTATGGTTTACTGTGGAAGTCATCTCAGTGCACACGTCTGATTTGGATAAGGTCCCTGCCCCAATTAACACATGGGATTCTGCCATAAATCGATCAGCAAACGTGGTGAGGCTCTCATTATGCTGGAACCCAATGGTCAAGAACTCAGCCTTCCACTGCAACATCTTTGCAGTTCCTTCTAACAACCGCAGCACAGTAGCCTTTACTTCGCGGTATATAATGAACTGTTTAGAAGATAGAAGGTGACTTGGTCAGCACGTTCAACAACCAAGGTGGTTATTAACTGTTTAGCTTTATGCAGATCCAAGGATCCCTCAGTTGCAAACTCAAATTGGTTGAAGAGCTCATGAATATTCCCATTGTAATCAAATGGAGGCAGCTTTTCAATACACACCTCTTGAAGAATCTTATCTTGCCTTTTGAGCACTGCGTCTAAGGCAAGTTTAATTTCTGCATATTTGGTTGGCACAGTGAGTCAAGAGAATTCCCTGTCAGTGTAGGCCAGACTCATCATAGCCAACGCCAGGAGCGTTATATATATATATATTTGGTGTGATTAATGGGCCCCTTGTAGTGGCACCTATGTTATAAATTCAGTGGAATAGTTGAGATATGCCATAAGGTTTTTGCGCAGGTTTAAGACCACTGAGCAATAGACGGACAATATGGAGATTGTCAGCCCGCTAGACATATGTAAAGATTATAATAAAATTTGAAACAATCGCGTTAGCCACACTACTTAAGTTTATTTAATATAAAACAGCAGAACCCTTAGCTCCGCTCCCTTCTTTCTATTAACAACCCTCCTCTTTCAATCTTCTCATCTTTTTTATATGTTAGAAACTTTGTTCAATAACAAACCCTTTTATTAAACTATTCATTTCACCATATTCTCATTGGTTTCAGCTGAGTCTACATTCATTAAATTCACAATTTCCTAGTTTAAGGCTATTTCCAATTATTTGTCATGCATCTGGCATCTCTTAATTGACTTATTTAGAAGCAATCCAATAACCATCTGTTTGTACCCAATATCACCTCATCCAAAGGCGCTCTAATATTAGTATTCTATGATTATTATCAATGATTCTAGCCAATCCACAATGGCTATTTTGGGCTTAACCAGCCATATTAGATCTAAACAAACTTAAAAATACCTTACAAGAAAAGATAACTTCTAGACATATACATTCTGTAACCGTATAAATTCTTTTCTGCTTAGTAAGGTCAAAACTACAGAAAACTACTTGGTGCTCCTCTCCATGTATATTTTATTAGAAAGCAGCTCAATGGCTGTTAGTAAAGCGTCAGATTAGATAATAAAGGGTCATTTGAATTTCTAATAAGGTAGCCTGGCGCTTAAGTTAGTGTTTCCTTCAACTTGTTGAATGCAATCTCACATTTGGGTGACCAGAGAATTATGACCCAATATTGGCTTAAGTGGAACAAGGGCTAGGCCAGCTGATCAAATCCTTGTAATAATTGGCAAAGTGTTTCAATATCCCTAAAAATAATTGTAGGCCTTGATTGTTCTCAGGACTTTTAATTTGATTAATAGCTTTGATCTAGTGATGAGGGAGTATCTCTTGAGTATCAACAATGAGACCCAAGTACTCCATCTGAGTGCTAAAAAATTGTCATTTCTAAACTAAATCTTAAGTTGGTCCTTAAGTATTTTCTTGAAAAATTCCTTCATTTGTGTTGGGTGTTGCGTGAAGGTATGTGAGAAGACATTAATATTGTTTTTGTATACTAGGACGCAGCTCAGCTTCAAATCCCCCAGAATGGTGACCATGGCTCTTTGGAAGGTGGTTGGCGCATTGAATAAACCTTGGGGCATGCGTGTAGGTTGATAAAAAGCCCTTGGGAAGAAATAATGGCGCCCTTCTCCTGTTCATCATGGGAAAAATAATTTTCCAATAGTTGTTATCACATCCAGTGCATCAAAGTACTTGGCTCTCCTAGTTATTTGAGAGCATCATCTATACGTTTTAAGAGAATAAGAGCTTTTTCAGTCTTTTTTAAAGTGATAATAATTAACTATGACTCAGTTAGATCCATCCTTCTTTATAGCGATGAGTATAGGACTTGCTCATGGGTATATACGGCACAATCATTCCTTTAATAATATTTAATTGAGCTCCTTCTGTATGACTTCTTCACTAGCTCAACTACACTGTAAAGGTGAGAGAATATGGGGCGGGTAACCCCAGTGACAATATGATGAAGTATACCATGGTACACCCTAGGTTATATAAGTAGTAAGTACATGCGCATATTTCAGCAGCAATTTCAAGGCTTTGTCCATTCTATCTTCTGAAAGGCCCTCCAACTGATTCCGCGATATTTTCACATTCATTAGGAGTAGCTTCAGGTAGACCAAAACTCTGACAAATTTCCGATACTCTCAATGTGTCTTACATCATCCTGGATTAGCAAATTTATATAAGTGATCTTCTGCCTTTGGTCGCATTAATCTTCTGAGCAGTCATGTTAGAGAGAGAATACAATTCTCCTGATTCCCAGAGACAATTAAACTGGGTGCTGCATGAGGTTTGATCTGGGATTTTCCAACAGGTAATAAGCTTTTTCAAGGAACCTGCCCAGAAGGTTCAAAGTTAGACTTGTGCTTACAACTCATTGTTCCGCCTGGAGTAGTTCAAATCTGGAGGAGGCGCGTAAAGATTCCTTGACCTTAAGACATGATGGGTTGGGTCTCTACTATGATAACCAGTATGCTTATATCAATAGGGAATTACCTCAGTAATGTTACAAGAGTAAAGTTATTTGATTATTAAGAGGAATCTGCTTGTCTTATGAGTAATGGAGGGGAAAGGTCTGACTGATAATCGTGAAGACATTCTCACCAATAGTTTTTAACTTCTCCATTAATTTTGCAAAAACCTTTATCTAATTAGGAACTAATATTTCTGACTGGGTAGTACTATAGTGGAGGGACTAATGTGATGCAATCCAATTCTCATGGGCAGAGCACTATAGGACCCTCATTGATGGTGCTACCCAGGCCTGCTGTCCCAGACTGTTGACTATGAGCCACGGCAGGAACGATTTTCAAAGGTTTTTGCAAAGTGGCTTGATATTACATTAACTCAAAAATGCTATCTAATATTACGCGAACTTGGATCATGTTTACAAGTATGGTAATATCTAAAATCATCGAGTTAATTATAGCTCACTTTCTTAGTGTGAGAACAGCATGATCATCATTTTGGTTAATCATGTTTTTTATCTTATACCCACATCTGGAAAACGGGTATTTAACGCTTTTATAGATAGGGCTACTTTTACCCCTTTTAAGGGGATGATCCAATTTTTTCTTCAGGTTTTTCATACTGATTCTGTTCAGCAAGCTGAGTAGAATAAGGTTTAGAAATGATTCCCTGACCTTCCTTTTCAATTTTGGCTCTCTGACTTTGGGTCTTTGCGAGTACAGTCTGGGAATGGGTTCAGTTCTGCATTTGAGATGGGCTAGATGGTTGTTTGACAATAAGGTGTCACATTTCTATTGTCAACATCTTTTCCCTATTATCCTCATCAACAGGTGTGCGATATAGTTGATGATGGAGCATCTTTTTGAAACTTGGCAGCACAGTACCCCTTGGACTTGCAAATCCAGCAATTGAATTCATAAATGTTATACCAAGGACCCATATTTACAATCTGGTTATAGCTGATTCCATCAAATTTTTAGTTTTACATTAACAGGGGCTTGTGAAATGGTTGCATGCTTCAATATTTTGATGATCCAAAGGTAATCTCGCACCATTTGAGATATTCATTCTTTGCAGATATATTTAGATTCTTAGACAATGCAGGTAGAAGCAAGTGGTGAAACTCAAAATAGTCCTGTTGGTGTTTTGCAAAAAGCTCCTTATTAAAATTCAGCCATAACCTTGACTCCCATCCTTATCTGCGCCTCATGGTAGAAACGGTCAGCAACTTTGTAATAGTCTTATTTTTGGGAAATCAACTTTTCATAAATTTACATTTTAATTAGCTAGTTACCCTAAGCTGCCAAATTCACTTAGTACCGTTTTTACAAAATAAGCGTAGCCAAAAGTCTTTTGTGAGATAAGGCATGATCATGTCCCAACCTTGATCATTTAAGCAATTGATCATAGTTGTGGCCTTGAACAAATTGTTTGCTACATGCATATTTATTATATACATCTTTATAAAAGACTGTATATCTCCATGTTAGTTAAACTTAGGCAAGTTGAAAGGAAAGAGTTATTAAAAAGACTTGAACGGCATACTTGAGGCGGTAGGTCCAAATGAAGCCTGTGAAGACCCAATCTGAGGTCCTAGGTTGCTGGATTCCCAGAAGGGCCTCATGGCTGACTAGAAGTACCATCAAAGGGGGCAGTGCCAATAAAGAAGATGTCATGTATTGTTGGGGCTGATAAATTTTAACTAGAGCTTACTCCACTTCAGAGAGGCTTCCTCAACAGGTCTAGCTCGTTATTATTGGTGGAATCAGACTTCTCATTGGCAATTCCATTCTTCAGATCAGTCCTATGTGTCGCTCTCAAGCCTTTGTATTATTAAATCTGCTCTATAAATTCACTGAATTGCTCCAAGATATAATCTCACTTCATAGCTCATGAATCAAAGCCTGGAGCTCAGGATTCTTGGCTTTTGATCTCTGTTGCATCCTATAACTTTCAAGTGATATGACAAAGTTCATTCTTAGCACCTTAAACATCCCCTAAATCATTAGTCAAGGAGACATAAGTGCTCTTTAGGGTTTTGATGTTATGGTGCATGAGGCGCATGAAGTTCTGGAGATTTTTAGCTCATACTGAATAGTAGTTGTCATCTTAGTCATGCTCCTGCTATTTTGGGTAAAAAATTGCATTGACCTTTGGATATGATGTCTGAGTTACATTACCAATTCATAATTCTAAACTTCCATTCTTGCATCATTTATTGCGCTCTAGCTTCTTTTTAGAAATGATTTACTTCATATACCCAAGAGGCAGTTACGCCTTGTTTAATCATAGCCTGAAAACTTATTATGATTACATTATGGTTCAGCTGATCAATAAATTCATCTAGTCATTATGACTGGATGACTGAGCTCATGGTTTGTATTGACAGCCTGTCATACCCCTTGGAAACTGTTTTCAAGCTATCATGTTAAGAGCGCATCGCGTCCATACTTTGTTGCTTTTGCTGGAAGAAGTCAATGATTAGAGCATGTGACAGACAATGTTCATTTAGCGATTCTTCATGCTGAGTTTCAGGTTTTTCATAAAGTATTTACCTATGTCATTAATGCTTCTCAAGAAGGACTGTTCTTGGCTGCATTTCATCCACTAATCACTTATAATCTTGCCATAGCTGGTCTTGGAAGTGTCGTCAGAAAAACAATAAAAGAAACAAGTTCAGGTGACTTATTATTGAATAACTGGATTTTTATTAGAAGCATTTGACCAATCTGCTGTAGCTGATTGTAAACTTTTTAGTCTACTGCACATGGTTAAATTTGTGATTTTTATATATTGTTGATAATTGATTAATGGATTGACAATAGTATGAAGACTATCGTCCTAGTTGAATCTTCAAAAACAATTTGAGTATTGTCTCCAACGCTAGATAAGAGGTAATGCTCTTCTTAATATCCTTGAAGGTACTTCTGGAAAGCAAGGGCCCGTATCCTCTGACTCTTCCTCCTCAGTAGCTGAGAAACACTTGAACATATGAACTTTTTACTAAACTCTATTCTAAGGATTGACAAATTACAAAAAGATGTGAAAATCATTTTCTCTTTCACTCTAATCTCAATAGCATAGAATATAAATTTCATTACTTTCTGTTGGATTTTAGGATTTTTGCTTTCTCTGGTGCTTTTTGCACCTAAATTCCAACGATTATTTGCAGAAGAAGTACGATTCTCTATTTCAGGTGTAAATAATGATCAGGGAGTTATTTGACCAGATGAAGAAAAATAATGTTAATAAAATAACCTTAAGTATTGTTTGTTATATGAGTTTTATTAGTTATCTTGGGGGATTTAAGAATTGAACTCTATTAATAAGTCGATGCTTAGTATAAAAATGTAGGCTAGAAATTCAGATTAGCTTGGTAATGTCCAAATTAGGAAAATTGGGATTTGACCTATCAGAGCTCTCTAAACTCACCTCGCTTTTATGGTTCAGCCAATTGAGGGCTGGTAGCTGGCAGGATATATCCATGAGTCAGTTTTTAAAAAAATTCGCCCAATCATTAGGAGAGGAAAAGTATTTGCCTCTGGTGAATCCCCCTCCATGGCTATAAAAGGAGGTGTTTGTGATATAGATACCTGGATTGGGTTATAGAGGGGATGGAACGAATTCTTAAAACAGCCCCCCCTGATATAGCTACATGTTTGGCGCAACCCTGCTACTAGCTATAGGGCGATTTGGCCGACGATTGGGAGCTGTGGTATTACTTCAATTAGCGGGGTTCCACCAATGTTTAACAAGGTTCTTTAGACAATGCTATTAATATTATATCCAAAGCACTTTTAATACAATAATGGACTTGTTAATGTTTGACACTATCTAAATATTTATTCCAAGTGAAACTAAAATTCACTTTTATTTATAAATAATAGTGGGATATGTTAAAAAATGATATGAGATAGAATGGCATATTGTAGAAAATAGAGAAGTGGTGGTATGTGCCAACAGCAAGCCAGTCATATTCTCTATAAATGTTTCCTCAACAAACAGATACATTCCTACAATAACAGGATATTCTGGTGCAAGGAATAAAGAAGTGCTAATATTTAACAACAGTTAGTCACAAATCTTCTTTATAATTGATTTTTAATTTAATTAGGTAACTTATTACACCCAAGTGAATTTTCCTCTTCTCTCAATGTAATGAGACATAATCTATGGACTTCCGCCACACACTTCAACAGAAGTAAAACCCAGAACTGGACGAAAATTAGTAGACTATATTAATACTATCAATAATGATACTACTTAAAAGCTACTATCACTTGATAAAAACCAAGGGAATATATAGGGTAGCCCTGCGCCCAACTTTTTTGTTGGTGCCTCAATAGGAACAACAACCATCTCTGATGTATTAGCCCTCTAGAGTCATCCCAAACGTGATCTTCCTCATTTGTCTAGTCAGATTTCTCCACCAACTAGAATATGACCCCTTATGGGTTGAATCAAAAACATTTCCCAATGCCTTTAATCAACCCCACCGGATTACCTTATTTGGCTAACATTCTGCTTAGGTAATGGGACCTTTTAATCATTAACAGCAGATTGCATTACCTAAAAGGGTAACCCACATTTTGCTACTAAAAGTGATGTCAAAGCCTAGTAACTAACAATATATTCTTAATCTTTTGGAGACAACTTTTAATCAGCTCATGCAATATAATTAAATTTAAATTGGTAAATTAATTTTGTTTCATATGAAAATAATGTCAGAAATCTTCTCTAACAGAACATCAGTAATCTGTGGAAAAGAATCCAATGGATTATTTAGTATCTTTTATTTAACTGAGGTAAGCCAACCAGGGGACGGACATTACCAAACTAAAACTAAAAATCATAATATAAAATAACAAGACTTTTCTTTCTCGTTGCAATCACTATTGCAACCTATTCAATTCAAGACTGAATCTAGTTTGATAATCTCACAGAGGAGATTAGTCTGCGCCCATGTCAGGGAGCAGTTGAGCAAGCAAGGTAAGAGGAGCAGGTGGAAGGCCTGCGGCCTCCAACATTTAAAAACGCCCCAGAGAATCAGGCGGGATTGACAAAAATCTTAAAAAACTGGCGGTCATGATTTCCCCGGAGATACTCGCATGGCAAGCATGATGCAACCAGTACATCAACACGCCACACTCCCAACCACTTTCATCGGTGGAATTTGGAGTCCGCGTGTTTCTGGACATCTAAAAAACGGCCTTATGGGAAAAATTTTGTGAAGATGTACACAAAATTTTCCCAACCACGGTGTACGTTGCACCTCACTCCATGTCATGCGGTTGGCTGGACCTAGGTTTTGAGAGCAAAAAAGCAGCAGATGAGGCTGCAGCAGTGTGCGTAGTGGTTGACCTCCCCGAAGGGCAATGGGTCATTGAAACCAAATGCACCAGATGGACAAAATCAAACCAAATTTTTCTCACGTTTAACTTTTTGCCCACTACAGTAAAACGTGAAATTTTGGAACAACACTTGAAAGATGGTCTCGTCATATATGGCGAAGTACAATCTTTTGAAATGCAACGCTTCACGCTGATGCCACACCTGTGCACCAGCAAAGCCATCACAGTTCTGACCCCAACTAAGGAGATCGCAAAGGACCTAACCCAGATCCCGCACTCCACGTTTATTAATATTGCAGGGCATACCACCCACCCATTTTGGGTGACCGTGGACAGCGCGCCCCCCATTTGCACCCACTGTGACGTGTTCAGCCACAAGGCGCATGCATGCCCCATCAAGGAGGGTGTCACATTCCAGGAGCACCCCTCGGCAGCCATAGCCAATGGAGAGGCACACTATGAACCAACCGCAAGCACCAAGGAGGCTTTCCCATGGGGAGCACAAGGCTGCTACCTATTGGTAAAGCCTATCTCCCCGCAGGAGTGGGAGAAGGCCAAGCAGGCACATAGGGCCGCAGCCAAGGAAGCGGCCAAGGCCACCACCGCTATCGCACACTCACAACGCCAGGAGGACATGGAGACCTTTGCGGCAGAAGTAACTCGGGAATCCATCATCCAATCAGATTGGGAAGCCCATGCCAAGCGGGCCACTCAATCTGAGGATCTGATGGGAGATTTGATCTTACCCAATAGTTGTACCCAAGCTCCAGTCAAAACTGACTTGGGACCTATCCCAACTGAGAAAAATTTTTTGCCCCACTCAACGGTGCACCAAACTCATCTGCACCACAAAAAATTTGTCCGACATCAGGAAAACAAAAAGCAAAGGCCAAAGCCAATGTGCCTCTTTCCGCAAATATCAACAAAAACTCTGATAGCGTTGCTGCTAACACCTGCGCTGATGTGAAAGCCCGTGGGGATCTTGAAGAGGCTGGTGGGCCCAGGGGTCCACCCCCTCACACCTAAGGTGCAATGGGGGAAACCTTCACTCTAGGGACGTTGAATATCACCGGACTCAATGCCTCCCCATCCCGGGCTAGGAAACTGAGTTTTCTACAACACAATCTACCCATGGATATCCTGGCCATCCAGGAGTCCCACTGTCCACGAGGTTCCGAGGAAGCTTGGAAAACAATGCTCCTCCCATCCCTATCCTTTTGGTCAAAGCACTGTGGGGTGCTAATTCAGAAAAATAATTTCTTCAAATTCAAATCCTCAGAAACATTCCTAAATGGCTGAGTGCTCGTCGTCACCTTCTTTTGGGCTGACGTAGCGCATGCAATTGTCAACATCTATGCCCCAAACGGTGCACACAAGCGTCAGGAAATTTTCTCATCGGTCAAATCCCTCCCGCTACTCCCTGATTCTTTCCTAGTTGGCGACATGAACTGTTGGATAACCTCACCAATGGACCGGTGGCCTCCCTCACCCCACGCCCCACAGGGTCACATAAAACTATGCATTCTAAAGGCCACCCTTGGGTTAATGTATGTGCTGCCATGACATTCCCCACTGCTCGAAAACATGACATGTCCTTACGTCCACAATGGCCAATTAAGGTCCATGACCCGCATTGACCTTATTCTAACGCCGGCGAAATTCCAGCCCCACATCTCCCACTTCAAAACAATGAAAATGGAATTCTCCAACCACTGACTGGTCTCGATAACCTACCACCTACCTGTCACAGTTGCTAAGGCCCCACATTGGTGCAAAATCCGCCCCCCCAAGCTCACGTTGCCAGGATTTTCCACATGGGTGGAAGAGGCAACTTTGGAAAAATTGTTTGTTGCACCGTTTTGTGCGGACCCCATTTCCACATGGGCAACTTTCAAAGAGGACACCATCCGCCACTCTCGCCATCTCTCCTCCAGATGCTCACGAGCCACATTGGCAGTTATCTCACGCGCTCTGGTGGAATTGGCACACTTGGAGTCCAACATTCCAGCTACAGGATACAGCCCTTCATGGGGCCAGAAGTGGGCGGAGGCAGCCGCCCACCTCTTTTTTTAGTACTAGATGGTCCCAACCTGAGGGGGGATTCATCGATGTTTATTGAATTACGCCTGGGCTCCTAAGAGCCTGAGGCGAGGGAAGGGGAGGGAGGAAGCATCGAGAAAGGGAGGGGGGTTTGCGCGCCAGAGCTGTGCTGCAGTGACAACTGAGCGGGGGAGGGTTGGCGACATAGTGCAGACCTTCAGGGCCATCTCAAAGTGTACCTGAAAGTGGGTGATCATGTGTGGAAGGGTCCACACCTGCTGGTCAAAGGCAGCATGAAGGAAGGAGTTATGGATGGTCCAGATGGCTGTGGCATAGGCGAGGACACGGAGGGGTCAGTGGCAACCAGGCAATGTCTGCTCGAACATGAGGTCTTGCACAGGGTGTCCAGACCAGGGCTGAGCATGGAGGAGCGCACGGGCCTTTGGCCAAAATGCGGCGACACCTGGACAGGTGAAAAAAAGATGGAGGTGGGAGTCAATAGGCTCCACACAGCGGGGGCAGCTTTGGTGCTGGAAGGTAGGGCCAGTCTGGTCCCCTGTCCTGTATGAACAGTGGAGCACCCTCCATAAGGTGTTGGACACCTTTGCTGACAGGATGGGGTGATAGACGTCCTTCCACAATTCCTTAAGGTCAAATCTCACGGAGGGAGGGAGGAGCTCAAGGAGTCTTGGGCGGATGAAGACGATCTTGGGGGTTGAGGCGAGTTGTGACAACTTGTCCATTGTGCACAATTGCATGGCGATGGGGGCTGAGGCCAGGGCCTTCCCTTCTTTATTGGAAGGCATGGTAGATCCGCGCGCCTACTCGTTTCAGGGCAAGGAGAGCCTGTTCCAGTAGGGGGATGAGGATGGTTTTAGGCGATGGCCTGGGTGGTTTGTGAGCCACTCCCCTAATGAGGTCAGAGATGCTCTAGGAAGACCCAGAGCTGCTGACGCTGACTGGCGGAGGGCGGGCGCCCATTGGGGCATGGGGGTCGCATCCCAGCAGACAATCGGCCATAGGAACTATAGAAAAATTGTGGTGGCGTGGGATCGCGTGTCCAGAAGCCCTAGGCCCCCTTCATTGCAGGGTCGGGAAATGGTTGAGAGGGCCATTGGTGGATGGTTTGAGCCCCAGATCCAACAGCGGAGGAGTACATTGAGCCGCGTATAAAAGGCATCTGTGAATGGGCAGACGTGCGCTTGGAACCAGACTTTGGAGAGGAGGAACACATTGGCCATCAGAGCTCGACCCTGGGGGTGATGTGCCGCTGGTTCCAGCTGGCAATCCTGGAGTTAACTGCTGCGAGGAGCAAGTCCTCATTGTCTTTTAACGCAACTCCTTGTTGGTTGTGAGAACGCCCAGGTGACGGAAGGTACCGCGCTCAGGTTCAATACCAAATGGTGGGGGGAAGGTGGGGGAGCCGACCTGTACAACTGTTGTCTTGGAGGTGTTGACCATGGCGTTGAACGCCTTGGTGTACCTCTCAATGGTCACAGCAGTGAGGGCAACATCCCCAGGGAAGCCAAATGCAATGGCAGTGTCATCTGCAAATGCCATGGTGCGTGGGGGCTTCACCTGGGACCAGAATCCCTGTTAGCTTGTCCTGTAAGGAGGCCAAGAGGGGGTCAAGGGTGATGTTAAAAAGGATAGGGCTCAGGGGGTCCCCTTGCCGGAGACCTTATCCAACTGGTACTGCCACTGTAAAACCCATTGGCGCCAGGACTCTGGTGTGGAGCTGGTCATAGAGCGCTGATATCCAGCGCCTAGCTGCGGGTGGGAGATGGAAGCGGGCCAGGGAAGCATCAATATACTTCCAGGCTACCCGATCATATGCTTTCTCCATATCCAGGAGAGCCACAAAGCCATTCACCTTACGAGAGTTAGCAGTCAAAGTCACGTGAAGGTCATTATAGTTGTCCCATAACGACCTCCCCGGAATAAAACCGTGCTGGGATGGTAAGAGGCGAGGTGACACCCATTTGGTGATGCGGTTGGCCAGAAGCTTCGTGAAGAGCTTGTGGTCTGTGTTGATCAACGCTATGGGGCGCCAGTTCGCTAGGTTCTCACGGTCTGACTTCTTGTGAATGAGGGTCGTGATTGAGCCTCTGGAGTAGGGGAGGACCTCGCCATTCACCAAGAGTGCAGCGAAGAGGTCGCGGAGGGTTCTGGCTATCACTGCAGGTTCCAGAAGGTACACCTCGAAGGGTATTCCATCTGGGCCTGGGGCTTTAAGCCGTGGGGATTTCAGAAGGGTTTCCATCACCTCCTGGATGGAAATAGGCGCCAGTAGAGCCTCATCAGCCCGTGGGTCAATGGGCGGCTCTGGAGCCCGCCACAGGAAGTCTTGGATGTCCGATGGGTCCACCTGGGTGGCATGGAAGAGGCTGGAGTAGAAGCGGTGTAGTTCCTGCGTGATTTCCTCCTTATCTGAAGTGGTTGTAGTGCCAATCTTCAGTGCAGTAATATCCTGCGCTGTTGACCGGGCTTTCTGTTTCTGAAAGAAGAAGCGGGTGGGGCGTTCCCATTGAGCATAGTAACGAGATGTTGTAAAGTTTGCTGCCCGTTCTTCCTGCAGTGTGAGCTCCAAGCGTAGTACTTCCTGCGCCGCTTCCCAGTCTTCCAACCATCTGGGAGAGGGCGAAGGCTGGCAGTTTCGCTCCAAATGTCTGATTCTGGATTCCGCCCTTTTGACTCTGGCGCGAGCTGCAGTCATCTGGGCTTTGGCACAGTTGTAAGCAACGCGGGTGATGCCCTCCTTGGTCACCGCCCATCTAGCCTTGTGGTCAAGCAGGTGGGGTGGGGGAGGTGAGAGTCTCCCGGATGGTCATAGACAGCTTCTCCTTAGTGAAGGGGTTGTTGAGAAGAGCTGGGGCAACCCTAGGCCAGAACCTACGCGACGGTCTAAGTGTGGTGGTGAGGACAACGGTGAGTGACCTGTGATCACTCAGATGGTTGTCACGAGAGATGGGAGAGGAGACGCGGCCAATTAAGCAGGGGGCCAATCAGTGCCATATCTATGCGTGACGCTGACTGGAAAGCTCTTCCATCATACTGGATCCTAGTTATGCAACCTAGGCCAGACGCGGAGGGTGGAAGCGCATCTATAAAGCCACTCAGGCAAAGGAAATCCTGGAGGCGACTTGATCCAGGGCGTTCCTTTGCTGCAGGGGGGTAAGAGTCACGGACGCGACTTATGGTTGTGCTGAAATCTCCTAAGAGGACTGTATTTCGTGGGAGATTGAGTTGGACGAGCTCTTCCAAGAGCAGATTTTGCTCCTGACCTGCATTAGGCAGGTAGATGCTTGCAGCGAAGAAGGAGAAGTCAGGAGTGGTGAGTTTGTCCAGTATGAGGCGGCCACCTAGATATTGTGAAAAAGAATGGGTTTTAACCTGGGGATTCAAAACAATAAGGGCGGCATAGTTTGTCCAGAAGGAGTTGCCTCCAAAATGTTCATTCCATGCAGATTGTTCGTGGGGGAGGATATGGGGCTCCTGGACAGCAGCGATGTCAATTTGTGCTGACCTGAAGTTTCGGAGGAGGCAGGCTCTCCGCTTATAGTCCCACAACCCATTTGCGTTGATGGATTTCAGGGCCAGGGTGCTGCCATGGGGACTCATAGCTGTTCCCCTCCATGTCCTGGAGGGTTGCCAGAGCTTAAACCTGCTGCTGTGAGGCGGCTAGTTTTGAGTCCTTTAGCTTGACTATTAGCTGCAATCCGTGAGGAGCGTCGAGGGTTCTGAGGGGAAGGAGAGGGTGGGGGGCGGAGGACCCAGTAAGCCAGCCTAGGATGCTGCCCCGCTCCGTTGCAGGGGAAGGACCTGAGGGTGCTCAATGGTGACCTCCGCGGTGTCCCCATTTGATGAGTCTGTGTCCATATTTACTTCCTCCAACACTGCAAAGGATCCGCGTGAAATGGACTGTGTGGTTGGGGTAGGACTCTTTGAGGTGGCACTTCTACCGCAGGCCGCGGGTTGCCAGTCCATGCTGGTGGGCATAGCTCCATTGGGAGCTGAGGATTGATGCGATAAATCTCTGGTGGAGGTTGGTGGGGGTGCCGCGGAGCCCTGAGTGGGGGTGGCTGACGAGGGGCACCCTGTGGGAGATGCCTTGCGCTTGGTGAGAGAGGGA
The DNA here is from genome assembly GCA_022478985.1 of Massospora cicadina. Classification (NCBI taxonomy): domain Eukaryota; kingdom Fungi; phylum Entomophthoromycota; class Entomophthoromycetes; order Entomophthorales; family Entomophthoraceae; genus Massospora; species Massospora cicadina. Next base: position 203,179 of record JAKSZP010011908.1, read on the forward strand.
GTTGACTCTGGGAGATCGGAGGGGGTGCCCACTGGAAGGGGGGCATGAGCGCGAAGGTATCCCATACCATTAGTGAGGTTAGCTGTTTCAACTGCTAGGCGTAAGGCCTCAGGGGACAGGTCTTAAACGGGAACCCATTGTGTGGGTTGTGAAATTGCTGCTGCGGCCACGTGGGATCGTTTTTGGCCTGGTTTAGGCCCCTGGGTGGTGGCTAAGAGGGCTTGTTTTCGAGCTGTGCAGCCACTATACAAGTCTACAAGGGCGTTACACCATGAACACCGGGGGCGCGCCTGATCAGGATCAACAAAAAAGATCTCAGGGCATGCCCCAACTACCGCCACACGAGGAATAACCTCAATGTTGCGGGATACAGTGGGGGAGAGGATGAATGACGCCCTAGCAGTGCGAGCTCCTTGAGTGGGAGCATAGTAAGAGGGGACGCTAAAGTCCACTGAAAAACAGACCCAAACTCCATTAAACCACGATGGAGCGCCAGTTTAAGAGACTCAGGATCAACAGTCGTTGGTAGGTTGGAAAAAGTAACCCATGAAATTTTCTCCAGGTGAGAGCGTGTGCGGGAGATGCAAAGAGATCCACGTGGAATAATGACCTGGAGGGTGGCAGCATGGTCAGCAAGGGCAGCTTCAGTGAAGCCCACATCGATGTAGTGGCCCTCCACTGATTCATGGATGGTGGTGTTAACTGGGAATGTCTCCGCAATCGCTGCAAAGTATGAGAAGTAATTCTCTGTATAGAATTCAACAGGGTTATGCCCATAATAAAGGCGAATTGCGTGGGAGAGGGTTGAGCGAGGTAGAGCTTTTTGCGCTCTAGTTTCCGCACATTTCTTATTAACATCAGAAATAAACGCCACTTCACGGGGATCAGCTTTGGGTAGCGTTGGTGCCAGAGGTTTTTGCCATGCCCCAGTGGCTCCTTTGGTACGTTTGTGTTTGCTTTGGGCTGCAATCACAGGTTGAGTGTGAGCTGGTGGTTTGAACAAGTTTGCGGAGTTCCCTTGTTGCTGGAATGTTACAGCAGTTGCTGGCGTCATATTAAATTGAGGGGTGGATTGTTGGGCCTCGCTAAATTGGGGAGGCCCATCCAGATTGGAATTAACTCCAGCCAATTGGTAGGAGTGCGATGTTTCATCACCATCCCAATCTATTTGGGTAAATTCAGCCCGAGTATTTGCTGTAATTTCGTGGGCAAAACTCACTGGCTGATTGGTGAATTGGTCATTTTCAGCATATGGAGATAAAGTGCCGACTTGAGAAGTGCCGAATAGGGGGTTTAAATGGGACGGGTGAGTTTGGGACTGGTGTGAGGTTTTTAAAATCTGAGCCATTTATATCCTCATTGGGAAGAGTAGATTGTCCCAATCTGGTGCTTAGTGAACCAGAATGTGCGGCTAATCCAACCTTACATCCGAGGGTTTGGGGGACAGGTGATTGTTGGGCCTTGCTGAATTGGGGAGGCCCATCCAGATTGGAATTAACTCCAGCCAATTGGGAGTAGGGCGATGTTTCATCACCATTCCAGTCTATTTGGGTACATTCAGCCCAAGTATTTGCTGTGATTTTGTGGGCAAAACTCACTGGATGATTGGTGAATTGGTCGTTTTCAGCATATGGAGATAAAGTGCCGACTTGAGAAGTGCCAATTATGGGATTAAATGGGATGGGTGAAATTGGAACTGGTGTGAAGTTCCAAAATCTGAACCATTTGAATCCTCATTGGGAAGAGTAGATTGTGCGGCTAATCCAACCTTACATCTGAGGGTTTGGGGGCCAGGTAGCTGGGTATCGCCCCTCATGGAGGGAGCCAGAAACACGGCGTCGGCAATAAAAAATGGGGCTGAATTAGCTGGCACAATGGGGGAGGTGAATGCCTGGATGGGCTAAGTTGCATTCAACTGAACAGACGCCATTAAAACAGCGTGGGTGATGGCCTCCTTGGTTGGAGGGGGCCCATCGGGTGGGTGGGTGGCAGCGCACACAGAGCTGTTAGGCGTGCAGGCTGCAGAAGTGCGATCAGGTGAACTGGCGCTAGTTGTAGAAGCTCCAGGTTGGGGGGTGGTGCCTGTTTTACAAGGCTGCTGCTTGAGAGCGGGTGATTCTGGTTGACCCTGAGGTGGGTAACTGAGGGTTGCTTCGTTTGAGGGTGGTGCTGGCTCGGTTGGAATAGTCTGCGGGTTCTTTTGCGGGGTTTCCCTCCATATTTTCAATAGTTTTTGTAAATCTCTTTAGTGGAGCTAAATTTCAGGCTGAATTGATTTTCAAAAAGTGATGCTTAGCAGAAAGAGAAAGATGGCAGCCACCCACCTCAACGCACTCGAAAGGCAACACAAACATCGGGTTTGTGTTCAATACAGGGCCACACACGTCACAAAAGGTGACAAGTGCACCACATATTTTTTTGAAAAAAATTTTGCACCAAGCCAGAGCGTGGCCTGCACACAGGTGCAAAAATCAGATGAATCCATTGCGGATATGCCAACCAAAGTGGCAATCAAAATACAAAAGTATTACTGTGAGTTATACTGATCTGATCCAATTCAGTCAGCTGAAGTGGCAGAATTTCTCGACCAAACCCACATCTGCACCATTTCCCAATACCCGGAAAAAATGAAATATAATTACTCCAAACGAATTATGGACAGCCATTCGTGGTGCGCCAAACCGAAAATGCCCAGGCCCAGATGGCATTCCATATGAGTTCTATAAAAAATATTTCAAATATATATCCCCATTGCTGCTCGCCTCACTTAACCAAAGCTGTTGGAAACGCGCCTCCTACCAGGAGGACATGAGGCTTTACTGTCACACTCTTCAAGAAAGGGGATAAGCTTGACTTAGCCAACTTGCGCCCCATTTCTCTAACAAACACAGACACCAAAATTTTAACAAAAAATATGGCTAACCGTTTAGGGACTGTTGCATCTGCCACCATCTCCCCATAACAATTTTGTTTCATCCCCAGAAGGTCGATTTGGGATAACGTGCACTCCGTGGCTAATGCATGTCAGTCCACAGCCTCTGGGGCACTTTTATTCTTGGACCAACAAAAGGCCTATGATAGAGTAAACTGGGAATACCTAAGGGCCTGCCTCCATCAATTCCACCTACCCCCTCGCTTCATCAACTGGGTGATGCTGCTCACGGAATCTGCAACATTGGCAGTGCGTGGCCCAGGCTTCCTAACGGAAGTAGTCCGCCCTCAAAGGGGCTTGCGACAAGGGGACCCCCTCAGCTCACTCCTATACAACTTCAGCCTTGACCCACTACTGCGAAATGTGAATGCCCAACTCACTGGGGTCCATGTGCCAGGCCAAACCCCAGTCAATATGATGGCATTTGCAGATGACTGCGTGGTGGGGGTGTCTAATAATAAAGATGCACGCGCGCTTGAAGCCCTCATCCAGGAATGTTCCCGGGTAAGCAACGCGGCACTGAACGCCTCCAAAACTGAAATCATCCTCCTTGGTCGGTCTCAGAACAGCTGGGCCCCAGCAATTAGTTCCCAACCCGGCCCATCTGCTCACCCACGTCCACGCCTTACTAACTTAACACACACCGCTCCACTGGTGCTCCCCTTAATGCCACGTCCTACCATAGGACCAGTGCGCCATCTGGGCGTGTGGATGGAGGCAGGCGGATACGCGTCAGCAGTAATGGAGTGCCATATACTGGACAACGTGACGAAGCGAATCGCCTCTCTCAGAGCCCACCCTACTACCCTTACTTGCAGGATTGTTCTAGCCAACTCTATGCTCCTATCCAAAGTCTGGTTCGGAGCCCACGCCATCCCCTTCTCCCCAAACTTCTTCAAATCCCTATATGCATTGATGCAAGGATGGCTTTGGTCAGGCCGCCCTCCACCAGTACGGCTAAAGGTCATGTTTGGCCATCATCATCAAGGTGGCATGGGCCTGCTTGACTTCAAAGCCCATGCTGCCAAGTTCCTAGGTACATGGATCGCGGCCGTCACCACTCCTACACTCCCATCCCAACACTGGTCCCGCGCAGCCCGCTCCAACTTCTCCTGAGCCTTGGGCCTCAATAATCCATCAAACCCCCACTCCCTGATGAAATACCTCGCATCACACACATCGGCCACAGGTCCTCACGGGACTAAAACCCACTAAAAAAAATCCTACTCTCCATGTGAAGTGCAGAGTGGAGAATTTGTATCAGCGGACATACAAAATAAAGAGGCCGCCCCTCTCCTCAGTTCACAAAAGAGGTACAGGGGCTACCCATCCATGATGGCGTGATCCCCATTCGGCCCCATGTCCTATCCAGGGTGGACTACCTGGACATGATGGACATCCCTTATTCCATTGAAACCCAAAAAACTATCTGGAAATACGCACACCATCCTCTGTTGCAGCCTCAAGTCCGCTCCCATGTGTGGCGCTGCCTGAGGCGGGTGTATCATACAGCTGAGCGCTCTAACGTTTTACACTCATCCTGTGTCGTGTGTGGCCAGTATGGAACGCTGTTCCACCGCCTGGAGAAGTGCCCCCCCTCTAAAGTGATATGGCGCGAAGTTTAACGTCTGCTGGGCCAGGATAAAACGCATCCCTTCAGTCTGTCAACAGATATGTTTGCTCTATCAATGGCCTCCCCCCTTCCCCCCTCCCTCCGTGCTCTGGTGGTTGCAATCGCCATGTGGACCATCCACACGATCGTCTTAGATGCCATCAAAGGCTCCACCCCCACCCTCCCAGAAACTGTCCACATATTCCGGTCTCATTTGGTGGACCACTTTCAAGCATGAATGTTTAAATACCTCCCACCACGTCACTGACAGCTGGTCTCCTCCTGGTTCCCAGTCTGGTTCATCAAATCAGACCCCTTCCTCCACACGTGCTCAATAGTGGCTACGGCCCCTTCACACGTTTCCTCCCCCTCCCCATAAGTGGCGTTCCCGCTGGTAACAAGAGATAGCATCGCTTCTCTGGGTGCCTCCCCTGGTACTAAGTTTGTCTTTCCTGAGTCATATTCGGAAGTGTCCATCCCATGGTCGGCCTTCCCCGCAATAAATTCGAAAAAAAATAATATAAAATAACAATTTAAATGAAATGCCCAAAATGGATGGATTGATTGAATCATACCTAACAAAATATACAACCAGGTGGGCAGCAAATACTGCTATCCCTCCATGGTGGATGGTGAGGGGGGCTCAGGGGGCTCATCTTCAGCTGCATTCATCTCATCCCAGAGTAGGGTGCATGTTAAGGCAGATAGTAAGGGTGTGGGGGCATCAGCAGCATGGGGTTCGATATCCTTGATGACTGTAACTTCCAAATAGTTGCCAGCCATCATAATGCCAACAATGTATTTGGCTAAAGCGTCTTCAGCTTTTAGGTGGGCGTCTGGGGGTTTAACAAACGTGGCAATGTTGGTTCAGGTTACTTTTTCTTTCAGATTCCATGCTACTGTTACCACGTTTTGCATGGCTTCAGTGACAATTTTGTGTAAAGTTTTCATGTTGATCTTACTTTGTGCAGTAAATTTCTGGGATGACGGGAGGTGGAATTCCTTCTGCAAGCGCAGCAACAGATTTGGTGGCAGCTTTGCGGAGTGGATGGCAATCTGGTGTGGCAGTGCTTCTACTGCAAGCTGGTGGTCACTGTAGAATGGTTTGGCGTTAGGTTGTGGGACATAATTCTGAGGCGGGAATTTTGCATCCCATTCTGCGTTTTAGAGCCACTAGACTTGCAGTGACGGTTCTTCAATGACATTACCTGATTCATCGATTTCATTCAATAATTCCCATAGATCTTGGTTTAATTACATTGGGGAGTCAGCGTATGGTTGAGGTTTGTTTAATTGTTCATGGATGCATAGGATCAAACTGGGATACAATCTGATGTTTGATTGGATGAATTATTTATGGCATTGGGGAAAGGTAAATACTTATTGGTGGCTGCAGGTGCAGCTGCAACATCAGGCTTTGGAGGAGGGGAAGTTAGGATTGTACCCACATTGGAGTTGGCGCGGGGTGGGTGGTGGATTAGTGGGCGTCAGGCAAACTTTCAGCGTCAGCAGAAGTTTCTGAGTGTGGGCAATTACATTTTGAGTGGTCTAACTTGAAATAGGATGGACAAATCGTCCGTCCGCCCTCAACGCAGGCCCAGAATGGATGGTTGGGGGCATATGGGATGGTGGCATGAGGGGGAATTGCCAAAGAAATTTTCATAAATTCAGGGCTGATTGTATCATATGCCTGAGGCCCAGCGAGGCGTGTGGCCCCATTTGGGACCACAAATTGTAAGATGGGGTTGGCGCCATAGGCTGCCAAACCTTCCATCAGCACCTGGTGGAGCACTTCAGGGGTGAGGTGGGTGGGCAAACCACGAACTGTACCACCAAGGTGGTGTCCATTGGGAGCCAGGTCCGAGTTGTTGGAAGGGGAATATTATTGAATATTAGTGGCACCATTTCTGAAGTGGCTGCATCAGCTTCACAGGGGAAGCCAAGGTCAAAGTACCCCTTATAGGGAAGAAGTCAATGAAACAGGCTGGTGTCATCACCTCCTGAGCCATTTTGATAATGGCTTAGTCATTGTAGGGGCAGAATTTCCCATATTCAACCCTAAGGCGAAATGCATGTTGCTCTGGGGGAGCACCAGGGGGCAGTGGGGCACCACTTGGGTTTGGGTGAGATGGGCATTGAGATATTTGGGAGGAATAAATTGTCCCAAGGGTTTGGAATGACTGGTCAAGCCAGTCCGAGTGTGTTTTCCTGTCAGATGGAAAACAGAGGGGGGAGTTTCGCCGCTGCCCCACACTGGGACAGTCAGCGGGGGATCTGACAACAGTAGAGCAAGACTTTAGTGTGCGATTAAGTGTATGCTTTTAATTTAACAATATTTTTTTCTTGGAAAGTTACGCCAAGCTGAGAGAGAGTGGATTATTTTAATATCCCATTAAGAAATATAACCAACAATGGTTATTATATCCTATGATAACTTAAACATCTTGTATGGTAATTGACCCCCAAGGGGATAAATAAGAGTTTATTATAATTAATTAAGCTGGATTATTTGTCCATACTGAAAAAGCACAGCTTCTCAGAAAAAAGGTATAGTAAGTGAATCTTAATAGTGGGGAGAGTAACCCAATGCTACTTTGTTGTAGCCTGCTGAGAAGTGTTAGATGGGTTAACATACTATATTAGAACTATGTTATGTTATTGTTTTTTTCTCCAGTGGGGACTCCATTTTGTTAATAAAAATCAATTGATTGGGGTCCCTTGTTATGAGCTCCATGATGTTGTACGCAAGATAAGCACTCTACTTATGCAGGTATAGTTCCTTTCTAGAACTGATCTTGATCCTACTCAATAATAAATCTTTTGTCCTGTGACAGGATAACATCCACAGAATATTGTACAGTGCGAATTACAGTATTCAATTTTTTTATTCTAATGGTTGTGAATCCCTACTCCAATAATGGCTTCCAATAATCTATGTAATTTCGGGTAAATAGAATTATTTGTAGAAATAGGAAGAGAAATATTTATAAAGAGATTTTATAGTTCATACATCTTTTCATGCTAGAACCACAATGCTGGGGAGTACAATGGCACAATGTGTACAATGACTACAATAGGTATTTTCATGACAATTTGCAGGGAAAGGATATTTAAAGGGAAGTTTCCAATTTACGATTATGGGCTGATTAAAGGACCCAAAGGTAAAGTTAATCATTGGAGCATTTTAGCAGAAGCCCGATTACAGTTATTTTTAAATAATCACTGACATTTTATAAATAATTATTCAAAGTTAAGTCAACAAATTTGACAACACTGCTCAAGGCTACAAGATTCAAAGATGAGCTTCTGGAGAAAAAAGTTGTTACAATTCTAGGGGCTTCGCTGCTTGTTCACAAATATTAACCACTAATTGATAACTGCACAGTTTTGGTTTGTGCACTATTCATGCTGACTGATATCATATATATATGATTGATAATATTATGAAGACTATTATTCATAGTTGAATAGATAACCAATTTATGGTCCAAAACTTGATCTATTTTTTTCATAAAATACTCCTGATGTTTTCAGTAGAAATTCATATCATTATACCACCTAACTTGATCAACGCTCAGATCATAATTTATGGCCTTTCTCTGGTGTCACGAAGTCAGCAGCAATTCCCATGTCAGCTCAGCTTCTCTTCTTAAGGATCCTCAATCTTTACTTTTTTTACTAACTAAAGAGTCCTTAATTAAAGAACACAGCAATAATTTCCTGATGATGAATAGAACTAAAACCAATAATTAATTCTGCTAATTTCCAAAGTATTTCTCATGTTTCTATAAAGTGGTTTATCAGAGGGGATTTATAAAAGAATTTGGCGCCCAACCCTTGGTTAGCGCCTCAGCCATGAAACAGCAGCCATTGCCATTAAATTTCCCTTTGTCATCTCACCAGCGATGGTCATCCCACACCCTGATTAGAATTCCTTTGTCAGACATCTTGAGACCTAAAGCAGAAAGAGTCAGAAAACGTGTCCCTAATTTTTCCACTCTATCCCAGCAAACCAACCATATTTGTCAAGCGACCTGCTTAGATAATTAGACTTGTTACCCATTTTCGCAGGTTGTGATCCAACTGATCAATTTGCTAGTTGCAGGTGGCATCACTTGCTTCACGACTTGCTCCTTAAATACTCAAGCAGTTGGTAATAAAACCTGACCAATCCCAATTAATACAACTGATAGTTAATTATTTAGTAACTATCAGATGCCCCATTTTGTTGGAAACTTTTACCAATGAGATCTTAAGCATTCACCCAGATTGATTTTAAAAGATCTGAACCAGGCGAATTACCTAAAATCCCCACAACATTATTAACCTGAAATTGGGGTCAACCAATATCTAATTCACTCGCTATAAAAGATTATTATCTAGCAATGCATGTTAATTTAGACGGTTGGAAAATGTTGTCAAATATCACAACACATCCCCCTCTTGCTTAGATTTACAGAGAGAATATGATTGAGACAGGAGAATACCACTTTAGACTCCTGGTCAAATACTTCTTTTGTTCAAGGGGAGTACAGTCAATCTGTACTCAAGCTGTTTGGGATGACCTATGGCATAAAGCTCTCTTCCTCCTTCTCCTCACTACTGCCTACTCAGAGAACATTCCCTATGACCTTCTGTTGTGCCAGGCTGATCAATTGACTTGTGACAAAATTTGATCCTGAGATCCAGTTTTCCCATATCAGGACATATGACCCACTGTCATACTCAGGATTCTTGGTCCAGCGTCCTCAATTTCCTGATCTTCCTCCTTGTCCTTGACAGGGTTCTTGCCATTTTTTATTCATTTCATCTCACAATTAAGAATGCTCATTTATATTTGCTCTTGTTATTTTCTTATAATGATTTCTTGGCTCATATCCTTCTTAATTCTTCTATGATTAGTTTAACTCATTAATTTTGAGATTAATTTGTTCAAAATAGAGCTTAATTGATTTTGAAGTGTTTGTTGTCAATTATTATAAAAGTTCAAGATCACCCTCTTGTCCAGCTCATATGTTGACTTCAGAATATTAGTAACAACAACTGCTTGACAGCATGTCTGACAAGGATGCTTGGCTCTTCCAACTGATGAGTCATCTGTGTGACGGAACCTCTTCTATGGCCCCCTAGTACTAATATTCCCACTCAAGTACCCATAGCCAGCCCTTCCATGGAATTACCAGAAATGGTATCCAACCCTAATTCTAGATAAGTGATCATCTCAAACAACTAGTGACTGATCTTCCTATTGTCATAAATTCCTGAATTAGATTTTTGAACTCTCCTGTATTCAGCTCTATTTGCAGCTACTCCTACCATCATCTTCAAACCTCCTGAAACGATGCCTTCCACTCTTGATCAATCATTATTCACTGGATTGGACTTGCTTACAGAGTTTCTTTTCTGAAACGCCAGTTTTAAAAACAAGCTGTTCTGTCAACTGAACTAGCCATTAAAAACCATGAACATTTTAAACTCCCCTATGCATAATTGAGGACCCAAGTAACTAAGGCTCTGTCCATAGCTCTGAACCCCTCTTATGTAAAGACATCCCAGATCAAGATGTTGCAACCTATGCTCTTTGCTTTGCTGGCCGTGTTCTTTGAAGTTGGGACATGAAGCTTCCAGTCTCCCCCAGCTTCATTGCTCATTCTTCTTTTGCTTCAAAGAAAATCATAGTCATCATCTGCAGGATACATCAAGCCCTGCATGACTATCTCATTTCTGGAATGTCCCATTGGTATTTATCCTAGATGCTTTATTAGGGGGCATGCTTTGGCAATCCCTGCTTATTATCCCTTGCTCAATGCTGGCCCATATATCCAATGTTATTTATGATGCCTGCAGTCAAGTGCTAATGACCAATCTTTCAGTTCCCGTGCCATAATTGGATTACTTGGAGTTATTCGCTGACTGCCTCTTCTTATTCTGTTGCTTCCCTATACAATCCAGGGTCTCAAGTTTGGCAAGTACCAATATTTCCATCTTTATTACCCTAGTCACGTTCTTACAGGGATCAGCTTTCACCCAGTAAACTTGGCTTTGAGTAGGTCTAGACCTTGCTAGCATCCTATCTCACATAGAATTTGACAGTTTGTTCACTCCTACTTCACTACATCCTCCTTCCCCAAGAGGTGTTATAGGATGAATCATCCCTGAGTAGAGGATATGCAATAAAAATCATATAAGTAATTTCTGTGCGTTTAAAAAATTTTACTATATTTCTATTAATCTTTTATTTTTTTCTTCTCTTTTTCTCTTCTTTTTATATGGGACATGACCTTCACTTGATTCATTGGTCCATCTTTTTTATTTATTCCACCTAACTGGTTCAAAGGTATACTTAGACCTACCAGTTTTCTATTGTTCAGAGGTCTTATTTTTTAAGACTTCACTATCTCGTTTGGTTCAGCAGTTCTTTTTTAAGCTTACCCAAATCATTAGGACATAACCATCTTTAAGGTTCAACAATCTTTTTAAAGCACTTTTTTATTATTTTCTCTTCAATCCACTGCTTTAAATACTTAGCATGGACTCAATTCACTCTTTTTCCATCCAGAGGTTCTTGAAGGTCTAGGCTTCCATCGCCATCTTGGAAATAATCTCAAATGGACCCACCCACAATGCATCTATCTTGTTTTTTCTCCCAAGCCATGAGTATCACAATAGGCAACTTTTTCTCTTATTTGGTATTCTTTTAAGGATTGTTGGTTAACATCCATCACTTTTGCCTTGGTCCTTTTTCTTCAAGGTCATATTGAATGTTGAAATTTCATCTCAATCAGGATATTTGACAATTGGATTAGGTACTTCTTGGCACTCATCCGCGATGTTAATTCAACCACCAAATATATGAATTGAAGGCAACGCGGCCTTCTTTCTATATAGCAACTCAAACGGCGTTTTTACCCATCACCATATTATTACTTATGTTGTATGCAAACATCATTGAATTGAGGTACAAACCCATGTGGAAGTTCATCCTGCAGCCAGCTTACTCAGCGTCACAGCCAGCGCTCCATTGACCAATCTACCATTCCGTTTGTCTCCAGAAGTAAGGTACAAACACAACTCCTCAGATTCTCATTATTTCATTTAATCTCAGGATCATGTGAGACATAAATTCGTTCCATTATAGCTCAACAAGACCTGCGGGCATCCATGGCGATATACTACTTTATCCAGGATAAACCTTGCAGTGCTTGTAGCGTCTACTTTTGCATAGACTTTATTTCAACCCGTCTCATCAGATGGTCAATTGCAACTATAATGAATTTGACCGCCCAGTACTCATAATTAGTGATCCTATCACATTGGTGGACAAAATATGCTAGGCAAATCCATGTTGGATCAGTCAGTATCCAGTTGTGTTATTATGCGGCTTGTGCAGCTGGCACTCCACACAACAAGCCAGATAATCCACTACATCATAGTTGATGGACTCCCAGTAGTGATACTGTCAAATGTGATTTAGTGTCTTCTGTAGGCCTCCATGCCTGACACCTTATTTGCAACTTAAATAATAGCCACTCATTCCAACAGCTTTGGAAATAATAATCACTTCCTATCATTCATCTTGATAACTTGTTCATCCATGGTCTCATTGCTTTCAATCACTTTTTGAAGTACATCTTGGATTTC